>CM077516.1:43037412-43299871 GCA_039654895.1 Mongoloraphidia duomilia | reverse complement strand
GCGTAAAAAATCACATTTCATTTTTTTTTTCTTGTTGTGTCACCAGAGAAATGTTATATATATAATATGTCTAGTATACACACGCATACATGGACAGTAAACGCACCTACATACACATCTGACATTTCTATATTTATTCGTAGAGAAATATACCAATGCCGTGACGCTATGTGTATAAGATTTTACCCGCGGGTTGACAAAAGCGTGAAGACAATATTCGAAACACTCCAAACACCGACGTCCTAATTTGATTGACGCTCGTAAAATAACACCATTCAAAATCAATTGTTTAGCTGCTTTTGTTTTGCTTTCTTCGAAAATCTTCGTAGGTATTGCATTTTTCCATAAACAGGTGTACTGGTACCCTTGTCTTATAAACTATGAAATTTTATTTGAAAACAACTTAACTTCATCCGTACGGGTTGTAGCAAAAGACCATGGAATAAAACAAAACAAAATATAAAAATAATTTTTAAAATAAAAATAATATTAAAAAAAATTGATACGGCTTCAAAAATGTCTTTGAAAAGAATAAAATAATTTTGTACAATCAACTTTCTTGACCTACATTTAATTATAAGTCATGTAGGATATTTACGCAGATTTCTTCATTTTTAGATTTACATTAATTACAGTTAAATATTATCAACAATTAAATATTAGATATCAATAATTAAATATTAGATATCAACAATTAAATATTATCTTTCTGTTTACTAAAAAATAAAGTTTGTAAAGTTTTCATATTAACCTACATTTAATTAGAATTTGGCGTAAATAAATCACTTTGTATAATAAACAATAATTACGACGACTTCTAATGAAATGTAGATTAGGATGGGTGACTATAAAACATTTTTTTATTGCCCGTGTCGCGTGCTAGCTTTTCACCGACCGCGTTTCCCTTTTTCTTAGGGGGTGAAAAACGAACTCTCACTGGACTTCTTTATCCCTGTCAATCAGTTTAGTTGATTCTCTGAATCAAATTAACTGAATAGGTTCAGAAGTCTTCACACGAGGAATTGCGAACAGGTATGGAAAAAGCCTTCTTTAATCTGGGAATTTGACTCCCTGTATGTCGACGAGGTCCCATGGCCTTAAGATCGACAGCTCTAAACACCTTCCTAAACTAGATTCTTACTTTTTCTTTTAGCACTCTGGCGACGTGAACACCCGTATAATGTCTGTGATATGAATTTTATGTGTGAGTAACACCGTTTTCAGGAAACGTTTGATTTCCGTGAAATAGGCGTATATTGGATCGCTGCAACTGGAGAAACAGAGCAAGCTCAAATTCCCGGGCCTTAATCCCCCGTAATGTGTTAAATTCGTGAGTGGATTAGAATTGGTAGTGCGAGTGCGACCCACGTTCTTTAGTGTGAATTCTAATGTGATGGTGTCGCCTTTTTTCAGGAAACGTTTGATCTCCGTGAACGGGCGTATATTTCAGATTGCCTCAGCTGGGGAAACAGAGCAAGCTCAAATCCCCAGGCCTTAGTTCTCCGTGAAATGTAATAATGTTTAAGTGTTTTCGACTTTGTTGAGATTCTCAGTAAATCGACAGAATCTCCGTGAGAAACTCCGATCTAGATCTCTAGTATCCGGCCCCGATCTTTTCTACTTTCGCCGCGAAAGTAGAAAAGGTCGAGTTCGGTTCCCGACTGTGACATAGGTTGTAAAATTGATTTTTTCTTTCCAAAAATGCAAGTTCGATTCTGATATGGTCTGGTTGGCTGCTTATCCAATTCCCTTCTTTATAAGGTTTAATGTTCATGTTTTTAATTTTTGACATAAAATTAAAACCCTTGACGCGAAGTGCTCTACTAAGTTCGAGAAATATTAAATTTACATATATGAACTGTAGACCTATAATTCATGTGTTATCTAAGTGAGTAGAAAAATTACAAAAATCTAGAAATGGTCACCCTACAGAGCACTTCGTGTCAAGTGTTTCAATTTTGACGAGTGTGCAACAACTATAATCAATGTCGATGAAATATTGGCTATAAAATAAAAAAACATATTGCACAGGTAATTGTAGTTTTTTCCCATTATTAGTGTATTTGCCATATGGCACATACACTATTGGCGTCGGTCGGATGGCGGGACCTAGGGGTCGGACCAAAATTTCTCGACATTTCATAGCCTCCTGAACACTTTGGCACCATTTTTGGAAATGTCTATTTATATATGTATACAGTGTGTCCACAGACTCATCCTCAACATGGGGATCTCTGTTGTTATGGGAGATAGAGGTTTGGTTAAATGAGACAAAATATGCAGAATCTCCAGTACTACTACCCTGCGTAGTCAAACTTTCCATATTTTGCTTGGTTCGCGACCGACAGTTGAAAAACGAGATTTACCCATTTTCGTTTTTTGTTTATAACTCGCTTATTAAGTAAGTTAGAAAAAAAATATTTTCACTTTCTTAAGGCCCTTTTTTATGAAAATTTCAAATCTCTTTTCACATTTTTATTTACTTTTATAGTTTTAGAGATACTTGTATTAACTTTGTTTTTTTAAATACACGTCAAATATGGCCATGACACCATTCGAAAGAGATATTTTTTCTCTTTAATTTGGTATCAGGGTTGATGGATTTATTTTAAAAAATAACAGAGTTATACGTAAAACACTGATTTTTAATAGTAGGCTATGCTAAACTAATTCATAAAACAACAGAAGGCTTAGCAAACAGTTGAAATTCGCGTTGGCTTAGTAAACGGCTGTTTTGTTTTAGCTGTCAAAGTGTAGTTTGTTGCTAATTTGTCAGTTTACTAAGTGATTTATTAAATTTACTTTTGTTATCATGGAACCATTTTGTAACAATGAAAAATTTGATATGTTATCTTGTTACATTCTATGTCACAAAAGTTCGATCAGAGCTGCAGAAATGTACCTACTTCGATCAGTATCCAGAACGAAGACAACCTCATTCGTCTATTTACAGAAACTTACGAGTAAATTTAATAAACTATGGATCATTTAAAAAGCCGTTTACTAAGTCAACGCGAATAAGTGAAGAAGACAAAACTACTGTTTTACGATCAATTGTTGAAAATCGCTTATTTTTCATTGTTACAAAATGGTTCCATGATAACAAAAGTAAATTTAATAAATCACTTAGTAAACTGACAAATTAGCAACAAACTACACTTTGACAGCTAAAACAAAACAGCCGTTTACTAAGTCAACGCGAATTTCAACTGTTTGCTAAGCCTTCTGTTGTTTTATCAATTAATTTAGCATAGCCTACTATTAAAAATCAGTGTTTTACGTATAACTCTGTTATTTTTGAAAATAAATCCATCAACCCTCACATCAAATTAAAGAGAAAAAAATCTCTTTCGAATGGTGTCATGGCCATCTTTGACGTGTATTTAAAAAAACAAAGTTAATACACGTATCTCTAAAACTATAAAAGTAAATAAAAATATGAAAAGAGATTTGAAATCTTCATAAAAAAGGGCCTTAAGAAAGTGCAAATATTTTTTTTCTAACTTACTTAATAAGCGAGTTATAAACAAAAAACGAAAATGGGTAAATCTCGTTTTTCAACTGTCGGTCGCGAACCAAGCAAAATATGGAAAGTTTGACTACGCAGGGTAGTAGTACTGGAGATTCTGCACATATTGTCCCATTTAACCAAATCTCTATCTCCCATAACAACGGAGATCCCCATGTTGAGGATGAGTCTGTGGACACACTGTATATTTATACAGGGTGTCCAAGTTGACGTTGGCTAACATGGGTAACTTTGTTATTAGTGGAGATAGAAAGTCGGTTAAACGGACAAAGTAGTGCAGAATTATGTGCTCATTAACATCCCGTCGAAAAAACAATTGAATTTTGACACACTATGGATTTATTTAGAAAATAGTGAAAATTGCCGTTTTTGAAAACTGGCCATAACTTTTTTATTTATGAAGATATCTGAAAATTTCTTTAACTATTTTTTGATAACTTTTTATGATCTTTTCAGTGGCGTAGGTTTAATTTTTTTATATCCACTATATAATGAGATATTGACATGAACTTTGGTTTTTCTTATGGACGCCATTTTGGATTTTTAGATATTCGATTTCTGCTTATTTTTCTGAATAATTTGGTGTATCACATGCCACATTTAAAAAAATGCAATTAACGTCCCATATAAGAGACATTAAAAACAACTGACAATCAAGTTATAATTAAGTAGTGCGAACATTTTAAGTGTAAAATTAATAATAAATCGTAGTTTGGCAGAACTGAAATATAATTTGACTGTCAGTTGTTTTTATAGTGCCTCTAATATGGGACGGTAATTGCATTTTTTTTAAATGTGGCATGTGATACACCAAATTAATCAGAAAAATAAGCAGAATTCGAATATCTAAAAATCCAAAATGGCGTCCATAAGACAAACCAAAGTTCATGTCAATATCTCATTATGTAGTGGATATAAAAAAATTAAACCTACGCCACTGAAAAGATTATAAAAAGTTATCAAAAAATAGTTAAAGAAATTTTCAGATATCTTCATAAATAAAAAAGTTATGGCCAGTTTTCAAAAACGGCAATTTTCACTATTTTCTAAATAAATCCATAGTGTGTCAAAATTCAATTGTTTTTTCGACGGGATGTTAATGAGCACTACTTTTCCCATTTAACCGACTTTCTATCTCCACTAATAACAGAGTTACCCATGTTAGCCAACGTCAACTTGGACACCCTGTATATATATATATATGTGTGTACGGGCTATAACTTTCGAAAGAGTTAATTGATTTTGACGAAATTTGGTAAGCACGTCGGAATCCATCACCGCACGAAGCTTATTTAAAATGGGCCCAATCGGACCATATTAAGGGTGGTTTTTAGGGGTTGAAAAATGTTTTTGGGCCCAAAAATGCCGAAAAAATTCTCAGAATCGTTTCAAAATTGAAATTTAACCCTTTAGTAACGATTAAAATGTGCTGCTACAATTTTAATAAAATCGGCCCGACAGGACCGGACTTACAAATTTTATGAAAACACTAGTTTGCGGAAAGTGCTTTACTTACTGAAGGGTGTATTTAATTTGTTACTGAGGTTGCATTGATAAAAATATTGAAATTAAGAAAAAAAATATTATTTTAAGGGATGTATTAAGGGGTTAAATTTTTTTTTTGTTCAAAAACAAACTTAAGTTCACATAATAAAGCCACAATTATTAGCAAATACACTATATTGTCGGCAGGGTTTTGGCACTGCGACCCGAGTTTTTTAGCTTTTATTAATGATAATATTTATATGATGGACGAAAAACACAATAATATGAATTTAAATGTAAGATAATGAATGAAATGAATTTAAAGGGATGCAATTTTTATTTTATGTTCATTAGAAAGGTCAATGTAACAAAGTTGAAATTTAAATTACGAAATCGGAGGATTTCGTCCGTCGCTAAATCAAAAAAAGCGCGCTCGACGTCGAAACCCGCTGAGAGAGTATATTCTGTAAAAATGTTCTCCTTCTTTGTCCGATTTGCGCCGCTTACCATGCACGTTTCTCTCTCACCAATATCTCTCAATGCTATTTCTCACGTTTGATTTTTTCAGGATTTTTAAGACATACTTGTCACTGTCAGTTATACTTAAATCGCGATATTTTATTTTTGTCTGAATTTACTTGTCATACCTAACCTCAAAAGATCTGTAAATAATATTGTACTCTCGATACTGGCTGCGTGGATACCTGTGGCACCATCATCATTATATTACCCTATTATATAATATGTACATAGATAAAGATATAGCACCTAGACGTAAGATGTGCGTGGTCTAATGGATAGGACCGCCGCTTCATACGCAATAGGTCTCGAGTTCGAATCTCGACACATACATGCTTTTTTAACTATTGCATATTCCCCCCTCTCAACTCTCTCTCTCTCTCTTACTTTTGTGAAAATTATCCGATCCTTTTGAAAATTGATATTTGAAAGTTTCATACAGGGTGTTGAAAAAAAAGGCTAAAATATTTTAGGCGCATATAGTAAAACCCTAAATAAGTCGAAACATTTTAATAAACATAGGTCTGCAAACGAACGTTGGTGAAATATTTCTACTTACGTATGCAATAGCGTAAGTTACTTATCGTCCATTTAATAAAAGAAACATTTGATTTGGTTTATTTTATTTTTATTTTATTTCCGCGTTGGAGTACAAAGGCATACTTATTTTGTAATCACAACGGAATAAATAGTACAATGTGTCAAACTTCAATAAGACAAGACAATGTGTCAGGTAAGAAAGCTTACTATTTTGTTAACTCTAAGCTGCGAGATCAGAGCAATTGAAAAATAAAAAGTTATTACACACATAAGTGAAATATTTCACTACTTGTACCTATGTTTATTAAAATTTTTCGACTTATTTAGGGTCATACTATATGCCCCTAAAATAGTTTTTTTCAACACCCTGCATACATGAAATACGATCAAAATTTTTCGTGGAATCCGAAAATAAAATAAAAAAATAAAAATTGAGGATTCAATTAAAAAAAATTTAATTGTCATGTGAAATCTCTTTTTTGAGTTACCCTGTATAAATGAAAGATAGTTCAAAAAATGCCCATTTAAATACTTATAAAAATCGACGGGTTCGAGCGTTTTTTTTAAAGACTGAATTTTAAATGAATTTATTCCAACCTTTTTGAGCTCACTGTATGTTTATCTCGATTTAATAATAAAAGTGTGACAGAACAGCGAAGTACATGAAAGCACTTTGTGCGATTTAAGGTAAACGAGGCCTTTAAGTGTCATTCAAGAGAAGTTAGCACTTGAAACAAATAAGAGTCGCAGTGGAAGTTTAAAAAATAACAACTAAAAATGCTTTACATTGTGTTGCATAAATAATGCATAAGGGTTTCGTCCTGTTTCTCGTTTCTTACATAGAAAGGTGAAACTGCAATATGCCAACGAGAATGTGACAATGTTTTATCCTTCGACCATAATATACTTATGGACTGCTCAAGTAACCAGCGTATCAATACACACCGGTTCAAATCTGATGCGCACATGTGCAACTAACTATTTTTAACATGTTTTATTAACTCGCTTTCTTGTTTGTTTGTCTGTTGGGTACAAACTTGCAATCAAAATTTCGACTAGTTCTAATTGAGCTAGAGCTTTGAAATTTTTCACACGTATATTATAAGTCCGGTGACAATGCAATATCAAATATCGATTTAAATTCATCGGATTACCTTTTTCTTCACAACCCCTTTGATATGGGTATCAAATGAAAGGGCTGTATGAGTAGAATACGATGAGCTATATGACGTCATTCTTAACCCAATATGGCGGACGTCCCAAGATGACGGGTTACCTTTTCCTTTACGACCCTCTTGATATGAGTATCAAATGAAAGGGCTTTACAAGTAGAATACGATAAGCTTATGTGGCGTTATTCTTAACCCAATATGGTGGACGTCCCAATACTAAAAAGCAGAAAATAATTATTTAAAAAAACTCGGGTCGCAGTGCCAAAACCCTGCCGACAATATAGTGTATTTGCTAATACAGGCATTGTGGCATTATTATGTGAACTTAATTTTGTTTTTTGAAAAAATAAAAAATTTAACTCCTTAATACATCCCTTAGAATAATATTTTTTTTCTTAATTTCAATATTATTATCAATGCAACCTCTGTACCAAATTAAATACACCCTTCAGTAAGTAAATCACTATACGCAAACTAGTGTTTTCATAAAATTTGTAAGTCCGGACCTGTCAGGGCGATTTTATTAAAATTTTAGTAGCACATTTCAATCTTTACTAAAGGGTTAAATTTCAATTTCGAAACAATTCTGAGAATTTTTTCGGTATTTTTGGGCCCAAAAACATTTTTCAACCCCTAAAAACCACCCTTACAATGGTCCGATTGGGCCCATTTTAAATAGGCTTCGTGCGGTGATGGATTGCAACGTGCCTACCCAATTTCGTCAAAATCAATTAACTCTTTCGAAAGTTATAGCCCGTAAACACACACACACACACACACACATATATATATATAAATATACAGGGTGAGTTCGACCACCCGTATCAGTCGTTTTTTTCGAAAACGGTTAGTCGTAGAGAGTTGTGTCAAAAATTTGTATTATAAAAGCCCTAAGAAAGAATCGAATGGTGATAATTTTTTTTTCCGGTAAGGTCGGCTTCCCTATTAGTTTGCTCCAGAATGTCCAGAACTCCGGAATTATAAATGTAACGATAGATCGAAAATGGTATTGTTGAAGGGATCTTTAAAAAATAAGCAAGTTTTGTAGGAAAATTTTTTTTATTACTGCCACCCCTGTAAATTTCTATAAGTATAAATATAAATTATTATATGTTCAAAACTCCGGAATTTTAGAAATCACGATAGGTTGAAAGTGGTGCTGTTGAAAAGCTCTTTAAAAAATAGGCAAGTTTTGTAGGAAAAATTATTTAATTACTGCCACCCATGTTAAGTAACAATCGTTTGAAATTATTAAATCAAAATTTCATAATAACGATCGAAATCGGCATTAAAAATCTAGCAACCTTAGGCATTGTCAAAAGTGCTCAAACTGTCTTCCATTTACTCTTTAATACATACTACTGAGCTCTTCTGGTTATACTGTGAGTGTACTTCTTCAGTGTTTAATGATCGATAGATAACTAGGTAACTAGATTTTAAATGCGGACTTTTAAAAAGTTCGTTATTATGACAGTTATTATGATAGTAATTTCAAACAAATATTACTTAACAGGGGTGGCAGTAATAAAAAAAAATTTCCTACAAAACTTGCTTATTTTTTAAAGATCTTTTCAACAATACCACTTTCGACCTATCGTTACATTTATAATTCCGGAGTTCTGGACATTCTGGAGCAAACTAATAGGGAAGCCGACCTTCCCGAAAAAAAAAATTGTCACCATTCGATTCTTTATTAGGGCTTTTATAATACAAATTTTTGACACAACTCTCTACGACTAACCGTTTTCGAAAAAAACGACTGATACGGGTGGTCGAACTCACCCTGTATATATACATATATAAACAGACATTTCCAAAAATGGTGCCAAAGTGTTCAGGAGGCTATGAAACGTCGAGAAATTTTGGTCCGACCCCTAGGTCCCGCCATCCGACCGACGCCAATAGTGTATGTGCCATATGGCAAATACACTAATAAAAAAAAGGTTTAATATGTAACCACGTTTTTAAAACGGACTAAAACGTATAAAATAATTTCTCCTAAACGAAAAACGTGGGGTACAATTATTATTAATTATAGATAATAGTAAGGAGTGCGGAGAGTAGCTGTCCTTGAGAAAACTCAAGTGAACTATCCACGCATCAATTATCTATTGCAACCCCATATTTTTCGTTTAGGAGAAATTATTTTATACTTTTTAGTCCGTTTTAAAAACGTGGTATATTAATTTTTTTTAATTTAAATAATTATTTAAATTTAAAATACTACACATTGCACCTGATCGTACTCGTACCAATCAGCAATTCTTAATTATCCTAAATGGCCTAGGTGGTAACTAACTAAGATCACACCATTTGGTGTTTCTCAAATCCTAATAATTATTGTTCAACAATTACTATGTTTGCTAGTATACAATATACCAGGTTTGAATTATTGACTCTCTTCAGTCTTCGTATTGCACGGTTGTATAGTAGCTGGATCATCTCGACGCCTTTATGCTTTTGAGCGAACCTCTGGATTTCTTCTACCTACTACATAATGTTGAAAAACTCTATGAGAAATGGTGATCCGTAGATGATGTAGAAATTAGGAGAGAAAAACTCAGTGGCAAAAGGATCAAATAAAATTTGCAATACTGATGATACAAAATGATACAAAAAATATTTTTATCCAAATAGTAATTTGACATCTTTGGTTCAACATAGTTATAAAAATAAACACGATTTTGATTTCAACAACCCCAATATATTAGTACATGAAAACAGTTATTCCAAACGTTTATTTTTAGAAATGGTTTTCATAAAAAAATTTAAAACTAGTGTCAATAAAAGGACAGATATTGAAGGCTTGTTTTCTATATATAGCAACTTAATTGATAAAATGTAAACTAATTTCCACACAAGTTTAAACTTATCAATGTTTGATCATTCAATATTTCTCTTAATAAAAATATTTTTCAGTTAGAATAATCGATTGTAACGTGCTGTTTCTTCCGTTACTTATTTTAGGGTAAAATAAGGTACACTTGAATTTCGTAACGTGTGGTTTATTTAATAACAAATAAATAATCGTACTGATATCTTCAATCGTATTGATAACAATAAGTAATTGTACTTCGTCCCACTCAAACTCGCAGCCGTGTATGATAGATTGAATTCATGCGTAAATTAAAACAAGGTAAAAAAAATATATTACTGTTCTCTTGCTAAGATAATTATTACTTTAATGTGGATTATATTTAACGGGGCAAGCCTCGCCACATTGTAATATTATGAAGAGAAACTCAATTAAATTGAATAAAACATTAGAGTGTACGACGTCGTGATACTAATTTTCAACTACTTAAAAAGAATTTTGATTTTTGATTCTAGAGAATTCGATTGACATTTTGAATGATGTAACACCGGCATTTTGAGAAAGAGTGGACGTAATTAAACAGTGGCGTGACTGTTTGGGGCGTAGCATAACTAATAAATAAATTAGTTATGTTACATCCACCGCCACCGGGCAAAAAAAAATAAAGATATATAAATACATTTTTAAAAAAATACAATGGGAAAATATTACAATATATTAGAACGTGTGATTAATTAGCATTTAAATTCAAATCAATTCCGGGGGTAGAACTTGCGAAGATGCTGGACGTGGGTTCGAAAAAGATGGCCTGAGCGTTCATCTCGGAGTTCGACAGAAACCGGAGTAGTGAATCGGATGATGCGCCTTGGAGTAGACCACTTGGGTGTAAATTTCTTGCGCTCGTGACCTGGAACCGTCGGAGAGATGACCCGCTGAAGAACTAATTGACCTGGCTGGAATTGGTGTGCTGCCGGATGACGACGATCGTAATACCGTTTGCGCCGCGCCTGGCTGACTTCCAGGGCTTGAGCGACTTCTTCAGGAGTTGGAATCCGTTCAGGTGAAATCAGCTTCGCAACATTCCATAAATTATCGAGCGGTCTTGTCAATTCTCGCCCAAGAAATATGGATGCTGGAGACGTTCCGGTGGCTTCATGAATGGAATTATTTAACGAAAACGTTAACCACTGGAGCTGATGATCCCAACGAGAATGCTTCTCTGCGCACTGTTTCAACAGGATTGACAGACCTGCCACGATATTTCTATTGACACGTTCCGAGGCGTTTGCGGCTGGATTATACGGACTAGTATTAATTCTCTTGATTCCATACTTGAGACAATGACTTTTAAAGGTAGAACTGGTAAAACATCGTGCGTTATCGCTTACTATTGCATTAGGTGGGCCGTAACGACACCACACAGATTCCAGTTTCTTAACAGTTGAATCTGAAGTGGCTCTAAGAGTTGGCATTATTTCCACCCATTTTGAAAAGGCGTCAACCAATACTAAGGCATACCTATTTCGGTTCGGAGTTAGACAGAGTGGACCTATATGGTCAATATAAACCTTTTCCCAGACCGCTGTAGGAGGTTCTGTGAACATTGGCGCTCCCCGATGTTGATTGGAAGCTTTACATCGTTGACATAATTCGCACGATTTCACGTAATTTCTTATATCTTCGTATAAGCCATTCCACCAGAAACGCCGAGCAATATCTCTGTAGGTTTTGGTTATACCGGGATGCGCACTCATATCCATGTCGTGATGATAGTATGTTATCATTTTTCGTATTGGTAGTGGAACATAAATCCTCCACAATCGATTTTTCCCCACTCGCTTCATCAGAACACCGTCCCGTATGCCGAAGTCGTTTACATCCTCACCCGAACGAATACGTTGGCCGATGCTTCGACAGAATGGGTCGCTTTCCTGGTGTTGCTTGATGGAGACGAAAGATTGTGGAACATTATTTAACATATTTAAACAGTCAGTACTGTTCTAGTTATTGTCATCGTCCAGGTCTTCATCTTTGATATCATAGAGGCGTGAAAGGGCGTCTGCTACTGAGTTGACGGCTCCTCCGATGTGAATAATATCAAAATCAAACTTCGAGATTTCGAGAATCCACCGGCCGACTTTGCCCATCTGACGCTGGTTACTGGAAAGCCATGAAAGCGCAGCGTTGTCAACCTGGAGGGTGAACTTGTGTCCCAACAGATAGTCTTGGAACTTTCGAAGACCAAAGATCATCGCCAATGCCTCCCTTTCGTATGTGGTGTAACGCTGTTCAACAGGTAATAACTTTCGACTTGCGTACTGAATAGCGTGAAGACCGTCATCAAATTGCTGTAATAAGACGGCGCCGAGAGCAGTATCACTTGCGTCAGTTCGAAGAACAAAACGATTGTCAAAATTAGGATAGCGGAGAACTGGAGCAATAGTCAATTTTTCCTTTAATTCTTTAAAGGCAGACAGTTGTTAGTCATTAAATTTGAATTTAACTCCTTTCCGTTTAAGATTATTGAGCGGAGCTGCGATGCGCGCATACTCAGGTATAAATTTTGAGAAAAAGGAAGTCATACCAAGAAAAGATCGTACCTGTTTGATATTAGTTGGTGGCTGTAGCTTCTGAATCGCTTGTACTTTCTCTTGATCAACGTGAACACCTTCAGAACTAATGATATGGCCGAGGAAACGGAGGCGAGACATAGCGAAAACCGACTTCTCAGGATTAGCTGTAAGACCCGCATTTCTGAGTCTATCCAAGACAATAGAAAGATGCTTAATATGCTCTTCGATATTAGAGCTGTAGATAAGCAGATCGTCGAAGTATGGCAGAACAAATTTGTATCGTAGGTCGCCGAAGATATCTGTAATGATACGGTTTAACGCACTTGGAGACACCGCCAGTCCAAATGGAACGTTCGTAAAGCGATACTGTCCATGTGGTGTTACGAAGGCTGTAACGTTCTTAGATTTCTCAGCAAGCGGAATCTGATAAAAAGCGCTTGTAAGATCAATCGATGAAAATACGGTCGATCCGTGCAGCGTCATGAAAATATCTTCAGTCTTCGGTGACGGGAAGGCGTCAAAAATAATTTTCTTGTTGAGTTGACGGTAGTCAACGCACAACCGAGGAGTACCATTTTTCTTAGTAATTAAAAATGCTGGAGATGCATATGGACTAACGCATTTCTCTACGATGCCCTTGTCGATAAGTTTATTGACGTGGTCTGACATGTGTTGAGCCTTGGTTGGATTTAAGGTATATGGAGCTCTTCGAATAGGTGCTTTATCTTTAAGACGAATATCTAATGTGTATAGGTCAGTATGTCCAATACGATCAGTCAACACATCTTGATATGATTTTTTCAATCGGTTAATTTCTTCTTCTTGTTCAATTTTTAGCTTGAATGGTTGTTCCAATAGAAGAGAAATGGACTTAACATCCACTGATGAAAACGAAAGAGGAACAACAGCGTTCTTCATAGGAAATTTAAGAATTTTTTTATTAAAATCAAGGACTGCCTGCATATGTCGAAGACTGGAATTTCCAAGGATGAATGGACAAGACAAATCAGGAATAATTAAAAAGGTAAGTCTCCAGGTAAGTGATTGAATCTTGATAATTACATTAATTGCTTTTCTTACTTGTAGGTATCGGCCATTCGCGACTCGGACTTGAGACTTGAACTTCACAATTTTCGTTTTCTTACATTTTTTTAATTGAGACAGTACAGAAGAATGCGCAAAATTTGCAGACGCGCCGGTATCCAGTAAACATTCAAACAGTTTATCGTTGATAGAAATTTTAATAAATGGCAATGATGAAGTATTATGAGTTTCTTTATCCAGAAATGAACAGTTGACATCCGATGGTGAGTAAATGAGTTTATTCTTTCTGGCAGGAATTAGTTTTTTGGATTCCTGTAATTTTTTGAGGTACTTGGTTGACAATAGGTACTATTTCGATTTAACGATAAAGATTCTTCTCTTTGTTTCGCAGCTTGAAGTAACGCTTGATTTTGTTCAATACGTCTAGCGGTAACTTGAAGTTGAGCGATAGTAGTTGGTACTTCTTTATCTCTGAGTTCTAGAAGAGTATTATAGTTCGCATTGGCCCATATCTGCAATGCCAATTCGTTCTCACTAATATCTACATTTAAGGCTATTGCTTTAGTATGTATATCATTTATAAAATTCCGAAATGATTCGTTAATGCCTTGTGTTCTTCTTACAAGTTTATTAATTAATTGTTGTTTGCTTACAGGTGAAATAAATTCAGAAATTAGCGAGACCTTCAATGAGTGCCAATTATCATGCTGCTGAAGAGCGGATGCCCACCAAATTCTTAGGTCATCGTGTACATAGTTCAGCAACGATTTCATCAACATGATCTCAGGTGCTAACTGTAAATTGACAATAGCTTCGACTTGCTGAATAAATTCAATGAGTTTAATTGGATCATCGCCGGCACAATGAGGAATCTTGCTGGTAATATCTTTCGCATCAACTCTGAAATCACAGACGGATACAGATGTGCGATCAACGAGACGAGTAGTTAAAGATGTTAAATTGTCAACATTGTCCATAAGTTTAGCTGTCATGCTCATGTGTGTAGCTGTTGCTCTGGCTAAAGGTGATGTTTGATGACAATTCGAATTCGACTGCTTGCTATTATTAGTGATGGAAGTATTTGCTTGGTGATTTTCATTTGAAATTGTACTGACTCTTGGCTGCTGCAATTCTGGGTAAGTTGGTTGATGAGTCGCCAATATACTATTTGTATTTGAAAATACGGACTGCGAATTTGAAGATAATGAAACTGATGCGGCTTCAGTGAGACTTGGTAACGTTGAAACTGATTGCTGACGTAACTGAGCTTGATCATTATTTGATACAGCCGGAGAAGAATAAATTATTTTGTCGTTACGAAGATTCATACTGTTTTCACTCTTATGAAGATCCTTTTTACCCATCTGAACTTCGCTCTGCTACCAATTGTAACGTGCTGTTTCTTCCGTTACTTATTTTAGGGTAAAATAAGGTACACTTGAATTTCGTAACGTGTGGTTTATTTAATAACAAATAAATAATCGTACTGATATCTTCAATCGTATTGATAACAATAAGTAATTGTACTTCGTCCCACTCAAACTCGCAGCCGTGTATGATAGATTGAATTCATGCGTAAATTAAAACAAGGTAAAAAAAATATATTACTGTTCTCTTGCTAAGAAAATTATTACTTTAATGTGGATTATATTTAACGGGGCAAGCCTCGCCACATTGTAATATTATGAAGAGAAACTCAATTAAATTGAATAAAACATTAGAGTGTACGACGTCGTGATACTAATTTTCAACTACTTAAAAAGAATTTTGATTTTTGATTCTAGAGAATTCGATTGACATTTTGAATGATGTAACACCGGCATTTTGAGAAAGAGTGGACGTAATTAAACAGTGGCGTGACTGTTTGGGGCGTAGCATAACTAATAAATAAATTAGTTATGTTACACGATCATTGAAAAAAGGTCCAATTTAAGATTTTTATCCAGTGACTGTTTTATATCTTTTTTAAAAAAATCACAAAAAAAATTCATGATGTTTAATTATAAATTAACAGTGTACAAGATACTGATTCTTTGACAGCATTGGAAAGTTTTCTCGCTTGCTTTGTTTAATGTGAAATTCATACATTTTTAAAAAGATTATAAATCAAACTTAATTTTAGATGCTCTGAGGATGGTGCAATGAGCACCGAAACGTAAGCTTATAAATGTAAATTTAATCATCAGTATTGTAAATTTTATTTGATCCTTTTGCCACTGAGTTTTTTCTCTCCTAATTTCTACTACTACATAATATTTTAACATTTTAATTTATGAATTGTTCCTGTTCATATTCTAAAATTATTGTAAAGATCACAGGGACTTGGATGGAACTAAAATAATTAATGGTATTCCTTTATTTTACTATGGTAAGACGTAAATTGAATGAATGACTGAATTGTGAATTATAGACGCTCGACAACAAGGGTCATTAGCGTCTGTACAGAAACGAAATGTAAAACAAAACAAAAGTAAAAACAATAAAATAAAACCAAAATCAAAAATTGACACACAACAAAGTAAAACAATTATAAGTACAAATAAAATGTGTCATAATAATATAATGTAGTAATAAGATATACAGAAAAAAAAAAAAAACATTAAGGCTGTAAAGGAGCCTAAATGTATACAATTAAATAAAATCAAATAAACCGGTCAAGACCGGTTTCCTTTAAAAATCGAAACAGCAGATCGACATTGTCAGGATCATTTCCTAAAACAACCGACAGATCACCTGACAATCCAATCTGCTGTCGTGTGTCCCTAAACTGGACACACTCGATTAAAATATGCGAAACGGTAACACAAGTGTCACACGTTTCACAGAGAGGCGGTTCCTCACGAGCCATCAAAAAACCATGTGTAAGTCTACAGTGACCGATGCGCAGCCGTGTAAGGACCACTTCCTCCCACCTGGAGGGACGGCAAGATGTGCACCATGGGTCAACAGTAGATTTTATGGATTTTAACTTGTTTTCATCGACTGATATTTAATATTACGCGTGCGGCGGAGCTCCCATTGACGTTCTCTTTCGCACGCGCGGGACTTCTCGCCTTCCTTCTCGCACTCATTGAAATCGATTTAGTGGTATGGACATGGCATCCCCTTTCCACCGCCCAATCGGTATGGATCTTTGCATATCGTCTTTTAGTTATTTTTCGAAGGTAGGTACTGTTAAAATTTCAGCCTTGTTGAATTGTTAAATTTCACCCCAAAACGGCAACCTTTGACCTGGTATGGTAGGTGATTTCCACCAACCAAACGGTATGACAATTTTTGTATCAACATTAGGATAGTAGGTATTAGCTATCATCACTGCAAATTTCAGTTTTGTTGAAATGAGTAAAATTTTCCATTTTTTTTCGTTTTTAAAAGTTCAAGGGTGCTCACCCCACCAAAGTCTTTTAGCCATACCGGCCTTTCCTTCTTTGGGGAGATCTAACCTAACACTTGCATGTTTCCAGCTTTGTTGAAATGGGTATGTTGTCGAGGCCAGTAGCTCTTAGACTATAAAGACTTTGATGGGGTTATCTTAAAAAATAATCGAGATGCAGGCCTGGGGACTCGGGGAGTCATGTCTAGAACACTGTACCTATAGCTACGTACGACGTATGTCATAATAATTTCTTCTGTAATTTGCATAGAAAAGAAAAAAAAATATTGAAACAAGTAAGCTCTTTCAGTCTTTATTTTTTAACAGAATAAAGAATGCATAATATTGTATTTCGAGCAAAATTCAAGCTGTCGACAGCAACGAGTGCTTTAAGTGTATGATAAGAGGAGAAAGTGCGAGAGTGTTTGTGTGTGAGAGATAGCAAGATATTTCTACGTTTGAATAAATGAACAAGAAGCTGCACAGATCTGTTCTTATGTAAGAAGTGAGTGTGAGATTGGTGAATAATTGATCAAAGAAACAGAACGTCTCTTTGCCTCCTAAAGCCAACCTCTCTCGTTCTGAGTCTGGGTCTCTAGTCTCTACCCACACAAACAAGACGAATAAGTATAGGTAGGTATCTGTTACCTATACACATTACACAGCAAGCAGCAGCACATAATATGCCTCAGCCTCTGAGTGTGTATTTGTGCAAAGATAGAGACCTACTGAATTATTAAACTACAAACCTTTTCATATTATATTTGTTTATACATCTCACTACAGTACGGGATTTCCTACTGCATAATATACTATTTTCCACATAACTCTTTACATAATATTCATTTGACACCCTTCCCATCGTTAATTATTATTTCAAAGCAATAATGATAATATGAACATGTGACATGTCACATTTAATTACAGTTTCAATTATTTGAAACCGGTAGATAATTTGTAAAAGTTACATAAACAGTATGCCAACCTTCTCTTTTTCAATATATCGTATACCTATTTGTGTTGAGGAATTCGTTTATATCTATTTTTAAAAGCTTTTATTGAACTTTATTTGTTGTCAGCTGCAAATCTTGCATCCAAATTTCGACTAGTTATAATTGCTAGAGCTTTGAAATTTTGCACATGTGTAAAGTCCTGTGAAAATGCAATATAGTATATCTAATATCGTTCTAAATCCAATATAGCGGCCGTTCCCAAGATAGCGAATTAACGTTTTCTTCACAATCCCCTTGATATATAAGTATCAAATGAAAGGGATTTACGGAGTAGAATACGATAAGATATGTGACGTCATTCTTAACCCAATATGTCGGAAGCCCCAAGATGACGAATTACTTTTTTCTTTACAACCCCCTTGATACGAATATCAAATGAAAGGGTTTGACGAATAAAATACGATAAACAATATGACGTCATTCTGAAGACTAAAATGTAAAAAATTAAATTAAAAAATATTATAAGAAATGCTTTTATTAAAAAAAATTTAGGTACCTATAAAAAATAAAAAATAATTTTCATACATCTGGAAACTAAAAGCTTTGGGGCGGTCAATTGAGCAAAGTAACTATGCAATAATGTTATAAGACCGCCCCAAAAGTTTTCAGATGTATGAAAATTATTTTTTACTTTTTAGTACATTTTTTTAAACAAAAGCGTTTCTTATAATTTTTTTTAAATTTTATTAAATGTATGCTTTTGGTCATTTATTAATGTCCTTTCTGTATATTTTCGCTATAATTTGTATTTGACATGGAATCTATATGTAGATCACATCTGTAGGTAATTATTTTCTTAGGCTACTTGACATTCTAGTATTAGTTTTTTTCGCATAGAATATTAAAAGTACCTAATCGGGTAAAATTATATTACATATAATGTTTTAGTGGTTAGTAGTGAGTAGGGATGCAAAGTGTTAGAAAATATCGATATATATCGATTTAAGTCGATATCGATATCGGCGGATCTTCGATATCGATAAATATCGATATTTTTGGGCGTCGATATATCGATATTTATCGGTTTTCCGATATATAGTTGCATCCCTAGTAGTGAGATGATACCAAAACTGACATCTTTTTACCTAACTATTTTTTTTTTGTTCATTAAATATTTGTGTATTTTACGCTTTTTAATTTTTTGAACAATTTTTTATTGAAGCTTGTATAATAATATATTATAATACTATGTTGGTTGATGTCCATGTTTATATATTAATAATATAAATTTTCATAGGATTGTGGACGATAATAATAATTAAAAGACATTACATAATTGTTTCGAACAACGTTTCGTATTTTCATTAATACTTTTCAAGTTCTAAAATTTGAAAAAATATATGAAAAACAATTAATCATAGTACAAATTATAAAATTAAATTTACAAATCTTAACTTTGTAATGTATAAGTATAATTATTTCCGATTTTTAACATCAATACCTATATAAATTAATTTATAATTTTTTTTTCCACAAAATAAAAATACGAAACGTTCGAAGCAATTATGTAATGTTTTTTAATTATTATTATCATCCACAAATCACAATCCTATGAAAACTTATATATTATTATTATATTATAACATATTGATATATATTTTAAAATCTACTTGTCAAGACCTTTCATTTGATACCAATCTCAATATCTCAATGGAAATTTCTGATTTTTTTTTCACGTTGGACAATACGGTGGCTCTTGACCGCCTTATAGGAATATTCGTGATGACATAATATATCCTAAGAAACTGGGAGGATCAAAACTATTCTAACGATACCTTATTTGTACAAATCGGTGTATCCTGTTGAGCCTAACATCCGAGCATACATACCCTGATAAGCCTTTTGAAAAACTGTACTCGTAATAGTGCCGAAAAGTAACGTTTTTACCCGACTGGCGGCACTATTTTTTGACGCTGTTGCAGTTTTAAAAGTATTTTCCCTGTTTTCATTTCGCCCTAAATTGTACACGTTACGTGTTCTATGAAAGGAACTACCTGTTTGGGTATCACACAATACACAGTAAGATGCGAATTACATGATTGGAAATACTCCTAAACCACAAACATGTATGCATAAGTAGCATGATGTTCACAAAAGACCAGACTCGATCAGCTATACAATCGACGTACATTGTACGATGGCAAATCAGTTATTCTATTTGGTCGACTATGAAACACACAGCTTTTAAACTTTCGAATTCACCTAAAACGGTAAGCTATCGCTTTATAAAATCAAACCAAGACATTAAATTCGCGCGGAAATCGGTTCTTCTAATGCAGCTATAAAACTGCAAATGGCGTTCAGCCAATCACCATCACGTACTTACACACAGTAAAACAGAATAGCGGTGTATTACGTATAGGATGGGCCAATTTTATGTAATTACAGGTAATCTCGGTTACCATAATATTGCTCAGCTGTTTTCTCAAAAAAAAAAAAAAAAATTGGTAACATGTTTTATTTTTGAACTATAATTTAAGTGTTATTACTTAATGCAAAATTCAATGAAAAATCATTAAAATAATGTTTACAATGTTTTTAGTACCTACACTGCCGTAGTCAGATTTTTTTAAATATTTGTTGTCATTTTTAAAATATGAGCCAAAATTGTTTTTTTATGGAAAAAAACTTTTTAACAAAAAAAAAAACCTCCTTCAAAAAGCCACTAAAAAGAGGAAAATAATGAAATTTTGAGGTCTGCGCTAATTTAATAAAATATGAAGTCGATTAAAAAATATAGTACCTATAGTGATTAATATCTTCGTTTTAACCAAATTCATATTTTATTAAATTGGCGCAGACCTCAAAATTTCATTATTTTCCTCTTTTTAGTGGCTTTTTGAAGGAGGTTTTTTTTTGTTAAAAAGTTTTGATTTTTTACTTTTTGGTGACAAAAAGTGACATTTATCTTAAGGGAATCACACGCCGTTACTCACTTTTATTAAACCGACTTTCTTACGCTGTCTGATGTGTCAAAAAGTGACATTTATCTTAAGGAATCACACGCCGTTACTAACTTTTATTAAAATCAGCCGAACTACTGAACCGATTTTGATGAAATTTCTATGGGACCAATCTGAAAGTATATCCTTTCAAATAAAAAAAAAATTCCAAATCGGTTTATAAATGACGGAGTTCTGAGGTAACAAACATAAAAAAAAAAATACAACCGAATTGAGAACCACCTCCTTTTTTGAAGTCGGTTAAAAAATATAATAGGCGCTATTACATTATGGACTACCAGTTTGAGCTGTGCGAGCCAAATGGCATATTAGAGACATACACCATACACGTCTTTGTCACGTTTAGCAGCGTGCAAAAGGGCAGAGAACCCCGTCCTGTGTAAATTTTTGAAAACGACTAAATAAATTATCAAATATTTAGTAGATAATGTTTTTACGTAGACAGCATTTTAAAAATAAAATGCTGTCTACGTAAACTAAAAACGTTTTAAGTTTAGTCAAAATTAATATTTAAAGTTAGGAAATTTGTCGTAAATGTTTGTGATTTTTCCCGTGCTTCATTATATTGAAAATTGATATTCAATCGAAATGGTAACAAATTTATTCTGATTAAGTATGGTAAATGATAGATAAATCAATTTATTAAAGACCTATACATGTATAAATTCGTCCATAAAATAAAATAAAAAAATTACATTCATATACCTATTATTACAAGAGTTAAAACGACATAAACATAAAACATATAGATGTAAGTAAACTCGTGAAACATTCGTAATTTTTTCTGACGCTTATAAAAATCTCTAAATAATAAAATAAAAATAATTTTAAAAAAATTGATACTACTTCAAAAAATGTCTGAAATATACAAGTCGGCGTAATTATTGATTTATTATAGTCATAGTAATTTATTTACGCCGTAAAAGTTTTTATTTTTATTTTGCACCAATACCATGTTCATTTCCACCATTCCATTTAAGACAATTTAAAATCTTGTTAATAACAAGTTTTACCTCAACATCTTCTTTACATTTCATTTTCGCTCTTATGATTTTTACAGGTAAACCTTCTGAAATCATTTTGTATTCATACTCTGGGCGTAGCAGGATGATGACAATCAGAACTATTAAAACCTCTATTATGACCTCTAAAGGGTTGCACGTGACCATCGTGAAAGGGGTAGTGTTTGCGATCGTAGGTGCTGTTTACCAGGTGGGGTTGGTAATATCATGTGCTAGTTACAAAGGTCCGAATGAAACCGATATTTGCGATCACGATTCACGGGTGCTAGTTACCAATATGCGTCCGGGACGCGTAATTCCGAACCCCAGTGCATTGAAGAGCAGCGTTGTTCTGAAATGAACTTGGGTTTGTAATTTAATACGGCTGTTTGTTGGCTTCCAAACCCCAGTGCAGCTTAGGCAAGTCGAGGCGCTCAAACTTGCGTCTTGCGTGGGAGTTTGTAAATTTGTACGACGAAGCCAGTAAAATCGTTTTGTTCTAATATTATGCGTTGTATTCTATACTTATATTATTATAAGCATACAAAATTTTGTCGAGATTGAATAACTATTTGCAAAACGGCAAATATATGCGGTACAAGCCTAAGCATACAAAAATTCGTATGAAAAATTTGAAATTTTTACCTGCGGGGTGGTCTCATATAAATTTTACTTAAATCGGTTTAGTAGTTCGACTGATTTTGGTTATTCTTGTTTTATGTAATAAAGCATACTTACCTTCAGGGTGGTTCCACATATATTTTACTAAAATCGGTTCGGTGGTTTTCTTATTTTTTGGTTTAGTAAACAAATATCAAGACAAAAGTCGGTTGATAACGTGCAAACCTACGTATTGTATAAGCCACTAAAAAGTTAAAAATAAAAAACTTTATAAAAAAACCTCCTTCAAAAAACCCACTAAAATGAAGAAAATAAAAAGAATAAAATTTTAGGTTGGCGCCAATTTAATAAAATAATAAAAATAGATATATAAAATGTGTTAGCAATTAAATTGGCACCGACCTCAAAATTTTATTCTTTTCATTTTTTCCTTTTAGTGGCTTTTTTAAAGTTTCTTTTTTATAAGTTTTACAAAACACAGTTAGTTGCAGGCTAGTATATTTCCTATCAAGCTCTGTATTGAAGTAAGTATTTGTTCATTTCCTTCTACAAAGCCCAATTGAGTACAGAATATGAAACGTTATGCGGCGCTCTGTAAGGCACTGGGGTTCGGAATTACGCGTCCGGGACAAATCTGGCAATTGAATTTTCAACCACTTCCTGACATTTAATCATACTGAAATTTTGCACGCACCTTTGGTTCTGACGACAATACAATATAGTATATTTAAAATTATGGTAGATCCAATATGGCGGCCACCACAAAATGGCGGATCACCTTAGATCCGCCATTTTGTGGTGGCCGCCATATTGAATCTACCATAATTTTAAATACCTATACTATATTGTATTGTCGGCAGAACCTTATTCTTACAACCCTCTCGACATGGGTATGACGAGTAGACTAGAATAAGCAGTGTAACGTCATTCAAATGTTATGTTACGTTGTTATAATGCGTATCGGTCACTGTAGATTATCTCATGATTTTTAATGGCTCGTGAGGAACCGCCCTATTGTGAGACGTGTGACACTCATGCTACCATTTTGCATATTTTATTTGAGTGTATCCAGTTCGGGGACACACGACAGTAGATCGAATTGTCAGGTGATCTGTCAGTTGTTTTAGGAAATGATTCTGACAATGTCGATCTGCTGTTTCGTTTTGTAAAAGAAACCGATTTAGACCGGTTTATTTGATTTTATATATTTATATACATTTAGGCTTTACAGCCTTTATATTTTTCTTTATATCTTGCTACATTATATTATGTGACACATTTTATTTGTACCTACTTATAATGGTTTTATTTTGTCGTGTTAAATTTTGATTTTGCTTTTGTTTTATTTATATTTTTTTTTTCAGGCGCCGATGACCTCAATTGTAAAGTGTCTAGAATTAACAATATATATACTTCCAAGTCTTCATGGTTTCATTGGTCAACTGCGCAGTGTGTAGTGGTGGGGGTAAGTTCTCTACTCGGTCGTATTCCCGTCCTTGTACGATTGGTCATTGGTTTTGTATGTCGGAGTGCTGGTGTCCAGGTTTTACTGAGATTGAGGCCTTCATCTTTTCGGTTGAAATTCTGTGTGTGTTTATGTATTTCTATGGCCTCTCTGTATATTCTTGGGTAATAGCTCAACGTTCTGTCTATGGCTTGGGTTTCTTGGAAGAGGATCTTATGATTGTCCAGAGTCAAAGTGTGTTCGGCTATGGCAGATTTTTCCGTTTGTCCGAGCTTACAGCTTCTCTTGTGTTCTGCTATACGTGTGTTGATGCTTCGTTTCGTTGTCCCAATATATACTGATCCACAGCTGCAAGGGATGCGGTATACTCCTAGTGTTGCCAGTGGGTCTCTTGTGTCCTTGGCCGATCTTAGATATTCCTGAATATTTCTCGTTGGTTTGTAGATTGTCCTGACTTTGTACTTTTCCAGAAGTTTGCCGATGCGGTCTGTTATGCTCCCGATGTCTAAGATCGGCCAAGGACACAAGAGACCCACTGGCAACACCAGGAGTATAACGATAGTCCTTTTTATATTTCCAAACACCTTACTGGATTATATGGAACTTTAAAATGTGTGAAAAAATTGCGTGATTGTACTTTACTGATCGAAACTTCGTCACCGCAGCAAGCTGAAAAAATTTTAACATCTACTAGCATCAAAGGAATTAATATGATTACTAACGTACCAGTAAAGGTCGAAGTACATAAGCAACTTAATTTCTCAAAAGGCATTATTTATTGTTTTAATCTGCTTAATTGTACTGTCGAAACAATAAAAGAAGATTTCAAAGATCAGGGCGTTACAGACGTTTACAGAATTCACGCTCGTAGAGACGGTCAATTTGTACCTACACCGTCCCATATTCTAACGTTCTGTACACCACAACCTCCATCTTCAATTCAAGCAGCCTTCTATTTATTAAAAGTACGTCAATACATACCATCTCCCTTACGTTGCTATAAATGTCAAAAGTTTGGACACTCACAGAACAACTGTAGCTTTCCCAGTCTCTGTGACAATTGCGGTCAACCTTTACACGAAGATATTCCATGCAAAAGGGTGTCACATTGCGTTAATTGCGACGGAACTCACTCTGCAAGATCTAGAGAATGTCCACAATACAAAGTGGAGTTCAAGATACAAGAAATAAGAACTACTGAAAAAATTTCTTTTGCAGAGGCCAAGCGCAAATATCGCGAAACTGTTCCTTCTTTCACACGTTCCTTTGCAACCATTGCTGCCGTCCCTGTCGTTAAAGTAGACATGTCAACCCAGACATGTGACATGTCTACACAAACCGAAGTTTCTCCATCGATATCTAAAGTTGTGCCCAAAAAGTTATCAAAAATAAAAGCAAGAAAAGTTCAGCTAGTAGATCAAGATCGCCAGTTAAAAAGGCGACTTCACCAGACAAATCTCTTGTTGAAAAGAGTAAACAATCTCCGGTAAAGAAAACTAAGGTGATCTTAAACCGGGATAATAGTCACACAATGACTATAACCAAAACTCGCATCGACCATAGCAGCAGTGCAGACTCTGCTATGGACGAAGACATCGCGCGACCTCCTCATCACCGTAGTGAGGTGATGAGGAATAAAACGAGGTAGCTTTTATCTTCTTTATCATAAAAATTCAGTTTCTTACAGTGGAACATGAACGGTTTTTATATTCATTTCAGTGAATTGAAACTCCTCCTTAACGACCATAATGCTACTGCGTACTACGTGCCAGTGGCGGAGTGGCAGTTTTAGTCCGAAACAATGTGTTTTCCGAAAATGTCCCATTACAATCTGACTTACAGGTCATCGCTGCCAGACTTTATGCGCCGAATCCGGTAACTTTGTGTTCAATATACATTCCTCCATCAGAACAACCGACACCATTGAGTCTGTTATAGAACAACTTCCACGCCCCTTTATCATCATTGGGGATTTTAATGCCCACAATCCCATTTGGGGTTCAAATCGTGTGGATGCTCGTGGAAGGATAATGGAGACGTTGATTCTGAATAAAAACTTGGTCGTATTGAACACAGGTTCCAATACATATTTCTCGGCAGCTAATGGGACATTTTCAGCTATCGATCTTACTCTCTGCTCTTCTTCTATCGCCTCATCCTGTGAATGGGAAGTAAATGCCGATCTTTGTAGCAGTGACCATTTTCCAATAATTTGTCGGCTTCTTTCATTCCATGTGGATGAAAGACGTTCCCCGAAGTGGATAATAAAGGAAGCTAATTAGTCACATTTTCAAGAAGTGCTAAATGTGGGCGAAATGAACTTTGGCAATGTCGATGCTGCTGTAGAGCAGTTCACGGATGCGGTCATCGAGGCGGCTTTAGCTGCAATCCCACGCACGTCAACGACACCGCGACGTGTGCCTGTTCCCTGGTGGAATCAGGCTTGTCGGGATGCCATCCGTGAACGTCGAAAGGCTCTCCGTCGTTTCAAAAATAATATGACGGATGAAAATCGTATTATTTTCATGCAAAAGCGTTCCATTGCCTGACGTATCATAGCAGAGATTAAGAAGCAGTCATGGAGTGAGTTTGTTTCCACTGAAAGAAGTTGTACTCCCGCTCGCGAGGTGTGGGAGAAAATTCGGAGGATCTCTGGTAAACAGAGTTTTAATTACATTTCTGGATTGGTAATGGGAAATGACATAATTACGTCGCCTGATGAAGTCGCCGATCACATGGGTGCATGCTACGCAAAAGTTTCGAGTTCCGCTAACTACCTTGAGAGTTTTTCTGCTCAGAAAAATCAAGCAGAACAAGTTGCATTAAACTTTTCCTCACAAAATGAGGAGAACTACAATGCATTTTTCTCCTCGTGGGAACTACAGTCGAGTTTGCATGATTGCCATGATACTTCTCCAGGATCTGACGATATTCATTACCAATTTTTGAAAAAGCTACCCTCTCCGGATCAATATTCCTTCTCAAGATGTTTAATTTAATCTGGTCCACTAATACGTTTCCTACCGCTTGGTGGAATTCGATTGTAGTGCCGTTATCGAAGCCCGGAAAAGACCGAAAACAAGCATCAAGTTATCGTCCTGTCTCACTGACTAGCTGTTTATCAAAACTCCTCGAACGTATGATCAACCGACGATTGGTTTGGATTCTTGAATCCAGACGATTGATCACTAATGCCCAGTGTGGCTTTCGTAAGCACCGTTCGACGATGGATCATCTAGTCAGGTTAGAGTCCGCAATACAGGACTCTTTACTTAATAAACAGCACTTGATAGCGGTCTTTTTCGACCTTGAAAAGGCTTACGACACTACATGGCGGTACGGGATACTCCGAACATTACACAATTGGGGTATTAGAGGACATCTTGGGAATTTTATTAATAATTTTTTAATAATTTAATAATTTTTTATTCGAGCGTTACTTCCAAGTCCGTATCGGCAACACTTTGTCTAGTGTCTTTGTACAGGAGAATGGTGTTCCACAGGGTTCGAATCTTAGTGTCACTTTGTTTTCCATCGCTATTAATGGCATAATTGAGAGCATTCCATCGTCTGTAAAGTCATCGCTCTACGTTGACGACTTGGCGATCTACTGCTCGTCAAAGTACATTCGTACTGCACAACGTCATCTGCAGTTGGCCATTAATAGCATCCAGAACTGGACAACCAACAACGGGTTTAAATTTTCCGTTGGGAAAACCCAGTGCGTGCACTTTTGCCGCATTCGTAGTTGTTATCAGGAACCATTCTTATATCTCTATGACACTTTGATTTCTGTACAAGACACTGCTCGGTTTTTAGGACTTACTTTTGACTGGTTGTCAAATTGGAAGGCTCATTTTAATATTTTAAAGAGGAAGTCGATGTCTTCCCTTAATATTTCAAAAATTTTATCCAGTACCACGTGGGGTGCAGACCGTACGGTTTTGCTGCGAATTTATCGTGCAGTCGTACGGTCTAAATTGGATTACGGTAGCATTGTGTACGATTCAACCGGAGCGTTTCGATCCAGTCCTGTTGTTAGCATTGCGGCTGAATGCGGAGAGCCTCCGCTGAACATCTGGCGGAAACGCAATATGCTATCCTACGTCTCTAAGCTCCGTAGTCAACCTGATCACCCAACTTACAGTTGCGTATTTCAACCTCGTTTTTCTTCTCTGTATAGACGGAGAAGAAATGCAACACGTCCTCTCGGTATCAGGTTGAATCTTCTTTTAGATGAACTTCACTTGGCGCTTCCTAGAACTCTTAAAGTAGGCCGTAATTCTGTGCCCCCGTGGCTTATTCCTCAGCCCGTCATCGATATGTCACTTTCCATTCATCCTCGAAATACAACAACTCCAGAGCTCTATCGCCTCAGTTGTCGGGCGTCTATAATTTACAATTCATTCATGCAACTCACCACTACTATCTCACACGAAAATTATTACTTGCACAGTTTCGCATGCGAGACAATTCGTGTCGAGAATACGTCTCTGAAGTCGCATGCGAGAAACCATGCGATAATTTCCGCATACGACATTATTATCGCATGAACTCCAGAATAGCCCCCCAGTACTCAAATTCACGGGAACCATCAATCTTTTGAAATCACGATGAAATGGTGGTAATGCGGTAAACATTGCATTAGGAGGTTCTCTTTAACGTACCTATCCGTAAGCTTTTGGTAATAAAAAATGGAGTGTGTTGGCATACGTTTGAAGAATCCTCGAACTCAGAAGCATGCTGCCTAATAATTGTGACACTGCTGCCCATAAAAATACACGTTAAAGTTACTAGATCTTTCTAAATCTAAAATCATATCACGAGCATGATTTTTCAATACATTCCCGTCTTAAATGCCCTTGTTCAGAATATTTTCCATCTAAATGATGATAATATATTAAGCTGATATACTTATATAAAAAAGAAATTAATTTTGAAGTGTAGAAGAAATAATAGATCAAAAAAATTAAAGGATAATAAAAAATATTTAGAAATTTTTGAAACTTTTAAACAGTTATATCCGAGAAAAATGATCGGATTTAAATAAGCAGTGGTTCCACCTCTGTGCACCAATTAAAGCTTGTTCTTAATCCCCCTATATTATTAAACGAGTAAATCTTGTATATATGTTTCTATGTTTCTATGTATAATATATGTTTCTATGTATCTATATAAATATTTTCTCGAAAACGGCTCTAACGATTTTGATCAAATTTACCGAAAAGGGGTTTCGGGGGGCAAAAAATCGATTTAGCTAGGTCTCATCCCTGGAAAAATTTGTTTTCCTATCGATTTTATCATTTTTAAAAACGGTTTTTTGACCTGTCAAAACATTGTAATATCGTGAGTAGGCTTTGGAGAAAACAAACTTTCATTATTTATAAATGTCAAAATACTCTGACAGAATTTTTAACTTATTAAAATAATCATTGAACTATTTGTATAGTAAAAAATAACAGAAATAAAAACTAAACATAATTATGTAAGTAGTTTTAACTAATATTTAAATAAATAGGTACCTAAGTATGTTTTTTTTATATTAGGTACCTATATAAAATATGTATATTATGTACGTTAAATATAGTATGACGTATAATCTTACGTAGACTTTTTTTTCTCAAAAACGAATAACGATTTTGATGAAATTTACAGAATGGGGATTTTTCGGGGCGAGAAATCGATCTAGGTAGGAATCTTGGTCCCAGAGGGGAGCAATTAAAAAAAAGGGTTTTTTTATTTATAACTCGGTCAATTGTCAGATCGATTCGAAGCCTATTTCTACATAGATTTTGTATAATATATCACAAGGGTTAAAACTGTAAATGAACACTAATATAAGAAGTGTCTTGCACAATATGTAAATAATGACAAACAGGCGGCCCGAAGGGCCGCACTTCTGGCACCGCGAGTCTGTGTAAAAACACATCGATTTTTGAAAACTATTATTAAGATACATACAAAAAAGTTTTGTTTAAAAAATTGCACGGCGGCCCGAGGGCCGCACTTCTAGCGACGCAGGCATGCAGTATATCAAAACACATCGATTTTTAAAAACTATATGGTGTAGATTCATGCAAAAAAGTTTTGCGCTTCAGGTTTATAGTCTGACGTTTGTTATTAAAAGATATAATATGAATTCTATTTCTTCGAAAATCGATTTTTGTGAGTTTTTCAGTAGGTACCTTCTATGCAAAAAAATATTTGAAATTTACTGGAAGTTGCTAAGATGACATCACAGAGAAAAAGTACGATAAAGTTGATATTGAATGTTTAAAAATGGATTATTGAAACGGCAACGGGCAAGCAGAATTTCATCTGATTCGAACATTTTTACAAGATATTCAATCTATGAAAATCGGTTTTTGCGAGTTCTTCAGTCAACAAAACAATAACGGCGGTAGATTTGAAAATGGCGACCTAAGTAATATTTACAGGAAAAAATGCTTGATTCAAGTTGATACTTAGTTTTTACGCTTAAAAATACACATAGGTATCTAAAATATTTAACAGAAACAATTATTTAAATTATGTTTCAGAAATAAATTCGTTTCGGAATAATATTCTGAGAAAATAATATCTCACAGCATACAAGTACCTACTATTTTTTTGAACTCATCCGAGCAAAGCTCGGCACCCAGATATTAAGTAAATCAGAGGATGGTTGGGATAAGGAAACTGAGAGTTCAAAAGGGATTCAAAGAGTCGCTGAAAATAACATATTTATTGAGAATGAATGAATTGTGGATTATAGACGCTTGACAAGAGGTCATTAGCGTCTGAAAAGAAAAAATGTAAACAAAACAAAAGCAAAATCAATAAAACAAAAGCAAAATCAAAATTTGACACAATTATAAAGTACAAATAAAATGTGTCATAATAATATAATGTAGTAAGATATAAAGAAAAACCATAAAGGTTGTGAAGCCTAAATGTACACAAATAAATAAAATCAAATAAACCGGTCCATATTTATTGGGATCGTGAGCATCTCTCAAGGCCTGCAAAATTACAAATGATTCTGCAGTAAAAATACTGCACTTTTGAGGCAGTTTATCGGTGACGAACGCACAACCAACTCGATCATGAGACTTCGAGCCATCAATAATAACGGGATGATGGTCTGGATTTTGAGCTATGTCGGGAATTATCTTAGGAACATATTTTTATTTACAGAAAACATTTCAACTAAAGGAATATGTTTCGTAGATGCGTTTGAAAAAACCGGATTTATTCAGGAACTAGAACGTTCTGTGACATTGTTCCTTGAGTGGTTGAACTGAATTCAGTAGGTAACAAAAATAACGAAGAGTACATATCATGTTCAGATTTGGCCTAGTGACGTAGCAACGTGGCTGTTTATTAACTGTTGTCACAAAGTATGTAGAGTGGTCTACGTGCATGCATGATGTATAATGTATTACGCATGATAAGAGCTGGTGGCAATGATAATTTGTCATATAAATTGAGAACAAAACTGTCAACTTCACCCAGGCACGTTAATGAAGACTTGGATATGCACCAACATGATACATCAGCAAAATATATGACAAAAAATAAGAGTATTTGTCATCGACGACAGAATGACATGCAAGTTGTATTATGTTCACTAAGCGGATGATGAAAACTTCATCTCTATACCTACTGTGTTTATGTGTGTCCTCACTCACTCACACACTCACTTACTCATTTCTTATGTACACACTTTGTATATTATATGTAATAAACTCTATTGACGTAAGATTCCTCCACTTCTCTGTCTCTCTTTCTCTTTGCCTTATTTTCGCGTCCGACATTTAGCGCACACCTAAATCCTAATTTACTCCCTTAGCTACAATGATGCAATCAACACAAACTGCCACGAAAAATATTATAAACACCACCTATTATTTCACAAGGGAAATAATACGGTCTTAAGAGGAAGAAAATTTAGAGATACTGCAGTGAAATCTAGCTGCACTGTACGTGTATTTGATTTATTGTATAATGTCATATTAATTTCTAAATGTAACTTGAAAAAATATATTATTTTCAGTTTAATAGCATAGATATGCAATTAGTTACACTTAAAATAATATATTTTTCAAGTTACATTTAGAAATTAAAAAACATTGTATGAGAATGAAAATCATTCAATAAAGAGAATATTACATTATTTTAAAAGGCATTTTTGTATACACTCTTGAATTTTTTTCTATAAAGAAGTTTTACTGCCATAATAGTCCAGTCACGAGAGCTTAAAAAGGTAGGTCCACCTTGCGTTTTGCGCAGCAAATGATTTTATTTTTTTGTGTCCTCAAGCATGTTTAGGAGATGTTAAATCCAAGTTTGCGACCTCTAAAACAGGGCGGGGGAGTTTTGTTGGGCTAAAACCATGATTTTTTTGCACTTTTTTCGGTTTTTAGCTTATAACATAAAAACGGCTTGTCCTATCGAAAAAATGGTCCTATTCAAAATTAAAGGGCATAAAATTTACTTCAAAATGCACTAGTCAAATATGTTTTTGTTCCGATTTTTACCGACTTTACAGAACTTAAAAAAACAAAAAAAAGGTAAACTCTTTTTAGTGTATTTGCCATATGGCACATACACTATTGGCGTCGGTCGGATGGCGGGACCTAGGGGTCGGACCAAAATTTCTCGACGTTTCATAGCCTCCTGAACAATTTGGCACCATTTTTGAAAATGTTTATATACAGGGTGAGTTTTAAGTTGATGCTTTTTTTTTACAGCGTGTAAAAATCAAATAGACGAGCAAATATTTCAAATAGTTTTTTTATCAAAACTCAAAAATAAGAGAGAAACAGCCTTTCGAAGTTTAAATAAATTTTATTAAATTTTCTTTAATTTTGAGGTCGGTCCTGGGGTTATATTATGTCACTATGGAAATAAGTTGTTATTATCAAGTATGTGTATTGTTCTGTTTTTGAGAGAATTGTGTGTGCCTCAATTATTTTTGAGAATGGCTCATGTTTATAACGATAATGAACTAGTAGACATGTTATTAATTTACGTAGAGTGTCGTCAAAATGCTGCGGGTGCATCGCGATTGTACGCAGATCGTTTCCCCAACCGGATTCATCCGAACCCTCGTACAATTATGAATGTTGTTCAAAGGTCTAGGGAAACGGGTAGTTTACGGGAGCATCGTGGAGGACGCGCAGGACGACCGAGGCATCTTAGAAATGCTCAGCGGGAGGAACACATTCTGGATTTAGTGCATGAGGATCCAACGACAAGCACTCGTGTAATCGCTTCCCAGGGTCAAGTAAGTCAGACGAAAGTTTGCAACACTCTGCACGAAAATCAGCTTCATCCTTACCACGTTCAACGGGTTCAAGCTTTGAAGCCAGAGGATTTTCCACGCAGAGTCGATTTTTGCAACTGGCTTTTAGAGCAAAATGCCAACAACAACAACTTTCTAAGATTGACTTTGGTGATGGATGAAGCCATGTTTACCCGCAATAGAATTAATAATTTCCGCAACACACATGTTTGGGCTGTAGAGAATCCTAAAGCTGTACGAAGAACTAATTTTCAAGTTCGATTTTCCGCTAATGTGTGGGCAGGCATTGTGAATGGCATGTTAATTGGACCATTTATTTTACCAGAGCGTTAAAACGGCGCCAACTACTTGCATTTTTTGCAAGATATTCTCCCTGGTTTGCTGGAAGATGTACCTTTAAATGTACGAGGCAACATGTGGTTATTGCACGATGGGGCGCCGGCTCATTTTAGGCGTGAAGTTCGAGATTTTTTAGATGAACAGTTTCGTAACCAGTGGATCGGTCGTGGAGGACCTGTCGCGTGGCCACCAAGATCGCCGGACCTACACCCTTTGGATTTTTTCTTGTGGGGGTGGATGAAAAGTTTAGTCTTCAAAAGCCCGGTTAATACACGCGAAGAAATGATAGCACGAATCGAAAATGCTTCCCAAATAATTCGCGGAAGGCCCTTATCGCTACTACAAGCATGTACAGAAGCATGGCTACGGCGCACGCATCTTTGATCGTGGGGGTTGCTTCCACGGAGGTAGCACTCTCTGTCTACTACGGCATGTTTTATTCTTGCATGCAATATGGCATTTTACTTTGGGGTAACTCATCTAATTCCATAATTATTTTTCGTTTACAGAAAATGGCCATTAGAGTTATTGCAAATGCAAAATTTCGGGACCCATGCCGTCCTTTATTTAAAAAATTTAAAATATTAACTCTGCCATGTGTCTATATATACAACTGTGTAATATATATACATTCGCACAAAAAAAATTTTGAAAGTCATGCTGACTATCATCATTATTATACCAGAGACAGAAATAAATTTCGTCTTCAAGACCACCGATTGGCGAGATCACGCACCGCCCCGGACTATTATTCCTTAAAATTATATAATAAATTACCATTTTCAATAAAAGAATATAATTTACAAAAATTTAGAAATTATGATAAAAAATTGCTTACTGATAATTGCTTCTATTCTGTGGAAGATTTTTAATTCATACATTTTAATTGTATATATTTAGACTTGCAACTATTGTACTAACTGTACCAAATGTTGTTAAATATATATCTATCTATCTATCTATCTATCTTTGTGTCCAACAAAACGGGGACAACTTCGAACAATTTTTGTGAATACTTGATAATAATAACATATTTCCATAGTGACATAATATAACCCCAGGACCGACCTCAAAATTAAAGAAAATTTTATAAAATTTATTTAAACTTCGAAAGGCTGTTTCTCTCTTATTTTTGAGTTTTGATAAAAAAACTATTTGAAATATTTGCTCGTCTATTTGATTTTTACACGCTGTAAAAAAAAAGCATCAACTTAAAACTCACCCTGTATATGTATATATTATAGGGGGCTAATTATAGTCGTAATTAGGGGGGCAATTAGCCCTTTGGTACATCCAGTAGATAGCGGTATAATTTTAACTTCAAAGCATTTTATGTTGATATCATTACTTTGGGACCCCACTGTATTGAGATGATGACGTCAATGCAGGCTAGCGAGCGTCTGACAACGAGGTGGGCAAACTAGAACAGAAATGTACATGACTGGCGGCATATGATCTCTATAGGTGCGTGAGATAAGAGTGTGTTTTTAACGTGGGTAAAAGAGAGAACGCCAGACGTACGAGACTGATTATTTGTGTACACTTTTGCAAGTCGACAGACTAGAGAGCGCGACCGTGTGATACACATCGGTCTGTTAAACAATCAAAATTAAATGATTGAATATTGTGGCAAATAAAATACTTTTTATTTTTGGGATTTTGGATTTTGATTTGTACTTTTCGTTTTGGAGCTGTATTGTTTTAGTGTTGGATTGGATTCGGCGTTGTTTTCTGCTTCGATTCCTGTATTGGTCGACCTTCCCAGTTTTCCTAATTCCCGAAAATTGATTTATTTTCCGTATTTCCATTGTTGGATTATTGTTATTCGATTTAGTTAGCTTACTGTGCAAACAATAACCATAAAGAAGCCAAGCGCTTCTCCTCGTTTAGGGATTATAGGTTGCTGCTTTTGGATTTCCGTGTGGTTGTGTTGATTCTGGAATACGGGAATAATTTAATTTATTCCAGAAATTTTGAAGATTTTGCAATGATCCCGAAATTTTTAATATTCGCTATCATAAGTGACGACGCGTAAAGTATCCCAAAATATTATCAAGTGTCTATCCCAGTGGGATAGATATTGTACTACAGTATCCCGAAAATATTGTAATGGATATTAATTTGAGCTTATCAATATCTAGAAATAACTTCAATATTCACGTGTTATGTACTGCAATCTAATAACTTTGAACTTTATTTAGTAATGTACGCTATCGTATGGCGAGGCGCCTTACTTGTATCCGAGACGCAGTGCCTGCACGCTCCGGCTGTACGCGCTCGCGTCTCTATTTCAAACCATTATTAATTGGCTTGGTCTGGTCGCCGTAGGATGGCAGGCCTCTCGATTCATTTATCGTTCATTTATTTAATAAATAAATGAGCGTTCACTGAGTCTGTGACACGCCATGTAGTTGACCCTCTGGTCATTATTAATTATAGGAAGAACTGGAACCGGGATTAAGTTCCCACCAAGAGCTTACAAGCGAAAGGCGTTCTGTCGTTCTCACACATACCGGGTGCGTTGGAAATATCGACCGCCTAATACACACATACAGGGTGCGTTGGAAACATCGACCGCCTAATACACACATACAGGGTGCGTTGGAAATATCGACCGCCTAATACACACATACAGGGTGCGTTGGAAACATCGACCGCCTAATACACACATACAGGGTGCGTTGGAAACATCGACCGCCTAATACACACATACAGGGTGCGTTGGAAACATCGACCGCCTAATACACACATACAGGGTGCGTTGGCAAAATCGACCGCCGGACACACATACTGAACATACACAAAGAACGTAACAGAACGGTACGCTTATCCAGGTACGACCGTATGCTTTTGGATCTTTAATAAAAAAAACACAACGTAGGGAAGGAACTGACCTATTACAGTCCGCCCCTTTTCTTTTTTTTAAATGAATGCCCCCGGCTCATATGATCAAGACCGGCGATCATGTTAAACACCCCGGTCTGATGTAATAATTAAGCACGTCCAATTCGAGTCATTTATGTTTTTGTGTGATCAACTGTTGGCGCGTTGCTAAATGCGTCTAACAATATTTTTGTACTTTTGATTAATAGTGAGAAACGTACCAATGAATACATGTTTACTTTTCTGGAACTAAATATGATCTAAAATATTAAATGTTATATATGTTTGTAAATTTATGTAATAACGATTTTACTTAAACAAAAAACGAATTATACTTATGGTTTATGAAATTTTCGCAAATTTATTTAAAACCCAGCATAACCCCAAGAAAACAACGTAACAATATTAAAGGATAGAATCTAATATTTTATGAACATTTTACATTTCTGAATGTCGACCACTTTGAGTAGTACTGGGTCAATTTAGATATTTACGTCAGAATTAAAATGATAAATAGTGCGTCGATTGTATTCCTGTACGATTTCTTGCACTACATTTTCCAGAATATTTTGAATCTTATTACGAATTAAGTTTGAATTCCACGTCGTCAGTTTCGCGATTTTAAAGTGTTTATGTCGTATGCTATGTATTTTCTTTTCAGGCTCAGGAATTTCTGTACAGGCCCGGATTAAATGTGACATAATTGTTAAAGATTAATTATGTGAATTTCGTTATCGTTCCGTATCGCTTCATTATTTATGAAGATTTTGTGTCGAGAATTTCGCTATCGTTAGGTTATCGTTTCGCTATCGCTCGCTAACGTCACGCTACGTTTTGCGATAGAATGAGTAGGTTGTTGTGAGGCTTCGAGGCCTATTGAATTAGGATTTTTGTCTCGATTGTTGGAAGTTCCGTGAGGCCTGTGATTACAGGGCCGCCTTTTTATTTTTTTGTATCTCGAATACTGTGTGTCCCGATATTGTGTTCGTAATGTATTGTTTTGTTAGTATATTAGGTTAAGTTATCGTGTGGTTTTGGCCATCGAAATCACCTCTGATTTTTTCTGTTTATCTTGCTAAGGAAGTAACAGCGTTAGGCCTGGGATTTAATATAACTCTGATTGTGGTTCTGGACTCTGTTCCGGAATATTTTTCGGATCTCTTTTGGCCAACGTGGTTATCTTCCTCGAATTATCCCTAACTGTGACCACTCTCGCGTCTCAGTTTGGACGACCTGAGACTTACGCAGTGTGGCCCTATGAGTTCTGGCGCCCTTCGATCTCTCGGTCGGTATCTGGCCCACTAATTAATTTTCCATCGAGGTCCGTCTCTGGTTAGGTGATCCGGAGTTCAGAGGGATCTTAAATTTAAATTAAATTATTTTGACGCACGATTCATTGTGTGCGTTCATTTTTTGTTATGTCCTAAGTGTCGAGTGGTAGGTGGTTGGGTTTTTTATTGCCCATTAAGGGCTTTTCCTGCATTTAAATTTTGAGACTGCTTCCCAAAACAAGAGCGATCGTATAGCTAGATAAAAATTATGTGCTCCGACCCATGACCCCGCGCCTTCTGTAGCTAGCCGCGCAACCGATTAAATTCGGGTCTTTTGGAGCAAAAGCCATTGCTATAAATTAGCGTCCAAACGAGGGGCGATTGCTATAATATATATATATATATATATATATATATATATATATATATATATATATATTATATATATATGTGTGTGTGTGTGTGTGTGTGTGTGTGTTCGCGGCATAACTCTCGAAAGACTTAATTGATTTGAACGAAATTTGGTACACACGTTGGAATCCATCACCGCACAGAACCTATTTAAAATGGGCCCAATCGGACTATTTTAAGGGTAGTTTTTAGGGGTTGAAAAAAGTTTTTGGGCCCGAAAATACCGAAAAAATTTTCAGAATTGTTTCAAAATTGAAATTTAACCTTTTAGTAAAGATCAAAATGTGCTGCTAAAATTTTAATAAAATCGGCCCGACAGGACCGGACTTACAAATTTTATGAAAACACTAGTTTGCGGATAGTGAAAGGTGTATATTTAATTTGGTACAGAAGTTGCATTGATAATAATATTGAAATTAAGAAAAAAAAAATATTTTAAGGGATGTATTAAGGGGTTAAATTTTTTATTTTGTCCAAAAACAAACCAAGTTTACGTATTAAAGCCACAAGGCCTGTATTAGCAAATACACTATATTGTCGGCAGGGTTTGGCACTGCGACCCGAGTTTTTTTTGTTTTGAAGGCGCTAATCTCAGGAACTACCAGTCTGTAAAAGAAGCAAAGTACTAATCAATGAGACCCTATACGAGTTTTTTAAAAATTCAATCCCAAAGAGTGATTATTATTATTGTAATAACAAAAAATCCTACATCCACCTTTTACTCCCTGTGGGATTGAATTAAAAAAAATAATCGAATAGCCTATAACCTTTCTTAATAAACGGGCTATCTAACAAAAATTTTTTTTTCAAATCGGACTGGTAGCTCCAGAGATTAGCGCGTTCAAACAAAAAAAAAATAAACTCTTTTTTTTGTTTGAACGCGCTAATCTCAGGAACTACAAGTTCGATTAAAAAATTTTTTTTTTTGTTAGATAGCCCGTTTATTGAGGAAGGTTATAGGATATACAAGTTTTTTTAGTGTATTTGCCATATGGCACATACACTATTGGCGTCGGTCGGATGGCGGGACCTAGTGGTCGGACCAAAATTTCTCGACGTTTCATAGCCTCCTGAACAATTTGGCACCATTTTTGAAAATGTATATATATGTGTGTGTGTGTGTGTGTGTGTGCGGGCAATAACTTTCGAAAGAGTTAATTGATTTTAACGAAATTTGGTAGGCACGTTGGAATCCATCACCGCACGAAGCCTATTTAAAACGGGCTCGATCGGACCATTTTAAGGGTTGTATTAAGGGGTTCCAAAAAGTTTTTGGGCCCAAAAATACCGAAAAAATTGTCAGAATTGTTTCAAAATTGAAATTTAACTCTTTAGGAGAGATTAAAATGTGCTGCTAAAATTTTAATAAAATCGGCCCGACAGGACCGGACTTTCAAATTTTATGAAAACACTAGTTTGTTGATACGGATTTACTTATGGAAGGGTGTATTTAATTTGGTGCAGATGCTGTACTGATAAAATCCATGTCTAATATTGAAATTTGGAAAAATTTAATTATTTTAAGGGATATATTAAGGGGTTTAATTTTTTATTTTGTCAAAAAACAAACTTATGTTCACATAATAATGCCATAATGCCTGTATTAGCAAATACACTATATTGTCGGCAGGGTTTGGCACTGCGACCCGAGTTTTTTAAATTTAACCCCAAAGGGGGTAAAACGTGGGAGTAAGATTTTTTGTAATAACAAAAAATCTTACACCCCCGTTGTACTCACTTTGGGATTGAATTTAAAAAAACTCGAATAGCCTAAAACCTTCCTTAATAAACGGGCTATCTAACAAAAAAAAATTTTTTATAATCGGACTTGTAGTTCCTGACATTAGCGCGTTCAAACAAAAAAAGAGATTTACTACCAGTCCAATTTAAAAAAAAATGTTTTTTAGATAGCCCGTTTATTAAGGAAGGTTATAGGCTATTCGAGTTTTTCAATAGTTAAAAGCTTGAAAAAATGCTTTTTTTTCATTTTGGTAAATTTTGGCGATTTTCTAAGTTCTGTAGAGCCGGTAAAAATGGGAACATAAACATATTTGACTAGTGCATTTTGAAGTAAATTTTGTGCCCTTTAATTTTGAATTGGACCATTTTTTCGATAGGACCAGCCGTTTCCATATTATAAGCAAGAAACCGAAAAAAGTGCAAAAAAATCGTGGTTTTTAGCCCACCAAAACTCCCCCGCCTTGTTTTAGAGGTCGCAAACTTGGATTTGACATCTCCTAAACATGCTTGAGGACACAAAAAAATAAAATCATTTGCTGCACAAAACGCAAGGTGGACTTCCTCTCGTGACTGGACTATAAAATGAATACATAAATCTTTAGATGACCGTTCTAGGAAACTACTCTTGAAATACATTACATATATTTTTGGAAACTAGAATTTAAAAATGTTACATAAAACGAAGTAAAATTTTGTGCTGAAAAAAAAATTGAAATTATTCCACAAGAAACTCCATCTTTGTACGATATTTTTAAAACAAAATCGAGTAATTTACCTTCAATACTGCAAATTAAGCAGTTTTGGGATCTTATCAAGTTATTGGAGGATAATTTAAACCCAGTCAAATTCTACTTTGCTGCAAAAATTGCGTTGTACAAAGCACGGAAAATGAATACAGATTGTGTTGTTTTTATATTTGTATTTAATTGCATAATATTCACAAATATTTCATTTACCATTCACATTTCACATTCATCAGAAACGCATAATCACAATTCGTTATTCAAAATGTTCACTTCGCATATATCGTAGACAACATAAGATGGAGGATTCGCCATGGACTATCAATCTTCTTTTAAAAATAATAAACAGCAGTCATGAACATTTTCTAAATCAATCGACACCCGACAGTTCGATCCGGTGCTGTATATCCCTATGTTGGGCACACTCAGTCAAAAGATACAAGCATCACAGGTCTCACAAAAAGGCGGGTCCTTGTCTGCCCCTAAAAATTCATGTTTTAACCTACAGTAACCTTTGAGAAGTCATCTGGGTAGAATTTCCTCCCATCTGGAGGGACGGTACAATCTAAACCAAGGATGAAACTGTAGGATTAACAGATTTTAATTTGTTGTCATCAACAGAATTCCTCAGAGGTTCTGGACGGCTGAGATAAGAAAACGTTAAAATTTTACATAACGCTTCTCATATTATGGAGGAGGGGTAGTTATCATCAACTATTATGTTATCTGGGGTATAGGGTATTGTTATAATGTTACGTTACATTATCATCTTAAGGAATTAAATAAAATTTAAAAAAGAGTAATGTTATGAAGGGGAAGGGGATTCAAAAATAGCGAAAAAAATGTTACATAATATTTGAACGTTCTTGAGATCATCACCGATAACGCAAAATTCGTTTTGACCATTATTTGTAGTTTCTTTGGCAGGAGTTTCCCCCTTTTCCCCACATGATCGGAAATCCAGAAAAACCGGACAGTAGTTTCATCTCTTTGCAGCTATAAAGCTTATTCCGAATAAAAACAGATCAAAGGGTGACTGGTACCTATAAGAACACTAAAAAATTCGATGCAAGTGACATATTTACTGGGTCCGTGAATACTGCTCTCCAGAGACAGCTTGTACCCGAAATTGTCGTTATCGGTGACGAACGCAAAACCAACTCAATCGTGAGACTTCAAGCTATCCGTATAAATCGGTGGTCTCGATATTTATTCATGCAAAAAAGAATTTTATTCAACACATGCACGCTTTTAGTATTTTTTCGTATCTGTTTTGCGGACCGTTTATTGACTAGTGACCATTATGTAACGCTTTTCAGTGCAATGGTTCATTATGTAACTAATGATCCATTATGCAACTCTTTTCAGTGCTATAACGGAAAACAGTTGCAAAATGAAAATGCATAATGAAAACTAGTTGCATAATGGTTTATTACGTAACTAGTTAAATAATGGTTCATTATGTAACTAGTTACATAATGGTTCATTATCTAACTGTTTTTTTTTATTTCAAATAAAGTCTAAAACCATGCATGTGTTAAATAAAGTATAGTGTGTTACACGTGTCTTTATGCTTCATTAGGGGGCGTCCATTAATTACGTGAGGCGTTTAGAGGAGGGCGGGGGTCGAGCCAAACCTCATCCAATCTCACGCGGAGGAGAGGGGGGGGGTCTCGGCAAATATCACGTAATTTTTTTCCGCAAGAAACAATGTAAAATTGCGAGGAAACTGGGTTAAATTAAGTAAAACATGTTTCTTAGAAGTCTAAAATACCAGTCTTAAATAAAAATAATTAAGCAAATTATGTTTTTTTAAATAAATTCAACGCAATTAAGCACAGATTAACGTATTTACACTAAAAATACGCATTTTGAAAAATCTTACGTGAGATTAGGGGACGGGGGAGAGGGTCGAGCAAAATCTCACGACATCTCACCAAGGGGGGAGAGGCGGTCGAAAAATCGCCAAAATCACCTTACGTAATTAATGGCTGCCCCCTTATGTATGAGGCGCGATGTTTTCAGCACTCGTATGCGGCTCGTGTGCGCTCGCCTACTACTTGTGCTAGAGTGTAGCGGCGCTGTTGTTTACATGGCGCTGCTATGGTTCCTCTATTACAAGTCCCCAGTTCTCGGGTTCTAGCCCGAGAGCTGGTAAAAGTGTCAATTGGATTTTCAATTTATTATTAAAAAAAAAAAAAAACAAAAAATAATGAATTGAAAATATGAATTGGTGCTAGGCCCAAATAACCTTAGCTGTTGGTGGTCTTTAAAACACAATTAACGATTAATTACTACTTGTGCTGAAAACATCGCGCCTAACATATAAAGATGTATTTAGCACACTAGTCACACAATATACTATAATAGTGTTGAAAACGCTTTATCATTTCATTCTTCAGATATTTTAGTTCACTTTAACTATGGTCTCCTAATCAAACTAATAGTGGATGCCTCCAGTAGATACCCTGTACAGGTATGAATGCGATTTTGTCATATTTTTTCTTGGATAGTTTAAAATTTACTGCGAATCAAACTACGATATTCTCAAAGCCGGAAGATAATGAAAGTGTTCAGAAATTTTACCGGTACCTTTCTAGTCAAAAATTTATCATTGCTACCGATCATAAGCCTTTCGTATCAATTTTTATCCCCAAAAAGAGAATACCTGGCATGACATCAATCAGATTACAGAGATGGGCTAGTTAGTGTATTTGCCATATGGCACATACACTATTGGCGTCGGTCGGATAACGGGACCTAGGGGTCGGACCAAAATTTCTCGACGTTTCATAGCCTCCTGAACACTTTGGCACCATTTTTAGAAATGTCTGTATGTGTGTGTGTGTGTGTGTGTGTGTGTGTGTGTGTGTGTGTGTGTGTATGTATATATATATATTGAAATGAGTAAAACTTCGTCGTACAGCGAGTCGGAGGGGAGCACTTGTTAACCCAGCATTAAGATTAGAATTTATGCATCATGTACGTCAATTAGTTTTGTTAAAAACCAATGATGAATACAATTAATGAATTCGCAAGTGGTTAGTATACATTTCCTTCCGTGGACCCCAGATAAAAATTATTTTCGAGCCTATGCACCTTTTATCAAAGTTTAGATTTTTAACATTGTCAATTTTGAATGCAAGTTAATGCAAATGAGATCCGAATCAGTGCTGGTTTGGCACTAGATAAAGGACAGCTAGCGAAATATACGTGCGGAACAGAGATAGAACTCCGTCAGCGCTAGACGAAGTAGCTAGTGTGTGACGTCAGGCAGTCGGTGCGACGTTTTGCATATTGGTGGGAGAAAAAAACAACGGTGACGGCGCGAGCCGCGAGACACGGGCTTTTTTGTGGGGACACAGAGCTGTGTGGATCTCATATGAATTGTCCATAAAAATACACTGTGGCAAAATTAATTGTTTGACGATTGTTATAATCGGATTTGTTAGGCTATATTTCTGCTGCTTGTTAGTACTGTTGAGTATTTCCTAAACTTCCCGCCAATTGTTTTCCTTCCTGGTGGATACCTATTTTTCCGTCTATTGTTTTATTCTTGGAGCTTTGGTTCGTTCGAGATTATTTTTTTGGTTAGGGTGGATTTAGCGTCGTTCCAGGCGGAGTGTTTCCAGCAATTGAATATCACCAAGATTTGTTACTTAAAAGATGACACCGTATTAAATAATGAACTGGGGAATAGCGTTATTTATCTATTAAAATTGCGTTTTAACAAATAATACTTACGCAAATCAGTGGCGTCGAATAATGTTTTGTTGTCAACAATAAATTTTGATAACAAAAACAATTTACTTGAAGTTATTTACGTCCTGTTTTTAGCTAATATTCCCTGCAATACTTACTCAAATCAGTGGCGTCGAATCTTGTTTTGTTGTCAACAATAAATTTCGATAACAAAAACAATTGACTTGAAGTTATTTGCGTCCTGCTTTTAACTAATATTCCCTGCAATACTTACGCATATCAGTGGCGTCGGATATTGTTTTGTTGTCACGATAAATTTCGATAACAAAAGCAATTTACTTGAAGTTATTTGCATCCTGTTTTTAGCTAATATTCCCTGCAATACTTACTCACATCAGTGGCGTCGGATATTATTTTGTGGTCAACAACTCATCGATATAACCAAGCCAATCAATTTGAGTTACTTAGTGGCGTACAGTGTTTAATATTATTCCGATATTTTACTAGAACAAAGTTACCTAAAGAACAGCTTATCATAAATTAACTGATCTGAGGATTGATAATTTCTGGCTGCTGATTTTATTCCGCTATCTCTATTCTTAAGTTCGAATAAAATTGTATTCTGTCCATTTCAGCTCTGTTTTCGTTTTTTTAATGTGTTTGTGAATTTGTGTCAAAATGAAGTTTACCGCTTGCTGATGATCGGTAAAATTTGATAAGTAGGTTTGCTGGTGTAATGAGCTAAACTCTTATTATGCCGCAGGTGAATACTGAAGCCGAGATAATTATTTTTAGTATCGATTATCCCTACCGGATACCGAATATTAGTGGTTACCGAATTATCGCATAATTATTGGTTATTGAATATTTTTTAGGATTAGCGCTTTCAGTGATTTCACGGTGCCGAGCGGTTTTTCGTATTTCGGTGGTTGATGATAATTATTGCATGTTGGTTAGTGTTAGTCAAATTTTCACGAGTGCCTTGCTGGTGACTGGGACTGCTCTTGGGCATAAGTCGTGGCGCCCTAACAATTTCAGTCGGTAGCCCTTGAGTTTTAACCCTATACCTTGATTACTCCTAGGAAGTGCTTCGTGAAGTTTTGAAATTTTATAGTTACGATTTTTAGTTATGGTGTTTCAGGTAACATTTGGGATCCCGTGTTGTTAAGATTGTTTCCTTTATTGGATTGTTAGGATCTAGTTTTCTTTGTGTTGTGTCCTATATGTCGAGTGGAAGGTGGTGGAATTTTTTAGTGGTTGGAAGGTCGGATTTTTAAGCCCAGTTCTGGGCATTTTTCATGGTTTGCACTCAATTTGAATCAAGCAGTGAGTTGGATTTTTTATACTTGTGAATCACTTATTATCAATGTTTCCAGACCCAGCGCCGCAATAAGAGCAGCCGTGGCCAAATAAAATATAATTGACCCAGGTTAGATTCAACCCCTAGGGACCTGGCATTATAATATATATATATATATATATATTATAATGCCAGGTCCCTAGGGGTTGAATCTAACCTGGGTCAAATATATATATATATATATATATGGTGAGTTAGACCACCCGTATCAGTCGTTTTTTTCGAAAACGGCTAGTCGTAGAGAGTTGTGTCAAAAATTTGTATTATAAAAGCCCTAATAAAGAATCGAATGGTGATAATTTTTTTTCCGGGAAGGTCGGCTTCCCTATTAGTTTGCTCCAGAATGTCCAGAACTCCGGAATTATAAATGTAACGATAGGTCGAAAGTGTTATTGTTGAAAAGATCTTTAAAAAATTAGCAAGTTTTTTTTTTGTTACTGCCACCCCTGTTAAGTAATATTTGTTTGACATTACTAAATTAAAATGTCATAATAACGGACTTTTTAAAAGTCCGCATTTAAAATCTAGTTACCTATCTATTTTTTAAAGATCTTTTTAACAATACCACTTTCGACCTATTGTTACATTTATAATTCCGGAGTTCTGGACATTCTGGAGCAAACTAATAAGGAAGCCGACCTTCCCGGAAAAAAAATATCACCATTCGATTCTTTATTAGGGCTTTTATAATACAAATTTTTGACACAACTCTCTACGACTAACCGTTTTCGAAAAAAACGACTGATACGGGTGGTCGAACTCACTCTGTATATACATATATATGTGTGTGTGTGTGTGTGTGTGTGTACGGGCTATAACTTTCGAAAGAGTTAATTGATTTTGACGAAATTTGGTAGGCACATTGGAATCCATCACCGCACGAAGCCTATTTAAAATGGGCCAGATCGGACTTTTCTAAGGGCAGTTTTTAGGGGTTGAAAAAAGTTTTTGGGCCCGAAAATACCGAAAAAAGTGTCCGAATCGTTTCAAAATTAAAATTTAACTCTTTAGTAGAGATTATAATGTGGTGCTAAAATTTAAATACAATCGGCCCGACAGAACCGGATTTACACATTTTATGAAAACACTAGTTTGCGGATAATGATTTACTTACTGAAGGGTGTATTTAATTTGGTACAGAGGTTGCATTGATAATAATATTGAAATTAAGAAAAAAAATTTTTGTTTAAGGGATGTAATAAGGGGTTAAATTTTTTATTTTGTCCAAAAACAAACTGAGTTTACGTATTAAAGCCGCAAGGCCTGTATTAGCAAATACACTATATTGTCGGCAGGGTTTGGCACTGCGACCCGAGTTTTTTTTTATCACAGTTTAATTACGAAATTGAGTATTACGAAATTAGAAAAAAATTGCACTGACTAGAGCAATAATGATCAGTAATATTTCTGAAACTAACAATAATTCGATATTTTTTAATCATTTTAACCAAATATTTTTAACAAAATGAAATCAATGAAACCATTCCAAAATTGCCATCGTAAAATTATTTATTAGGATGATAAGCAGCTTTCGTAACAATCACGTTACATCTTCAGATCAAACTAATACAACAAGATAAAATAAAACTGTACATTCAGAATATAATGTCGAACTATCTAATAATACTTACAATAATTAACTAAAATATAAATTTTTGTTAGAACGTTTTTGTTAACCATGGGTCTCCAAGAATTCTCGGCGGATGTGACAAATATTTTTGATTTATCGAATATTAAAAAAGAAACTCGTTATACTATAATATTATACTTTAAGGGTTGTCATGACAATGCAACCGGTTGAGCTACCGTGGTTTTTTTAGGCTGCCAACAAAGCTACCAAAGACACCAAACAGGACGCAGTTCAGAAATGAACGTTGAAGAGATAGCACTATATGCTATATCGTCGTCAATCTCAAAAGTATCTACAAAAATTGTGATTTTGAGATACGATCACAGACCTGCAGATTTTTTAATACTCTTTCATCTCACAAAGTGTCGTAAAATAGAAAAAAATTCGACTGATGACCAGTCCTATACTTCCCACCTAGTAAATATTTGCAAAAAATAAACACTCTTTTTTTTATTCTTTGACTAGGCCCAAATAACCTTAGCTGTTGGTGGTCTTTAAAACACAATTTAATTTTTATTCTTTGAAAAAAGCATGGCCCTCTTTTTTGTTTGGTGATCTACTGATGGCTAGCTTAATATAGCAAAAATCATGGTTACCTTGATTTACGTACAATTTTTATTTTTTTTAGTAAAATATTTTTTTTCTCGAAAACTATACATTTTAGAGAAAAAAAATATTTACATTTTTTTCATATTATAACATCTAGAATTCATTTATATTTTTTTTTACCTATGTTAATACGTGACATTGAGGACGTTTTTTTGAATATCTCAGGATCCACTGAACCGATTTGACTCAAAATCTAATCAGATCTAAGTTAAAGGCTGATAAACACAATAGAACAATCGGCATGCCCGTATGTTGTTCCGTTCTTAAGATATCGAAGGCGAAAAATTGACCACATACACACACACATACACACATACACACATACACACACACATACAGACATCAGTCAGAAAATGATCTTAAACGATTGCTAGGGTCTCAAAACGTGAAAATCTGTTAAAATCTCGAAATATTGTTTTCGGACTGAATCCATTACTTCCCTACCATAGTAGAGGTGGGAAGTAAAAAATGATATAGGCCGTTTTTTTAGATTGACGATATGTACGGCGTAAGAGAACTTTAAACAAAAATAGAAAGAATTTATTATAGCCGAACGTCCTACACGGCACACGCGAACAATTCTTCACACTGTATGCTGATTTGCGAAAAATTTTAATAATGTCTTCATACCAAAAGTTCCATCCCTCTTCAAGAGGTTCATTGACAGAAAAAACTATAACTGTAATTTATATGTATATTTCACTTCTACAGAAATATATATATATATATATATATATATATATATATATATATATATATATATATATATATATATATCACTTCTAAATAATGTAATTTAAATGTTTGTTAGAAATTAATAAAAAAATAGTATAGAAAAATACATGAATAATTTAAATAAATCAAACAGTGGCGAAAACATACCAGTAAAATAAGCAAAATTTCCATTCATTAATAAGTTTCATACAAAATCAACAGATGATTCAATGACACGAACATAAAACTCGCCTTTTACAACTTTATTAAAATCAGTTCACTTTACTCAAAATATTAATAAAAGATACTATTGAAATCAATATGTTTTGAGATTAGTACGGCAGTTGATTTATTTTTATTAGGAAAAAACAGCCAAAGTTATACATTATTAGTTAAATGTAGGAAATCGATTCTCGGGAACAATAGACTTTATAATTTATATTAGAAATCGTGTCCATCGTGATTATAATAAAATTAAGCAAAATCGCAGGATAGTGGACAAAATAATTTGATTTATTAAATTAAATGTACGACGTTTCGTCTATAGATTTAGACTTTTTCAAGTACTTTATAATGCAGTGTATTTGTTTAATACATTTTATTTGCCAACGTTTCGACTTAAATCAAGTCTTTATCAAGGCTCTGTAACAATTAATAAATTTGTTTTTTAACCTAAAATAATCTAAAAATCCTATAATTATACATACCTAAAATATTTTTTATACACCGTAGTCAATTTTGTACTCATAAAATATATTCGACATACAATAATTTTCATAAAGTTAATATTTACTTTGGCCAATAAGATATTTTTACTTTTTAATTATTTAATTAAGCACATGCCACTTTTTATCTTATCAAGTTTCGTTCGTTCGTTCGTTCGTTCAATTTATGTCGTACGTCAGGTGTCCCTATTGTTAAAAGCTAATTATTTTATTATTTCTATAACTGAACTATTACTCGTTAGGTGTCAGTGTCAGGTATCGTAATGTCTTTTTTGCAGATTTATTTAAATTTGTTATTTTATTTACTATTTACAGGTTTTGTGTCTTCTTATATTCATTAAGTAGATTTTGATATGCGTTACTTAATCTATTTGTATCCGTTCGATAATTTATAGTGTCTAACATAGAAATATATATCATTTCTCCAACATTCCTTTTATACTGTCCTTTTTCAGTGTCCAAGATAATGGTGTTATCAAATTGAAATTCATGTTTCGTGTCAAAATGGTGTGTAGCAAGGGCCGTTTTGCCGTCATTATATTTATTGGTATGGATGCAATCATTTTTGTGTTGTCTAATTCTTTTTCCTAAGTGTTGACTTGTTTGCCCCACATAACATTTATTACATGAGCATGGGATCTTATATATAACATTGCTCATTTTTTCCTTCTCTGTTTTATCTTTTATTGTTGTAAACAATACATCCTTTATTGTTCTGGTATTGTAAAATGCTAGTTTTGACCCCGTACCTTTTAAGCATCTATCTAATTTCTGAGACAACTGTTTAATATACGGAAATCTGAAATATTTAATGTTACTATTTTCTTCGTTCTTTTTACTTCTTGAGTCTTCTTGATTTGCTGTTTTGTCTATGAATTGTGAGAAACATTTTCTAATTAACTTGCTTGGATAGTTATTGTCGCATAGTATTTTTTCTATTTTGTTGAAATTTTCATCGTGATATTTTTCATGACTCAAATTAATACCTCTATTTATTAAGCCTTTAATAGTTCCGATCTTTTGGTGTAGCGGGTGATTAGACATGTAGTTTAACATTCGACCTGTATTCATAGGTTTTGCATACCAGTTTGTGATCAATTTACCTTCGTTCAATCTTATGATTTGTACATCGAGAAATGGAATACTGCCTTCTTTTTCTACCTCCATAGTAAATTGTATTTTATTATGAATATTGTTGAAATGATCCAGTATATTGTTCAATTTGTGACGGCACATACTCGTGCCGCCACTAACTAATAGTTTTTGTTGTTCTTTTTTTTTTTGAGTGATCGATACTCTTGGCTTTAAAAGCATTTTTTTTTGTGATTCACACGTGCAGTGGCACCATGAAGAATTAAGTTTTTGTTTAAATGATTTACATTATGTCTGTGGACATAGATTTAAACCTTAAGTTCGATAAAAAGCCTGTGATTAATACAGTAGTGAAGTGAACAATAAAAGCAGAGTATTTGTGTTTAAACAATTATGTTATATCATTAACATGACGTGAAATGATAATGTATTTTTAGGCGCGATCTTAGCGAAGCTAGAAGCGCCTATATACACTCGCTTTGTCTGTACGTCTGTGAATCTGTGAATCTGTGAATCTGTGAATCTGTAACGGATTTTTTGTATCAGTCGTACAGCCCAAACGAGTTAACCGATTTTAAAAAACTTTTTTTTGTTCGATTCCTCTCGGGGTCTATTTGATCCTAACGTCGCCCGATTTTTGAATTTTGGCCCCAGAGGGGAGCAAATTAGAAAAAACGGTGTTTTTTGCTTATAGTTTGCTCAATTTAAGTCAGATCGATTCGAAACCTGTCTTAAACGAAAGAGCAGAAAATTTTAGATAGATTTCATGTATAATATTGTGTCAAAACTGTTTTTTTATACAGATTTATATGATTATTAAACGAAATAAATGCGACTTTATCTAATAAATCGCGAACTTGTTTCGGTTGTCCTTGTCTGTTGCACAGTGTGATATGGATATTGGAAGATAGCGTATGCTCTGTCTTATATTGCATTATTTTAATATAGTTATTCAATTTTTTGACTGCTGATGTTTGAATTTAAGTTTAAAAACCCTGGCCTACTGAGTTAAAATGACGTGTAACTAATTATTGACGTCGATCGGATGGCGAGACCTAGGGATCGGACCAAAATTTCTCGACGTTCATACCCCGGCTTTCGTCCGGGTGTAAATCGTACTTTTGAATTTTCACCCACTTCCCGTGATCCGATTGAGTTGAAATTTTGCACACATGTGTAGCTCCGGTGACAATACAATATTATGGTAACTAGCTGACCGGCCCGGCTTTCGTCCAGGTGTAAATCGTACTTTTGAATTTTCACCCACTTCCCGTGATCCGATTGAGTTGAAATTTTGCACACATGTGTAGCTCCGGTGACAATACAATATTATGGTAACTAGCTGACCGGCCCGGCTTTCGTCCGGGTGTAAATCGTACTTTTGAATTTTCACCCACTTCCCGTGATCCGATTAAGTTGAAATTTTGCACACATGTGTAGCTCCGGTGACAATACAATATTATGGTAACTAGCTGACCGGCCCGGCTTTCGTCCGGGTGTAAATCGTACTTTTAAATTTTCACCCACTTCCCGTGATCCGATTGAGTTGAAATTTTGCACACATGTGTAGCTCCGGTGACAATACATTATTATGGTAACTAGCTGACCGGCCCGGCTTTCGTCCGGGTGCAAATCGTACTTTTGAATTTTCACAGGCAAAAGGTCTTTCTCCGGTAACGTTTCGGATATATGTAATAAAATCAGACTAAGGAAATAAAGCACACTAAACAATTGAAAAGTCACGTCACGAAGTAGTGTTGCGTCACTTTTGTAAAAATTATCCGATCCTTTTGAAAATTAATATTTGAGAGTTTTATAGGACACAAAAAAATAAAATGGCGTCAGATTTCAAAATGTCGTCCATATGTACTTTTTTGTAAACATTATCCGATTCTTTTGAAAATTAATATTTGAGAGTGTTATAGGACACCAAAAAAATTAAATGGTGTCAGATTTCAAAATGGCGGCCATATGTACTTTTTTGTAAGAATTATCAGATCCTTTTGAAAATTGATATTTGAGAGTTTCATAGAACACAAAAAAATAAAATGACGTCAGATTTCAAAATGGCGGCCATTATATATACTTTTTTGTAAAAATTATCCGATCCTTTTGAAAATTCATATTTGCGAGGTTTATAGGACACAAAAAAATAAAATGACGTCAGATTTCAAAATGGCGGAAATATGTAGAACGCCTTTCTAAAAATTATACGATCCTTTTGAAAATTGATATTTGAGAGTTTCATAAGACACAAAAAAATAAAATGACGTCAGATTTCAAAATGGCGGCCGTATGTACATTTTTGTAAAAATTATCCGATTCTTTTGAAAATTGATATTTGAGAGTTTCATAGAACACAAAAAAATAAAATGACGTCAGATTTCAAAATGGCGACCATATATACTTTTTTGTAAAAATTATCCGATCCTTTTGAAAATCGGTATTTGAAAGTTTCATAGGACACAAAAAAATAAAATAGCGTCAGATTTCAAAATGGCGGCCATAATATGTACTTTTTTGTAAAAATTGTCCGATCCCTTTGAAAATTGATATATGCGAGTTTTATAGGACACAAAAAAATAAAATGACGTCATATTTCAAAATGGCGGAAATATGTAGTCTCCTTTGTAAAAATTATCCGATCCTTTTGAAAATTGATATTTGAGAGTTTCATAAGACACAAAAAAATAAAATGACGTCAGATTTAAAAATGGCGGCCGTATGGACATTTTTGTAAAAATTATCCGATCCTTTTGAAAATTGATATTTGAGAGTTTCATAGGTCACAAAAAAATAAAATGATGTCAGATTTCAAAATGGCGGCCATATATACTTTTTTGTAAAAATTATCCGATCCTTTTGAAAATCGGTATTTGAAAGTTTCATAGGACACAAAAAAATAAAATGATGTCAGATTTCAAAATGGCGGCCGTATGTACTTTTTTGTAAAAATTATCCGATCCTTTTGAAAATTGATATTTGAAAGTTTCATAGGTCACAAAAAAATAAAATGACGTCAGATTTCAAAATGGCGGCCATATATACTTTTTTGTAAAAATTATCCGATCTTTTTGAAAATCGGTATTTGAAAGTGTCATAGGACACAAAAAAATAAAATGATGTCAGATTTAAAAATGACGGCCGTATGTACTTTTTTGTAAAAATTATCCGATCCTTTTGAAAATTGATATTTGAGAGTTTCATAGAACACAAAAAAATAAAATGACGTCAGATTTCAAAATGGCGGCCATATGTACTTTTTTGCAAAAATGATCCGATCTTTTTGAAAATTAATATTTGCGAGTTTTATAGGACACAAAAAAATAAAATGATGTCATATTTCAAAATGGCGGTCATAAGTATATATTTCTTTGTAAAAATTATCCGATCCTTTTGAAAATTGATATTTGAGAATTTAATAAGACACAAAAAAATAAAATGGCGTCAGATTTCAAAATGGCGATCAAATAATAACTTTTTAATTGTATTATTTATATCTTTGATAAATTCGGTTTTATATACAATGCGTAAAAAGCATAGCTTCTGTCGGGTGTCTTACGACACATCATGACTTTTTTATTTAGCCGGTTCCGAGTAACGCTTAATAGTCAACCGTTGCTATGGAAAATTGTTTAAAAAATTCACTGTACTATTTTTTCTATCTAATCCAATACATATTTATATTAGGTCTTATGGCTCATAGCCTACTACAAAATTATAAATCTTCTCAGTGTTATTTTCCCTATGTTCAATAAAACCGTTTACACACAGTACCTACATGAATATCGCGCCTTGTAATTCTTGAATTACTTGTATGCTCCAAAATTTTTTTTATATAAACTAAAAATGAACGCACCGTTGTATATGCGCGAGCCGAATTGTTTTTCGCTCCATAAGAATTTATACTGGAGATGCGTAGCGCATCTGCTGGCGCGCAAGTTCGACCGGTCATCGCATCCCCACTACACTCGCGCAGCAGTGGCGATGCGACGACGTGTATAAAAGGCCAGCGCACCGCAGCTCCAGTCGACTTGGTTTCTCACCGTCATTGAGACTAGTCCACTTACGAAAGCAAGTATTGTATAACTTGCTGGCTGTAAGGTGCCGTTTACCGTTTACCGCTTACCGTTTGCCGACCCGTCTGGTCGTTTTGTTAGTAACTTTCCTAAGTTACGAATGCGCATCTGTTGGCGCACCGGTCATTCGACCACTGTGCTCCCACTAGTTTATCGACGTGGTGGGGGTACTGCGGCCAGAATATAAGGCCTGAACGCGACTGTTAAAGCCGACTTCGTCTCTCGCGTTCAGAGAGACAAGTCCAGCTTACGAAGGCAATCTTGTTACGTTGCCGGCTGTAAGCTACCGTTCCTTACCTGCCTACCGATCTGCTCCCGTTGTGGTTCTGTGTACCGAGAAGGGCACTGTTGCGAGAAGCAACACCTCCCCTGCCTCTCCACCGTGGTTTTGTGTACCGAGAAGGGCACTGTTGTGAGAAGCAATAGCCATCGTACCTGTCTTTCCACCGTGGTTTTGTGCACCGAGAAGGGCACTGTTGCGAGAAGCAATAGTCACATTCCCTGCCTCTACCCCGTGGTTTTGTGCACCGAGAAGGGCACTGTTGCGAGAAGCAATAGCCGCCTACCTACCTGCCCGCCTCACCACCGTGGTTTTGTGTACCGAGAAGGGCACCGTTGCGAGAAGCAATAGCCATCGTACCTGTCTTGCCACCGGGGTTTTGTGTACCGAGAAGGGCACTGTTGCGAGAAGCAATAGCCTCATACCGACCTGTCCGTCCGCCGTGGTTTTGTGCACCGAGAAAGGCACTGTTGCGAGAAGCAATAGCCACATCCTGACCCGTTCATCGTGGTTCTATACACCGAGAAGGGTAGCGTTGCGAGAAGCAATAGCCACGGACCGATTGTAAAAATCATTTGTAAAGATCGATGTAAACATGTTTGTATGATTTATGTATTAATTTTTGTACTTGGTAACCTGATGAATATTAATTTTGTTTGTATTTTGCAATATGTTTTGTATTTTTGATTGGCTATATAGGTAATACAATGCTGTATTAAAATTCAGTGCATTTTGATTGATTGATGATATGTATAATTTTGTACCAAAGTTGCTATATTTACTCATGACAATGTTTGTAATATTTTTGTGATATTTCATATTTCTATATTTTTTTGAATAAAAACACAGAAAATACGCCAGACTTTTTATTTCTTTTATTTTATTTTATTTTTGTCGTGCGTGCTTGAACCCTGGCTCCGACGAGCAGGTCCGTCCCGACGCAATAAAAAAACGACAACCGTTTCAAATTCTATATTCGGAATCAACAGAATCGTATCATCTACATACAAGAATAACATTGGGATTTTGAATGGTGTTTTTTCACAAACTGTATCTAGAATATATTTCATTACTAGGTTGGCTATCGACGGGCTAGCTGGATTGCCCATGCTAGTACCTTCCGACTGTTGGTATATTATATTTTTGAAACTAAAATAGCTTGACTCAAAGCAGTACTTTATTAGTTCTAAGAGGAGCAACTTTGAAATTTTTATATAATCTTTCATGTCTTGCCAATATTTTTCAATGACTGAAATAGCTAGTTCTTTCGGAACATTTGTGAACAATGAAACGACATCTAGTGAAACTAACATATAGTTCTCTGGTACTTCTATATCTTTGATTTTCTTCACTAATTCAAATGAGTTCTTAATATTATATTTACATGTTTCGTTCCATGGTATTAATATTTTATGTAAAAAGTTCGCAATCTTATAACTTGTTGCTCCTATGCAGCTTACAACCGGACGGAGGCTCAACACCTGTTTATGTGTTTTAAGTAAACCATATATTTTAGCAATAGTAGCATTATGCGTCTTCATCTTTTTTGCTACCGAGTCATTAATTATCATGAAAATGGTAAACATTATTAACAACTACTACGCTAAATGCTCAACATCAAATGTGGACACCATTACAATTGAGGTTAAAAAAACTAGAGAATTTCTAAAATCACATCAAGATATCATAATTTCGAGATCAGATAAAGGAAATGCGACAGTAATAATGTACCAAAAAGATTACGAAGAGGGTATGCTTAAATTATTAAGTGATGAAAATACATATAAGGTACTAAAAAATGATCCAACAACAAAATTCCAAACTCAAGCAAATAACCTGGTAAATAAATTAAAATTTTAATGAACAACATTTATAAAGATAATTTTTATATGTGATACATATTTTTGAAGCTATATGTGACTTTGATCAAAGCCACATATAGCGTCAAAAATATGTATCACATATAAAAATTATCTGTGCGTATATAGTGAATATGGGAAACTATAAAAACATGTTTGGTATACGTAAACACCATTTTTTACGTAAGACTACTTCTTTTAACAAACACATTTCCTAAATTGTTTTTCTAATGACATATCTTTAAATAAAACAAAATAATTTCTTTTTACATAATCATTTTATATGGAAAATCACAGCGATTTTTGCAGCTGTGGTGGATGGTAATATTTACGAAAACTGTTGAGATAAGTCCAATGTAATAGTATATAAACAATAATCAGTCAGCTTCAATAATATAATGTTAATCTTTTAGCAAGGCTCTTTCCTTGTGGATTTAACATCAATTATTCAAACCGTACACCAATATATCTGATTGTATGCTTAATACTTGTCATATTATCAAATTAAAACGCTCATTGTTTGCAGAGACTGGCCCCTTCTACTGTCGTTTATCTTCGTCTGTTTTGATAGAGTTCCGATTCATCTGGTATTCAAATAGAAATTTTCGTTTATATTGCCAGTTGAGATCAAGCAGAAAACGAAATTAAAATCATGAAAAATCGCACAAATCAAAAGCCTCTTCATTATCTTTAACAATAGTCACAATTTTATTACATCTGATGATTCTTTCTATCGATATTTGGTTATTACTGGAATACTGGCAGTGTTTTTATACGGTATCTCAAAATTTACTGTAAATATAGAAAATCTGACAACAGCACTGAATTCTACTAAAAATATATGTACCTAAATATACTATTCACTATGTTTTTTGATAATTTTTAACAACTGTCCCCAAACTGTCCACATTTGAGTTTATATCTTCAGCGGTTTGACCTGAGGTTGTCTGTCAGTCAGTCAGCAACGGAACTGTTTTATATATATATATATAGATTGTATTGTAGTCAGAACACTATGTTCAACTTAAAATAAGAAACTAAAAATTATTATTAAATTTATTATTAACTTTGAATTTTAACCGTGAACGTTCATCTCGACTACGGAACTCTTCACTGTGCGTGGTCTGACATGCACTTGGCCGCTTTTTATTAACAGCTCAGTCAAAAGCTGGGTCGAATCGCAACTTGTCTTATATTGGACGAAAAATGAGATACTTTTTCATTGATTCCGTATATTATAATGTGTCAAAACATTTATGCAGATTTGTTATACATTTAAAACAAACTGCGTATAAACGCAATTTTATTTTTTACCAAATAAATCGCGAACTTGTTTCATTTAAATCGATTAATGCTGGGTTTATCGTACAATTTTATTTTTTAATCACGCTGTTAAATGACGGTTGCTATGGTAACGATCAACAATTTGTCAAACTGAAAACGCGACAACCAATGAACACGTAGCAATCAAAATTTAACAGCGTGATTAAAAAACAGCCTGTTAAAATTGTACGATAAACCCAGCATAAGACTTTCGAGAGTTATCACGTGAATACATTAGACACACACTCACATATAAGCACACACACATTTTATAGGTCCCGCCGTTCGACCAACGCCGATAGTGTACATGATATAACCATGTATAAGTAAACACAAAGGCAATTACAGGATAAGCTGGATGGACTTTTCCAATGCTTATTCTGCATTGGTTTTTTATTAAAACATTTGTTAAATACCACATTCTAGCTTAAAGAACGTGACTCTGTCAATGTGACCCATAATTCTGAGTAAAAATATTAAAATAGTTGGCAAAACCAACAGTGCACATCCCGTTAAGTATGATAAAAATATTGAAAAAAATATTTAATTTAAAAAAATTTAAAAATTTTTTTTAAATATAAATAAAAAAATTAAAAAAATATAAATAAATGAAAAAAATAAATAAATATCAAGTGAAATAATAATATGGAATAGGATGCAAAAATAAAAGTTATGACGTCGGTCGGAATCGAACCGGCGTACTTGTCCACAAGAAGCACCAGCCTTATCCATTGCTCCACGAGCTCAACGGATGATCAGCTACTTTTATCGTATAGCAGTGTAGTAGCACTAATTAGTTTTTCTACAATAATTTATACTGTACAGTAATAAATTATTATTAGCTGTCAAAAATAATAAAAAATTGTTTATAAAAATTAAACTAGTGAACGCATTTCAGTAAATTTAAGTAGGGTTCTAGTCTGATAGTAAACAAAGCGAATAAAACATAAACCAAAGCGATTCGTCAAGAATTGCGAGCTGTAGAGCTCGGACGTACGTACGTACGTACAGACCAACCGACAACTGCTGTTCGCAATTTTCAGTTACAATTTTAGGAGTACTTATGAACTCGAATCAATCTAAAAATGGTATAAAATAAAAATGGTTTCATTTTATAGGACAGAATCTCCCCTTTTCAGAAAGCTACAATTTGAATGGATATCGTGCGAAATTAACTTAGATATAACTTCTTGTATGAACGAAGCTCAGCTCTGCTGAAGTCAAAGTTTTGAGCATTTAAAATATTAATAGGATCGTAATATAATCTGAAAAAAAAAATATATACTAGATATTTTGAATTTGTTAACATGGTTGTTTTTCAGAAATCGTTTATTATAATCAGGGCCGTCGTTAACCTATTGGAGGCCCTGGGCACTTTAGGATAATATAAATAGTATATAAATAAATAATGTCTTATTGTTGCCCTAGACATAAGGAATGCCTTTAACTCGGCACGCTGGGACCGGATATGGTCACAACTGGTGGTTTTTGGGATCCCCACTTACCTCATGCAAATATTGAGAAGCTACTTTCTCATAGAGTTTTGTGGGCGGACAGCACGACTGGACCAAGGAGATATGAGATCACTACGGGTATCCCAAAGGGATCGGTGCTTGGACCGACTCTGTGGAATATACTTTATGACGGACTCCTTCAAGTGGAAATGCCGGAGAACGTGGAGCTGGTAGCACATGCCGATGATGTAGCGGCCATCATAAACAAGAAGATTTGCAAAATGCTTATCAGGATATGATGGACAGGGTCAATGACTGGATGACGAAGAACGGGCTGTCACTTGCTACACATAAGACCGAGGCTGTACTCGTCACGGGGAAGAAGAAGAAGGAGAATGTCACACTGGAATATAGAGGTCACATACTCATCACTCAACCGTCAATGAGACATCTAGGGGTATTTATAGATCAGCGGCTGAGCTTCAAGGCTCACTTGGCTTATGCCGGAGAGAAAGCGGGACGGGCAATTAAGGAGGTTGCGAGAATACTACCGAATGTCGGCGGACCACGCCAGAGCCGCAGACGTGTACTCGCAAGCGTCGGGACTTCCATACTATTGTATGGAGTGCCAGTGTGGGTGGAGGCACTGAAGACCCCCACATATGCCAGACTGATTCTCCCGGTGTACCGCCAGGGTGCACTGAGGGTGGCAACGGCCTACAGGACAGTCTCAGAGGATGCGGCACTAGTCATAGCGGGATCACCACCACTAGACCTGCTTGCCAAGGAGAGGACAGCACAGTATAGGAGGGCCCATGAGCCTGGAAACCTGTCAACCATGGAGGAATGGCAAAAACGGTGGAACGCTTCCACTAAAGAAAGATAGACTCACCGACTGATCCCAGATCTACATACCTGGGTAAATAGAGCCCACGGAGAGGTCAACTACCACCTGACCCAGTTACTGTCTGGACATGGTGGGTTCAGGCAGTACCTGCATGATTTGGGTTAGAGGCGAGCGCAGAATGTCCAGTGTGCCTCGAAGAAGAGGAACTGCGGAGCATGTGTTAATAGTGTGCATACGCTTTACGCAACGTCGTGAGAAACTAGAGAGGAGCATGGGGATAACACTAAGTGTTGACAACTATGTCACAACCATGCTGCGATCTAGAGAAGATTGGAACTCCGGAAGTGCATTTGCGGTGGAAATCATGGAAGGATTGAAGGAAGAAGAAGAAAGAAGGAAAAGAATAAGGCGATGCGAACCTCGCAACACGTAGGGTGTGGCAACCCATTGTGACTATAGTACGGCCTTGAACCAAAACTCCCCCTCCCGCGAAGGAATGACTGGCATCAGTGCCGCGGGAGGGATACAAGGAGCGTGAATGAGGGGGTTTTAGTGGGTATGGAGTTACGACTCGAGTCCCACACTACCAAGGGTTTCATCCCGAGGTGTCCGTAAATAGATTTCCTCCTCCGCCAAAAAAAAAAAAAAATAGTATATAAATAGTCCTCTGTCATAGTCATAGGGGCCTATGACTATGACAGAAGACTATTTTATTAAAACAAGCAAAAGGAGTAGATAAGCAAAATTCTAGATTTTTCAACTGTTATTTTTATTTCTTTACAATCACAATAAATAAATTATAATATAATCCGGAAAAGTACCTCTTTTAGCATACGCAGGTTGAACGGCAATAAAAGAAATTATAACTATAAAACTTAAAAATAATTCATATCATTGTTTTTTTCGTCCATCATATATTATTATTAAAAATTAATGAGAAATAAGAACATAAAACTGTGCAAAAATATTTTTTATTTTATTGCTAACGTTTCGTGGAAATTGTCGACTTCTTCAGGGTTCTAGAATAAAAATAATTTAGGAAAATCACCTTGTAGGTAGGCAGCCAGACAGAGTTGCCAGTGTTAGGCCACTTTTTCATTAGAATACCAAAAAAGCTAATAAGTTACTGATTATCTTTTTTATAACAAATAATTACTGACTATAAATCTGTTATAAATCGTTTGATTTTCGCAAAATAAATATATTTATCGGCTATCGGTTGGTGATCTGGCAGGAACTAGAGGCCCTATCGATCGCGGGGCCCTAGGCACTTGCCCAGAGTGGCCAATGGAAAAGAGGGGCCTGATTATAATTATTTTTTGTAGAAACACAACGATCTTATGTTTCCAAATTACAATATTCATTTGTAGTTTTAGTGCTGAAAAAAAACTTAAATGTTTTAATATTTAATTTGGCTTTTTAGGCGCGATCTTAGCGAAGCTAGAAGCGCCTATATACACTCGCTTTGTCTGTACGTCTGTGAATCTGTCACGCTTTTTTGTGTCACGCGTACAGCCCAAACGGATGAACCAATTTTCAAAAACTTTTTTTTGTTCGATTCCTCTCGGGGTCTATTTGATCCTAATGTCGCCCGATTTTTGAATTTTGGCCCCAGAGGGGAGCAAATTAGAAAAAACGGTGTTTTTTGCTTATAGTTTGCTCAATTCGATTCGAAACCTGTCTTAAACGAAAGAGCAGAAAATTTTAGATAGATTTCATGTATAATATTGTGTCAAAAGAGTTGTTTTATACAGAGTTATATGATTATTATACTAAATAAATGCGACTTTATCTAATAAATCGCGAACTTGTTTCGGTTGTCCTTGTCTGTTGCACAGTGTATATGGATATTGGAAGATAGCGTATGCTCTGTCTTATATTGCATTATTTTAATATAGTTATTCAATTTTTTGACTGCTGATGTTTGAATTTAAGTTTAAAAACCCTGGCCTACTGAGTTAAAATGACGTGTAACTAATTATTGACGTCGATCGGATGGCGAGACCTAGGGATCGGACCAAAATTTCTCGACGTTCATACCTTCCCGAACAATTTGACTTTCTCTGTCTGGATGTCCCTTTGTACGCTTATAACTCGAGAACCACTGATCCGATTTACATGATTTTTATTCAAGTAAATAACTTCTTATGCGACTGCGAGTTTTAAAATATTCTGGCATCACGCAAAAGCAACCGAACTGATTCTCAAATAAAAACTTATGTTCTGGCATCACGCAAAAATAAGTAGGTAGTAGATGCTTTGTTTTTTAAACGGTGGTTTTATTTAGCTTGATCCCGTATATTTGTTACAAATCTTGCGACCGACTGAGTTGAAATTTTGCACACATGTGTAGCTCCGGTGACAATACAATATTATGGTAACTAGCTGACCGACCCGGTTTGTCCGGGTGTAAATCGTACTTTTGAATTTTCACCCACTTCCCGTGGTCCGATTGAGTTGAAATTTTGCACACATGTGTAGCTCCGGTGACAATACAATATTATGATAACTAGCTGACCGGCCCGGCTTTCGTCCGGGTGTAAATCGTACTTTTGAATTTTCACCCACTTTTCGTGATCCGATTGAGTTGAAATTTTGCACACATGTGTAGCTCCGGTGACAATACAATTTATGGTAACTAGCTGACCGGCCCGGCTTTCGTCCGGCTGTAAATCGTACTTTTGAATTTTCACCCACTTCCCGTGATCCGATTGAGTTGAAATTTTGCACACATGTGTAGCTCCGGTGACAATACAATATTATGATAACTAGCTGACCGGCCCGGCTTTCGTCCGGGTGCAAATCGTACTTTTGAATTTTCACAGTCAAAAGATCTTTCTCCGGTAACGTTTCAGTGGATCGGATAAATGTTATAAAATCAGACTAAGGACATAAAGCACACTAAAAAATTAAAAATAAAAATAGATAAAAAACTTTTAAGTTAAACGGTTTTATAAATGTACTAAAAAGAAAAAAATAAAATTTAATTTAGGTTCATAAGTATAAAAGCGTGGGTCGTGACTGTAATAAATTATCATAGAGTGCACGATCCACGCTTTTATAGTTATGAACCTAAATTAAATATTATTTTTTTCTTTTTAAAACATTTATAAAACCGTTTAACTTAAAAGTTTTTTTACCTATTTTTATTTGAAGCTAGCTTCTTAACGCACGTTTCAGATGGGGACCTAATTAATAAAAAGTGAAACGTCACGTCACGAAGTAGTGTAACGTCACTTTTGTAAAAATTATCCGATCCTTTTGAAAATTAATATTTGAGAGTTTTATAGGACACAAAAAAAAATGTCGTCAGATTTCAAAATGGCGGCCATATGTACTTTTTTGTAAAAATTATCCGATTCTTTTGAAAATTAATATTTGAGAGTTTTATAGGACACAAAAAAATAAAATGACGTCAGATTTTTCAAAATGGCGGCCATATGAACTGCTTTGTAAAAATTATCCGATCCTTTTGAAAATTGATATTTGAGAGTTTCATAGGACACCAAAAAATAAAATGACGTCAGATTTTTCAAAATGGCGGCCATATGTACTTTTTTGTGAAAATTATCCGATCCTTTTGTAAATTGATATTTGATAGTTTCATAGGACACCAAAAAATAAAATGACGTCAGATTTTTCAAAATGGCGGCCACATGTACTCTGTTGTAAAAATCATCCGATCCTTTTGAAAATTGATATTCGAGAGTTTCATAGGACACAAAAAAATAAAATGATGTCAGATTTTTCAAAATGGCGGCCATATGTACTTTTTTGAAAAAATTATCCGATCCTTTTGAAAATTGATATTTGAGAGTTTCATAGGACACAAAAAAATTAAATGGTGCCAGATTTCAAAATGGCGGCCATATGTACATTTTTGTAAGAATTATCAGATCCTTTTGAAAATTGATATTTGAGAGTTTCATAGGACACAAAAAAATAAAATGACGTCAGATTTCAAAATGGCGGCCATTATATATACTTTTTTGTAAAAATTGTCCGATCCTTTTGAAAATTGATATTTGCGAGTTTTATAGGACACAAAAAAATAAAATAACGTCAGATTTCAAAATGGCGGAAATATGTAGTACTCCTTTCTAAAAATTATACGATCCTTTTGAAAACTGATATTTGAGAGTTTCATAACACACAAAAAAATAAAATGACGTCAGATTTCAAAATGGCGGCCGTATGTACATTTTTTTAAAAATAATCCGATCCTTTTGAAAATTGATAATTGAGGGTTTCATAGAACACAAAAAAATAAAATGACGTCAGATTTAAAAATGGCGGCCAAATGTACTTTTTTGTAAAAATTATCCGATTCTTTTGAAAATCGGTATTTGAGAGTTTCATAGGACACAAAAAAATAAAATGACATCAGATTTCAAAATGGCGGCCGTATGTACTTTTTTGTAAAAATTATCCGATCCTTTTAAAATTGATATTGAGAGTCTCATAGGACACAAAAAAATAAAATGGCGTCAGATTTCAAAATGGCGGCTATATGTACTTTTTTGTAAAAATTATCCGATCCTTTTGAAAATTGATATTTGAGAGTTTCATAGGACACAAAAAAATAAAATGACGTCAGATTTCAAATTGGCGGCCGTATGTACATTTTTGTAAAAATTATCCGATCCTTTCGAAAATTGATATTTGAGAGTTTCATAGAACACAAAACAATAAAATGGCGTCAGATTTCAAAATGGCGGTCAAATAATAACTTTTTAATTGTATTGTTTATATCTTTGATAAATTCGGTTTTATATACAATGCGTAAGAAACATAGCTTCTGTCGGGTATCTTACGACACCTCATGACTTTTTTTATTTAGCAGGTTCCGAGTTTCGCTTAATAGTCAAATGGAAAATTGTTAAAAAATTCACTGCACTATTTATGTAATCCAATACATATTTTACATTAGGTCTTATGGCCATAGCCTACTACAAAATTGATCTTCTTAGTGTTATTTTCCCTATGTTCGGTAAAACCGTTTACACACAATACCTACATGAATATCGCGCCTTGTAATTCTTGAATTACTTGTATGCTCCAAAATTTTTCTCCTTGCGATCCAGTTGATCTACTGTTGAATTTATTGTATAAAGCAGGGCGTAAATTTTTTTAATTTAGTTCTTGTTCCCTTGTTTGCATATATTTTTACGAAACATCCCAGTTAGTTGGAAAGTCAGTAGATACCAGCGTTGCCAGATTTTTTTTCGGGCAAAGCGGGATTCTTTCGTCGAAAGCGAAACATACTAGAAAAATATATACAGGGTGAGTTCGACCACCCGTATCAGTCGTTTTTTTCGAAAACAGTTAGTCGTAGAGAGTTGTGTCAAAAATTTGTATTATAAAAGCCCTAATAAAGAATCGAATGGTGATAATTTTTTTCCCGGGAAGGTCAGCTTCCCTATTAGTTTGCTCCAGAATGTCCAGAATTCCGGAATTATAAATGTAACGATAGGTCGAAAGTGGTATTGTTGAAAAGATCTTTAAAAAATAAGCAAGTTTTGTAGGAAATTTTTTTTTATTACTGCCACCCCTGTAAATTTCTATAAGTATAAATATAAATTACTATATGTTCAAAACTCCGGAATTTTAGAAAGAACGATAGGTTGAAAGTGGTGCTGTTGAAAAGCTCTTTAAAAAATAGGTAAGTTTTGCAGGAAACATTTTTAATTACTGCTACCCTCGCTGCCACCCCTGTTAAGTAACAATCGTTTGAAATTATTAAATCAAAATTTCATAATAACGATCGAAGTCGGCATTAAAAATCTAGCAACCTTAGACATTGTCACAAGTGTTCAAACTGTCTTCCATTTACTCTTTAATACATACTACTTAGCTCTTCTGGTTATACTGTGAGTGTACTTCTTCAGTGTTTAATGATCGATAGATAGGTAACTAGATTTTAAATGCGGACTTTTAAAAAGTTCGTTATTATGACATTTTAATTTAGTAATTTAAAACAAATATTACTTAACGGCAGTGGCAGTAATAAAAAAAAAATCCGTACAAAACTTGCTAATTTTTTAGAGATCTTTTCAACAATACCACTTTCAACCTATCTTTACATTTATAATTCCGGAGTTCTGGACATTCTGGAGCAAACTAATATGGAAGCCGACCTTCCCGGAAAAAAAATTATCATCATTCGATTCTTTATTAGGGTTTTTATAATACAAATTTTTGACACAACTCTCTACGACTAACCGTTTTCGAAAAAAAACGACTGATACGGGTGGTCGAACTCACCCTGTATAATCAGTAGTTTTTAAAATACTTATCCTTTTATTTGAGTTTCAAATTAAGTTTACATGACAATAGATAGTAGATACTTAGATAGCCAAAATAGCCATATAAAATGTGTTTTAATGAAAATACGCACCGTCGAGTATTATTATTTTACGCATTGTTTGTCAATAATAAAAGAATAATTGGAATTTGGAAATGTTAACATTATTGCTGCGCGCATTTTATATTGTTTGGTTATGTGTATGACAGAGATCGAAAAATGTATTTGCCAACTACATAATGTATTGCCGTAGCACCTTATCGCTTATTGTTAAAACTATAAGTAAGTCAGAATGAATTATAAAAACTCTGTTGGATGTATTAGAATTAGATATTTATCTATACCATTATGGTATAGATATTTATCTATACCATTATGGTATAGATAAATATCGCCGCACCGTCGAGTAATCCCCGAAAAGCGGGAATGTGCGCGGGACATTTAATTTTTTGCTAAAAATCGGGACGTCCCGCCAAAATCGGGACGTCTGGCAACGCTGGTAGATACATATTCGTACGTATAGGACATGTTCCTACGTATACATAATATTATAATCTGCATGCATTTCATTACAGAGTGTTGTCGGTCCTCGGCATTATATTATATAACATACGCAGGCATATTTTATTTGCCATAAGGGAGCGCTTGAACGACAGTTAGTTTTTCGTGAAGCCGTGCCTTCGCTGACCTCCACCCCCCATTCACTAAATAACTTTCAACCCTCATACTTATTACAACGGGACCTGCTTCACGTGCTCAGTTGTCTCTATATTGCGCTGCTGCTCCCCAGTGAATCGAATGCCATTATCGTTGACGACTTCAAAGTGTCGTCGCCTCTCCTTTACCAGAAAAAATGTCACTTCTTCAATCTATTCTTTCCAATTCTCACAATTACCTCTGAAACATCTCAGATTCGCGTGACAGGACTTGAATGCTACGCTTGAAAGAAGTAAAACAGTGACGTGACAACTGATGCACACAGCCACAAGTTTATTGCAATGCATAATATTTTCTCTACGTGCCTCGATTAGACATTTCTATTTTTCACGTCTTGTAGTTTGCAAAACCACCAAGGTGTTACCAAGTCTACCGTCGCGTAGTGTCGGTAAGATTGACGGAAGATGACCATAATAAAAAAGATTATTAATAGGGGTGTAGACACTTTTTTGAAAATGCTTTTATTTTGTAGCTTTATGTATATTATACCTAAAAAAATATATTTCATAATTTTATATTCCCATTTTTATTTAAAAAATGTGTTTTGTATTATTACTTTCAAATTTCCCACTAAAACGTTCATAAGCTGTCATGTGTCAAGATGACGTCACTCCCTGGTAAACGTAGACATTTTTCTTCTGTGGTCGGGTGTTTTTTCGTATAAAATTAAAGTACAAATTATTAAGCATAAATACACAAGTGTTGTGCTGTGTCCATGTGTCCAAATACTTCTGCAAAAACACCTCAGAAACTATTTATGCACGTACCAGAGGATAAAAAATGCGTAAAAAGTGGTTTCGGCTTGCTAAAAGAGATAAACCACTAACATCCAAAAATTCTCTGTACTGTGATCCAAAACAACCTGTTTTTGTGACGTAAATGCTATTTTATTAAATTTCTATGGTATTTGATGGTACCTATATAGTTAGTTTAGAAGTAAATATTATATTAATCTGATTGCAACCATACATTTTTAGGTTATGTCGTCAGTGGACTTTATTATATTACTCTTCTCTATGCTTTATTATTTCAGATTAGTGTTGGGCGATACGTATCGATCATTTGGAATCCGATACGCGATATTTTGTATCGATACTTGTCCTTCCGAAGTATCGGCGGATCGATCCAAAAGTAGTAGGTATCGAATAAACGGTATCAAAAAAAACGCCCAAGCTAAACAAAATTAAATGCGATACGCAATCTCTTATAAAATATAAAAACCGGCACAATAATAATTGTTACAAAAGTTAATAATAAAATTGTTGTTCAATTATTCAGTTTTGAAAATTGTTTTTTTTGCGTGTAGATCACCAGAATATTATGTTTTCGCTAGTAATTTATTTCTTATTACTAGTACTTATCACTTTCTTATCACTAGTACAGCCTTCCAAGATCTATAAGATCAATAAAAACGTTTTCTTTATTTAAAAAGTCAGTGTTTAATTTTTTGATAGATGCTGAGTTTTACTCGTTAAATGAATATTTCTTATATGTTTAAACTGTATTATTGTAAATTACTTGTTACATACATCACTGTCACTGTAACTAATAAATATTTAATTATCTATCTATATTTTGTTTTCGTTCATATGTGTTAAACACAAGTCACAACCTAAATCTAATTTATTATTTAATTTATATTGAAAATGCCAGTTGCATTTCAACAAAACAAGAAAGTAAATCTGATTATTATTCAAATACATCTACTAAATATAAGCTAACAATTAACTCGTTGATTTAAATATTCAACAATTAACCTTAAAAGTAAATATTAAAATGCCAATATTACAGAATGTTTCTGGATAGATATTGTGTGATATTAGTTCATAGATTAATACAAAGAATTCTTAATAATAAATTATTTTAATCTATAGGTCAATTGTTGGCAAATTTGAACTGCTTCCTTTAATAAATCCGGGCTCCATTGTTATATAATAATATATTCCTTAAAATAACGCAGGTTAATCAAAGAATTTCTGTTCAGTTCGTAAAAAATACCACAATGTATTATATCTGATGTTGATGTGTCAAACGTCAGAACAGAATGTTTGCAGGGTCACCAGGGAGTGACGTCACGCGCTGTGATTGGTGTTTGAGTTCACGTGACAACAAGAAGGAATTATTAATTTTTTATTTATTTATTATAAAAATATGTTGAATATAAAAATAAAAATTATATGATTTTCAGTGTTTAGATCATAGACTATCGAAAAAAAATTAAAATGTATTTGTTTTCTTTTAGTGTCTACAACCCTATTATTAAAATCTACAATACATTTTTTGCCATACCAACTACAAAAGAGGTCAGCTACTTTCGATGCATGTATACTGGCCTGTATTGGATCATTTAACAGGCAGGTGTGCACAATTAGTGTTAATCCATTACAGAGCAAGTGCGGTAAGTAAACGGTTGCCATATAGCAACTTCTGTTTATTCGCTTTATCTGCCTGTGATTACATATTATATTCACGACCTTCACGACCTACTGTAAAAGTAAAGATGACGACGTAAAGGAACTGTCAAATTTTTTTGAAAATGAAGTGAAAAGTCGGTATTTTCTAGTGGGTATGGCAAAAAATACCATATATATCTCGTGCGTAATGGTATTATGACTTGTGTGACTGTAAAAACTCGCTATGACTAGTTTTTACCACTCGTCAGTAATATACCCCATTATGCATCTAGATACACAATCTACTATTATTATTCAGTTAAAAAAAACGTCTTGCGTCGTCAGTATTATATTATAGTCTTTTGTAAATTCTACAATAATATCTAGTGCACTTTTGAAGGAAATATTTTTTATTATCTTTTGCGACTAAAAATACTTGTGAATATTGCTGTTAAAAAGATAAAACTTTACTCTGGCCCTTGGGAGAAATTTCTACACTACTGTCACTCGAAAAGATAATAAACAGTGGGAGTATGCAAGTAATAGACTAATGCTGGGTTTATCGTACAATTTTATTTTTTAATCACGCTGTTAAATGACGGTTGCTTTGGTAACGATCGACAATTTGACAAAATGAAAACGCAGCAAGCAATGAACACGTAACAATCAAAATTTAACAACGTGATTAAAAAAACAGCCTGTTAAAATTGTACGATAAACCCAGCATAAGACATAACGACCCGATATGTCAACATAGCGGTCACGAACTACTCGTAAATTATGCTAATTGTGTTGCCTTAAGTAAATCTTCAGTTTTTTACCAGTTTGGGTACAGTGGTCTTTTTCTGACCATACCTTTCCACCTACATGGAAATGTGTAAGAATCAAAATTTTAGAGATTTATCTATGAAAGAATTTTTGTATTAAATTTTTTTTGTATACCTATTAGTTCTCGATATATTTGTAAAAACATATTTTTGGGAGTACCTAGTTTTACACCTCAAAAAATTTATCCCAGGGGATGAAGGATAGGATTTTTGGTATGTTAGTAAGGGGACCACCTTCGACCATTTTCCGCAAAATTCTTTTTGTTAACTCGTCTTTCCCCTAAATGTATTACCCTATTGCGCATAATTCCCATATACTATAGTATTGAAAATGAAATACAATACTTAAAGTCTGTCAGTTTCAAAGAAAGCAACCGAATTTTTGTCCGTTTTTTTTACATTTTACATGTATATTACATAAAAAAATTGTTTTCTGACTTTGTATGCACCTTTGTTCGACTGCTGCATCCAAACGCAACCACTTAGTTTTGACTGGTAAATAAAAATAGGTTGAAAACTTTTAAGTTAAACGGTTTTATTTTAAGTCTCCAGCTGTACCAAAAACTAGAAAATAATTAAGACACAAACCAAGGGATATTTTGTGTCGCTGCGTCAGCGGAATAAGTAATAAAAACGTGGGGCGCATGTGAAATATTTATGTTGGTGGGCTTGGAAACACATTTTTCTAGACAAGCCGCTCTTATTTAATAGTTATACAGTCTTTATACAGATTTTTATGCGCCCCACGTTTTTATTACTTATTCCGCTTACGCGGCGACACAAAGTACCCCTTGGTTTGTGTCCAAATTATTTTCTAGTTTTTGGTACAGCTGATGATTTAAAATAAAACTGTTTAACTTAAAAGTTTTTTTACCTATTTTTATTTTCTAGTTTTTAGTTTGATTTCTGGCCCGTATCATTTTACAAACTCATCATCCTTTCAACTATCCACCTCCCGATTCCATCATCAGACTCTCGTTACCAAGTTGAAATTATGATAATATAGTATTGTCAAGGGTGACAATACTATATTATCATAATTTCAACTTGGTAACGAGAGTCTGATGATGGAATCGGGAGGTGGATAGTTGAAAGGATGATGAGTTTGTAAAATGATACGGGCCAGAAATCAAACTAAAAACTAGAAAATAAAAATAGGTAAAAATCATAAGAATCGGTTAAGTAGAAGTAGTTGAAACAAAGATAGTAACAAACAAATATACGGGGTCAAGCTAAATAAAACCGTTTAAAAACTGGCAATTAGTTCGTGACCACGATGGTTGACTTTTTGGTTTGCTATCCAGATAACTAGGCATTTAGAGACACATTCCAATTTACGAAATTTATGTAAAAAATTCTCTTATTTCGCTAAAGATATATTGTACTTCATTTGGGCGAGTTAAAAGTGAAAAACACCTTTTTTAATTTACGCCCCTCTGGGACCAAAACTGAAAAATTGGGTTTTTCAGTACAAATCCAGACCTCGGAAGAAACCGAATACAAGCCTTTCAAAATAACAACCGTTGAGCTGTACACTATACAGCCCAATAAACATTTCTGGTTACTTGTAGTAACGCTTAAGTTATATAATGGGTTTATAATAGTATTGCTCAAAACCAACGTTTTATAACTGTTATATTGCAGACGCCTGGATTACCTTCTAACATGGTTACCAAGAGATATATAAGTTTAGTTAAGAGATATATAAGTTTACGTTACCTTCTTATATTACTAGAAGTAACGAGAGCTTAAAGTTTTATAAATAGGTTATATAACAGTTGCAATCACTTCGTTATATAACTGTACTTATATTGTTGTGTTCATCGCTACCACTATAAATTTCAAGTTATATAACGGTAGCGTTGACAACAATTATAAAACCTACATTGATTAATGCGCTTATAAAACCTTTACACAACTTTAGGTAATCATGATTGTGTATATTAGTAACTACGGTAACAGCTATATAACTATAGGTGTTAAGATATCCATTATATAACTTAGACGTCACCCTGCTTTCAACTTTTTATGTGTACCTACGGGTAATACAGAAAAAGCGTGGCATACAGACTATCAGTTTACGAACAAAGCGAGTATACATATATATTATGCTGGATATTATACTGAGCTCGTGTATTTTTTTCTGTTAATTTTATTAAAAGAAAGGGTGCTTCAATTCTAAGGTCATTAGCGTGTGTGCTGCATGTGGGTGTCTGTTCTTTTGATAGCACCTCTCTATGGGTTGTGTTGGTGTGTCCACTATCCTATTCTAATTTCTAAGAAGAGGTGGTTTTGCAATTAATTCTTGGTATATAATTTTTAAAATCATTTGCTGTAGCTTCTTCTTTAGCAGCTGACTAGTTGATATCGACGCCCAGGGATGGTATAGGTACTCAAACGATAGCTATTTTCATTTGAATTTCTGTTATGGTTTATTAAAGCCCATAATACATATTATATTATAAGATAATTGGGAAACATTTCGATTACAGCTTGTATTCATTGAATGACTGAGAATTAATATATTTAAGGTATTTGTGCCATTTTTTTCATCTGGCAAAACATTTCATAATGATGTGTAGCTTAGCTATCAAATAAAAATTCTACCTATTCCTCAGATGTAATTTGTCTATCTACACCTTTGTTGTTATCGTTCATGTAAAATTAATGTTTGTAGTATGTAAATATACACAGTAATTTATCTTTTTTTCCTGATTTGTTTCATTTGTGTAAGTATCTAAAATGATTTCTGACACTATTGTTGTTTTTTAGGGTTTCGTACCTCAATAAGAAAAAAACGGAACCCGTATAGGATCACTCGTTTGTCCGTCAGGCTGACTGGCTGGCTGGCTGGGTGTCCGTCTGTCAAGGCTCATTTTCTCAGGAACGGATAGAGATATCAAGTTGAAATTTATATGAAATATTAAGGTCTACGGTCCCTTAAAGGTGTAAAAGAATTTAAGCTTCTAAGTCAACGCACTCAAAAGATACGGCCATTTTGTCACCTATTTTGATACTCGCAAACTCACTTATCAAAACTTATAGGGTACTTCCCAGTTCCCGTTAACCTAGAATCATAAAATTTAGCAAAAAGTAAGGTCTCGCAGCACAAGTAAAGGGAAAAATCCGAAAATTACAAAAATTAAAAAATAAAGGGGTCCTATACCTATTTTGATATTCGCAAACTCACTCATCAAAACCTACAGAGTACTTCCCGTTGACCTAGAATCATGGTCAAAAAGCAAGGTCTCGCAGCGAAAGTAAAGGGAAAAATCCGAAAATTACAAAAAGTAAAAATTAAAGGGGGTCCTATACCTATTTTAATATTCGAAAACTTACTCATCAAAACCTATAGAGTACTTCCCGTTGACCTAGAATCATGAAATTTGACAAAAAGCAAGGTCTCGCAGCACAAGTAAAGAAAAAAATCCGAAAATCACAAAAAGTAAAAATTAAGGGGGGGTCTCCACACAAAAAACGGAAAAAACATTTTAAAGGCTGTATCTTTGGAACCGTAAAGGTAGCCGGTTGAAATGTGTTAATATGGCGGGTATTCTAACAAATAATAAATTAAGGGAGGTCCTCATACAAAAAAATGTGAGCCGTCGCAGGACGCCTGGATAATCAGCCCCGCGAGAAATTTACTGTAACGGTATGGAACCCTCGTAGCACGAGTTCCAAGTTTGAGTTTTAAATAAATTCCTGGCGTTTTAGCATTAACGAATAAAGATATTTTACATAATACTTAAAATAAAAATAAATATTTTAAAATACCTATGCCCGTGGGCTATGTTCTGAGAGGACAGATAGGTAACGGAGCTGTTAGCACAGTTATCATTCATAAACTATGATAACAGCATCTACACTGTCGAAAAGTATCTGTCCTTTCAAAAGACGGATCATTAGCGAATTAATGGGGTTGATCCAGTATATTAAGTGGCTGTTTTTTACGGATATTATCATTGTATTCGAGATGTATAATCAATATCCATTTTTGGTAGGAATTTTGAAGCATTTGTTATTATTTTTGTAATAATTTAATTTTTCAGTAATTGTAAATTGCCGCTAGTTAAAAGACCAATTAGAAGATGCGCGCCATTGAAATGACGAAATATGGCTGAGACAGAGCGTTGTCAATGTTGTCGTTGTGATGTGAAATGTCAAATTCCCTAAATCTCACTTGAATTAATTTCTCAACAAAAACGTCTGAAAATAATGTGTAAAAATAATACTACAGATATCTTAACGTAGGTATGAGGTAACAAAAACACTAAAACACGCTTCTTGACGCTTGACTGGTGCTTGACAGTTATAAATACGACAACAGTGTATTTTCATTTCTGCTGACTTTGCTCTTATTGGCTGTTAGAATTAAGCGCGAACATGGTCCTGTGACGTCATCCGACTAACAATTTTCAACTTTATTTTTTTTAAGGTCTTTCCGAGTCCAAAAATTCCGAAAAAAAATTTGATAGCCTTAAATTCTAAAACACTGCCGATTAAAAAAATAGGTAGGTCAACCCCATGATATTTTGAAAAATTAATTTTTTTTTTCATATCAAACTTCACTTGATTTTTTAATGTCGTATTCTTGGACACATTTTATTCCGCTACTTTTTCCTTTAAACTTTTCTCGAAGCAACAAAAAAAGAACTTTTTTTATTATTAAATAAATTAAAGGTATCTGTAGGTAAAAAAAGAAACTTGAACATAAAAAACTTGTACTGTAGAAATAAAAGTTAAAAATATAATTAATGTAGTAATAATTTCACAGGTATGTGGACAGTAAATAATAAAACAGATAGTTTTTTTCAAAAGTACGACGTTTCGTTTACTGATTTAAACTTTTTCAAGTACTTTATACTAGCAGTAAAAAATTATATCTAACAATTTTTGTTAACTTGTTTATATTTTTTTACTGCTAGTATAAAGTACTTGAAAAAGTTTAAATCAATAAACGAAACGTCGTACTTTTGAAAAAAACTATCTGTTTTATTATTTACTGTCCACATACCTGCGAATTTACTACATTGATTATATAAATATGGACACGAAATCTACTAAATATTAAAAATATAAAATTAAAAAAAAAATAATAATAATAATAAAAAGAAAGAAGAATACTGTGTGTAATGCATTCATTCTCTAAAATAAATATTTTGAGAGGGAATAAATCAATAAAGTACAGTTGAATAAATTTCTAGAAGATGCTAAACAAACTGCATTAATTATTTTCATACGATAACAAACGTCTTGTGATACCTATAATATTATTATACCGAGCTGTATATAAGGGTTTGACGTGACGCCACTGTTTTCAAAGTGAACAGAAACGAATTAAACACGAAAGAAGAGCAAAGAATGAGTAAGCATAAGAGAGAGGGTTATGACTATGAGAAGAGAGCAGCGCGGATGCGGTGTGGCGAGGCGAGGTGAGGTGAGTAGTGTAAAAAGTTCACTTTCTTGACAGGATAATTGCAAATTTGTTAGTGCTTCGTTTCTACTCTGTTGGAGTTGTATATCAGATCATTGCGTCGGTGCTTGTTATCGATCGATCGACTGGAATAACGAGACATACCTGCTATATTATGCACATACCGTGTGACAAATTCACTGTAGCTACCTCCGCTGATAAACCCTTTTAAAAATCTAATGTCACTGATCAAATTAATTATTGAAATTTACGTATAATCTGCGGTTAATGAAAACAAAATATGCTTGGAAACAAACACTAAAAACACAGTCATCAAAATATTATGTATTAAACATGCTACTCTAGTGCGCATTAGTGATGTAATTATGTTTGTAATGCAAATTCATTGACCCAATCTAATGCAGAGTTATAGTAGTGGAAGCCAGTGTGACATTTCGACCGCATAAAAAAGTTTGTGAGTAAACTCTTAGGGTAGAATTTTCTACTAAAGGCTCTATTTATTGACATTGACATAAAACACAAATCGAAGTCTACACCGATTGCACGTTTGACGTTTCATATCTTCTGTCTGATAAATCCGAAAATAGAATATGGAAAAAAATACTAACAGTAATTAAAATGAGAAGTGTAATTTATGCTCGAATTTCAGTTCAGAAGAACTTATTTTAAAGGCAAATTTTGGCTTACTTATGATATTCGACCATAGTCTATAAGTAAGGAAAATATGGATGTTTTTAACATTCCAAGGCCGTCGATCGAATTCGCATAATTTTTATGGAGTCACAAAAATTATATGCGACAGTACACATAGTATTACCACCCTGCTATGAAAATATTGTAATATATTAAGAAAAAATTATTAAGTGATTGATAGGTTTCCGAATAATTAAGGTGTTTTTGTAGAATAATAGTATATTGTGCAACTAGTGGGAGAAAGAGGAGACTCCTCGAGTGTGGATTTTGCCGCACGAGCGTAGAGAGTGCGGTAAAACACACGAATGGAATCTCCTCTTTCGACCAATAGTCGCACACAATATTTTGTTCAACTACCGCAAGAAATATGTCATTTCGTGGCTCTGCTAAGCGTGGGCGAAATAATGGGTGACCTGATTGATTGACGAAACTATCGCCCTCAGAGTTGTCATGAAATACTAGTTATAGAAAGAGGTTAAGGGTCAGGTCCAAGAGAGACGGATCCAGAGATAAAGCCCTTGATTGGGGTACAGCTGGCGAAGCCCCTGACCGTGGGTTCAAGGGAGGCCACCCCACTCCTCCTAATCGTGAACTTAAATTTTTAAAAGGAAGAATCTCTGTTTTTGGTGATGAATAAAATAAAATTCAGGTTATTAAAACAGTGTAAAAACCAATAATTGTGAACAATTAATGAACAGGAACAATTATGGTGGAAGTGATTTTTGGGTCGTAAAATCTCCAACACTTGCGTAAACGTTCCCCGGAATGAGCGTAGGCGAAATGGGATTTCGCCCACTCTGCACGTCAACAATCAGGGAACTCATTATTTCGCCCACGCTCAGCAGGGTCACGAAATGATTTATTTCTTGCGGGTGTTGAACAAAAATCTTTTTATCGTTATGTGCGATGTTTCGTCATTTGGTATCGTAGGAACACATTTTTTGAAGAAAATGACGAAATCGTTACAGTCTTGTTTAGAGTTTGAATGAAATAATTTTGAAAAATCGAAATTCCATATTATAAAGTTATTAACCATCTAAAATGTGTTCAAATACATTACTTCATGCCTTACTGCAGATCTTTAAAAATAGTTGATACCAGCTGATACCGACCCAGTTCTGTTTGGCAATAAATTATCTAAACCCTCTAACGAGTTTCTATTGATCTTGGGTAGAAAATAATTAGGGGCCCCCCACATCTTCGTCCCCCAAGGCCTCCACAACTTAAATACGGCCCCGGCAATGCGATTTGGATGCCTATACCAAATGCTATGCACGTACTAAAACGCCACACGGTATAATTGCACACAAAGTACAAACTTTATGATACGCTCAATAACACTCCGATCACCTATATTTAAAGCTAAAATAACTTTAAAAAACGGTTAGTGTAGTCGAACTTTACAGCTTGCAATAGTCGATTCTTCTTTTGTGCCGTATCATCACAGTACATACTATTAAAAGTACAATACTTACATGCTTACATGCGTTGTATGCAGTTTCTTGATAGAAAAAGTTACTCAAGAAAAGTTTTACGTATGCTTTTGAAAAGAATTTATTCATATTCTAAGGAAATGTGCGTCTATTTTATTTTTATTAAAAATATGAGCAACTCCCGTTCTGAAGAATATGAAAGACGCAAGCTGACACAGCTTTTCTCTAGAATGAAAACGAAAAAATAAATATACTTTGACCGATTTTTATGATTCTTTTTTTTATTTAATAGGGCATACCTTGGGGATGTTTTTATATAAATTTTACTTACATCGGTCCAGTAGTTCGACTGATTTTAATAAAGAGTGAGTAACATAGCGTGACACCATTAAGGTAGTAAATGTTAGTTTTAACACAGCGAAATCGGTTAATAACGTGCAAACTACGTATTGTAAAAGCACTAAAAATAAAAATAAATAAAAAAAAATTTAAAAATAGAACCTCCTTTAAAAAAGCCACTAAAAAAAGAGGAAAATAATATAATTTTGAGGTCGGCGCCAATTTAATAAAAAATGAAAAGTTTTAGCAATTAAATTGGCGCCGACCTCAAAATTATATTGTTTTCCTCTTTTTTTAGTGGCTTTTTTAAAGGAGGTTCTATTTTTTTATTTATTTTTATTATCTACCTACTACTTAGTTTATCTAGACTCTTATCTTGAACATTTCTAGACAAGACTTGTGCATGTCTTGTCTTGAAAATCTAGACAAGACAAGACAAGAGTCTAGAAAGTCTAGATCTAGACGGCAACACTAATAAATAAGAGTAATCTATACTAACAATATATAATAGTATATTGTGTAACTAGTGTGCTAAATACATCTTTATACGTCAGGCGCGATATTTTCAGCACGAGTAGTAGGAGAGCGCTCACGAGCCTTGGCGAGTGAGCATCGCGAGCCGAATACGAGTGCTGATGTTTTTAGCACGAGTAGTAGGCGAGCGCACACGAGCCTTGGCGAGTGTGCATCGCGAGCCGCATACGAGTGCTGAAAATATCGCGCCTGACGCATAAAGATTTAGCATTAATTAATTAAAAAAAAAAAAAAAAACAGTTACATAATGGTTCATTATGTAACTAGTTGCATAATGGTTCATTATGTAACTAGTTACATAATGGTTAATTATGCAACTGTTTTTTCATTATAACACTGAAAAGCGTTGCATAATGGATCATTATGTAACTAGTTACATAATGAACCATTATAGCACTGAAAAGCGTTACATAATGGTCACTAGTCAATAAACGGCTATTTAAGGTTCGCAAATCAGATACGAAAAAACACTAAAAGCGTGCATGTGTTATATAAACATTTTTATATAATACATGCACGCTTTTAGTGTTTTTTCGTATCAGTTTTGCGGACCTTAAATGACCGTTTATTGATGAGTGACGTCATGCTCCATTATGAAACGCTTTTCAATGAATAATGGAAAAACATTTGAAAAACCCGTTATCTAATGAACATTATGTACCTCTTTTCGGTGTTATAAATGAAACATGGTTACTATGGTAACAAAGTGAATAAATATTGTATCGAGCCCAATGTTTTTATTAGAGATGTACTTCTGTCAGTGACATTAAATTATTCAATTAAAGCCTAAAACCATGCATGTGTTATATAAAGTATAGTGTGCAACATGTGTGCTAAATATTTATGCGTCAGGCGCGATGTTTTTAGCACTCGTATTCGGTTCGCGATGCTCACTCGCCAAGGCTCGTGGGCGCTCTCCTACTACTCGTGCTGAAAACATCGCGCCTGACGCATAAAGATGTATTTAGCACACTTGTCACACAATATACTATTATATGTATGTATGTTGAAAATGATTTAACTTAAAATCTATTTGACGGATTTTGATAAAATTTTTTTTTAAATGTTATTTATGATACCAGAAGTGCTATAGGCTACGTTTTTTCAACTTTCTATTTATATTTTTGAGTTAATTAATTAATTAACTAGATTTTCATTGGTTCTCTACTACTAACAGAACGTGAAAATGTTTTGCATTTTAGCGTATCGGCGGAATCCTACTAACACCAGCCCGACTTTGCTTCGAAGGGCGAGGGATTCTAGCGGGGGGGGGGGTGAATAATAAATCATACATTCTTATCTTTGGAACTACTGAACCGATTCTAAAAATTCTTTCACTAATACACTCCCTGTGTGATATAGGCTATATTTTATTTTGATAAATTTCTCGCGGGGGGATAATAAATCATAAATCGAAATATATGTGCGCGAAGCTACGGGTAACGGCTAGTTTTTTTATAAATACGTTACACGAACACTACGGAACCATTATACGACATTTTGTTCTGTAAATTGAAATATATGCTTAAAACGCAGTCGCCGTAACAACATATTAAAATTTGGACCCTGAACTAATAATATAAATTTCGTCGGATACATGACACGTTTAGGGTGATCTGCCACCCTTTTAATACTGACCAATCGATCTGCAAATAGTATAATGGCATTATTGGGTCACCGACAAGCTATACAAACAATTTCAGCCTTGAAGCAATAATAATTGTGACCGTTTTTTTTTTTGTTACATGTTGGGGGCGGCCTGCATCCCTCCCATACCACTATCTAGCAAAATCCCTTACTCAGGGCACTTTAATATGCCTCCCTCAACATCTTCACAAAACTAAGGCCTTGAATAAATAACATCAAAAAATTGTCACTAGCTCTCGGTCTATAGGATAATATTATGCAATGCAATTTTCTTGAGTTTTTTATAAGTACACATAGGGAATTTTATAAGCGATTTTGTTTCCATAGTTACATACCTATTTCCTATGTGTATTTATCAAAAACTCAAGAAAATTGCATTGCATAAATAATGTCCTATGTGTACTAAATAAAAATTCGCACGGTATGTATTATGTACCTAGGTGGTATACCTAATAACGACAAAATTAAAATGTCAACGTTTCACATTATTTTCAAAAACTTGGCACCTTTTTTTTGGGTATGAAAAAAATAAAAACACTGGTCGCAGCGCAAAACTCTGCTAACAAAATAGTGTATTTGCTAATATTACATGAATTTTTAGTATGTATTTAAATGATTCGTTATGTGCCTTTTATATCACTTATACTATCGATTTGTGAACTTCGGACAACAACAAAAGTTTTATGACTCTGACAATAGATTTCATTTATCAAAGGGAAATTAATAGAATAGGTATCTGACTTTACCAAAGAAGGAGATGAAAGATGCTCATATATCTGAAAACGAAAATGAACGGAAGGTTTAGTATAAAGTGATATGTATAATTACCGATAATGCTCCTTACGTAAACAAAACAGTAACTGATTTTTTGCAAGAGTGCCCATCATTTTTGCGTAGCTCACACATTGACTTTGTCGGTTGCATGAAAGATAATGAGCCGCTCTCAACATTAACCGATAAATGTCGGTCAATTGTTATTTATTTCAAACGAAGCAATATGCCTGCCTATAAGCTTCGTGAAATTCAATAGCAAATGGATTTGGTGGATACAAAATTGAAACAATATTAGATCGGCTTGAGAAGGCAAAGGTACCGCCTTATCCATGTTGCCTTCATATCCTAATGTCTTGAAAACAGATGAGTGGAATGAATGCATATCTACTTTAATTAAAAAACAACTAACTCGCATTAACGAACTAGTTCCAAAATTGAAGGTTGTATCCGAAACGGATTTCCCAATATAAAAAGAATACATTTTGAAACCTCCAACTTTGGCACTCTGGCAGACGGCGATAGCAAGTAATTTGACATGGCAGACGATTATTTTTTTAATTGCAGAGGTTAAACATTCATATGGAATTTAATCTTTTTATCAGCAATATATGACGATGACAATCTGTAATTTGTGCAATTTTGACATCCTGGCAGATGACGATAGAAGCCACTTTGACGTGGCAGACGGTTTTTTTTTGTAATCTGCAGAGTTTAAGCTTTCATATGCAATTTAATTTTTTTATCAGCAATATGACATAAATGATCCTGTAATTCGATCACTTTCAAACATCGACAAGGGCGAAACGCAACCACTTAGAGCCAACTGACCAGAAGTACATTTTGTATTCGGTGTCCTGTTCCCCCCAAACGGTGTATCAGAACTATGACGTATGAAAATCATCACTGGCTTCCGTGCATTAATGGCTATGTTCCGATATATACTGGGAGTACTGTAAGGTCTGACGTCAATTAGTATACTGTGACGCTCTTCCCTCTTATAAGTTTATATTGATTACTGTAAATCGGAACGCGTTTCAGTATACTACCGTAGCTACAGTATAATATTTTTTTATTTTTAACTAGCTTGAAATTTTTTAGTTGATCAGTTTTCAAAATAATTCACTATTTCCGCGGGTTTGGATCACGTGGTCAAAGTACTGTGAGCACATCACCTCTGAAGCTGCAGTACTCGCAGTGCCAATATGGCGTCGATTTATGACGTCATTAATTCCTCAAGACTACTGCGGAAGAGCACTGGCGGTCTATAACGGAACGGTATCACCGCTACTGTGACTACTGGCCAGTGCTCAGTTAGTGCGAGATCCAGAATGAATGAATTGTGAATTATAGACGCTCGACAACAAAGGTCATTAGCGTCCGTACAGAAACGAAATGTAAAACAAAATAAAAGTAAAAACAATAAAATAAAAGCAAAATCAAAAATTGACACACAACAAAGTAAAACAATTATAAGTACAAATAAAATGTGTCATAATAATATAATGTAGTAATAAGATATACAGAAAAAATGATAAAGGCTGTAAAGAAGCCTAAATGTACATAAATAAATAAAATCAGATAAAACGGTCAAGACCGGTTTCCTTTAAAAATTGAAACAGCAGATCGACATTGTCAGGATCATTTCCTAAAACAACCGACAGATCACCTGACAATCCGATCTGCTGTCGTGTGTCCCTAAACTGGACACACTCTATTAAAATATGCGAAACGGTGACACGAGTGTCACACGTCTCACAGACGGGCGCTTCCTCACGAGCCATCAAAAAAACATGTGTCAATCTACAGTGACCGATGCGCAGCCGTGTAAGGACCACTTCCTCCCACCTGGAGGGACGGCAAGCTGTGAACCATGGGTCAACTGTAGATTTTATAGACTTCAATTTGTTTTCATTGACAGCACTCCATTCATCCTTCCAGAGTTGCTGAACGGCTGAAATCAGTATGCACTTGAGGTCGTCACCGATAACCCAAAATACACTCTGACCGTTATTTGCAGCGTCTTTAGCCGCAGTGTCCGCTAATTCATTGCCAGCGATTCCCATGTGGCCGGGAACCCAACAAAACCGGACAGTGGTTCCACCTCTTTTCAACGAGTACAATTTGTCCTGGATTAAACAACAAAGAGGGTGGCTGGGATAGGAACGCTGCAATGCCTGAAGCACACTCAAAGAGTTGCTGCAAATAACATATTTGTGCGGACCGTGCAAATGTCTCAAGGCCTGCAAAATTGAATATAACTCTGCAGTAAAAATACTGCACTCTTGAGACAACTTGTATCCAAAACTGTCGTTATCGGTGACGAACGCGCAACCAACTCGGTCGAGAGACTTCGAGCCATCCGTGTAAACGGAACGATAGTCTCGATTCCCATCCAGCCACGCCAGAAAAAGCTGGCGATAAAGCTCTGGCGTTGTCGTATTTCGCGGATGAATGGAAAATGACATGTCGATGACGGGCTGAGGGATTAACCACGGAGGCACGGAATTACGGCCGACTTTAAGAGTTCTAGAAAGTGCTAACGGAAGTTCATCTAGGAGAAGAGTCAACCTGATACCGAGAGGACATGTTGCATTTCTTCTCCGTCTATACAGAGAAGAAAACCTTAGTTGAAATACGCAACTGTAAGTTGGGTGATCAGGTTGACTACGGAGCTCAGAGACGTAGGATAGCATATTGCGTTTCCGCCGGATGTTCAGCGGAGGCTCACCGCAGTCAGCGGCAATGCTAACAACAGGGCTGGATCGGAACGCTCCGGTTGAGAAACGTATTCCGGCATGATGAACAGCGTTTAACGTCCTAATGTACGACTCACGCGCCGAGTCGTACACAATGCTACCGTAATCCAATTTAGACCGTACGACTGCACGATAAATTCGTAGCAAAACCGTACGGTCTGCACCCCACGTGGTGCTGGATAAAATTTTTAAAATATTCAGGGAAGACATCGACTTCCTCTTTAAAATATTAAAATGAGCCTTCCAATTCAACGACCGGTCAAAAGTGAGTCCTAAAAATCGAGCAGTGTCTTGTACAGAAATCAAAGTGTCATATAGATATAAGAATGGTTCTTGATAACAACTACGAATGCGGCAAAAGTGCACACACTGGGTTTTCCCCACAGAAAATTTAAACCCATTGTTGGTTGTCCAGTTCTGAATGCTATTAATGGCCACCTGCCGATGACGTTGTGCAGTGCGAATGTACTTTGACGAGCAGTAGATCGCCAAGTCGTCAACGTAGAGCGATGACTCTACAGATGACGGAATGCTGTCGAATGAATTGTAGATTATAGACGCTCGACAACAGAGGTCATTAGCGTCTAAAAATAAAAAAAGTAAACAAAAGAAAACCAAAAACAATAAAACCAAAGCAAAATCAATACAAAAACAAAAGTTGACATACAACAAAATAAAATCTAATAGCTACAAATACAATGTGTCATATAAAATAATGTAGTGATATAAAGAAAAAACCATTTAGGCTGTAAAAGGGCCTAAATGTATACAAATAAATAAAATCAAATAAACCGGTCAAGACCGGTTTCTTTTAAAAATCGAAACAGCAGATCGACATTGTCAGGATCATTTCCTAAAACAACCGACAGATCACCTGACAATCCGATCTGCTGTCGTGTGTCCCTAAACTGGACACACTCTATTAAAATATGCGAAACGGTAACACGAGTGTCACACGTTTCACAGAGGGGCGGTTCCTCACGAGCCATCAAAAAACCATGTGTAAGTCTACAGTGACCTATGCGCAGCCGTGTAAGGACCACTTCCTCCCACCTGGAGGGACGGAAAGATGTTAACCATGGGTCAACTGTAGATTTTATAGATTTTAATTTGTTTTCATCGACAGCACTCCATTCATCCTTCCAGAGCTGCTGAACGGCTGAAATCAGTACGCTCTTGAGGTCGTCACCGATAACGCAAAATACACTCTGACCGTTATTTGCAGCGTCCTTAGCTGCAGTGTCAGCTAGTTCATTGCCAGCGATTCCCATGTGGCCGGGAACCCAACAAAACCGGACAGTGGTTCCACCTCTTTTCAAAGTGTACAATTTGTCCTGAATTAAACAAATAAGAGGGTGGCTGGGATAGGAACGCTGCAATGCCTGAAGAGCACTCAAAGAGTCGCTGCAAATAACATATTTGTGTGGACCGTGCACATGTCTCAAGGCCTGCAAAATTGCATATAACTCTGCAGTAAAAATACTGCACTCTTGAGACAACCTGTATCCAACACTGGCGTTATCGGTGACAAACGCGCAACCAACTCGGTTGAGAGACTTCGAGCCATCCGTGTAAACGGAACGGTAGTCTCGATTCTGATCCAGCCATGCCAGGAAAAGCTGGCGATAGAGCTCTGGAGTTGTTGTATTTCGAGGATGAATGGAAAGTGACATATCGATGACGGGCTGAGGAATAAGCCACGGGGGCACAGAATTACGGCCTACTTTAAGAGTTCTAGGAAGCGCCAAGTGAAGTTCATCTAAAAGAAGATTCAACCTGATACCGAGAGGACGTGTTGCATTTCTTCTCCGTCTATACAGAGAAGAAAAACGAGGTTGAAATACGCAACTGTAAGTTGGGTGATCAGGTTGACTACGGAGCTTAGATACGTAGGATAGCATATTGCGTTTCCGCCGGATGTTCAGCGGAGGCTCTCCGCATTCAGCGGCTATGCTAACAACAGGACTCGATCGAAACGCTCCGGTTGACAATCGGATTCCGGCGTGATGAACAGCGTTTAACGTCCTGATGTACGACTCACGCGCTGAGTCGTACACGATGCTACCGTAATCCAATTTAGACCGTACGACTGCACGATAAATTCGCAGCAAAACCGTACGGTCTGCACCCCACGTGGTACTGGATAAAATTTTTAAAATATTAAGGGAAGACGTCGACTTCCTCTTTAAAATATTAAAATGAGCCTTCCAATTTAACGACCGGTCAAAAGTGAGTCCTAAAAATCGGGCAGTATCTTGCACAGATATGAGCGTATTATAAAGATATAAGAATGGTTCCTGATAACAACTACGAATGCGGCAAAAGTGCACACACTGGGTTTTTCCAACGGAAAATTTAAACCCATTGTTAGTTGTCCAGTTCTGGATGCTATTAATGGCCAGCTGCAAATGACGTTGTGCAGTACGAATGTACTTTGACGAACAGTAGATCGCCAAGTCGTCAACATAGAGCGATGACTCTACAGACGATGGAATGCTGTCAATTATGCCATTAATAGCGATGGAAAATAAGGTGACACTAAGAACCGAACCCTGTGGAACACCATTCTCCTGTGCAAAGACACTTGACAAAGTGTTGCCGATACGGACTTGGAAGTAACGCTCTAATAAAAAATTATTTATAAAATTCCCAAGATGTCCTCTGATACCCCAATTATGTAGTGTTCGGAGTATTCCATACCGCCATGTAGTGTCGTAAGCCTTTTCAAGGTCAAAAAAGACCGCTATCAAGTGTTGTTTGTTAAGAAAAGCGTCCTGGATAGCGGACTCTAACCTGACTAGATGATCCATCGTCGAACGGTGCTTACGAAAGCCACACTGGGCATTCGTAATCAAATGTCTGGATTCAAGAATCCAAACCAGTCGTCGGTTGATCATACGTTCGAGAAGTTTTGACAAACAACTAGTCAGTGAAACAGGACGATAACTTGATGCTTGTTTTCGGTCTTTACCGGGCTTCAACAACGGCACTACAATAGAATTACACCAAGCGGTAGGAAACGTATTGGTGTACCATATTAAATTATACATCTTGAGAAGGAATATAGATCCGGAGGGAGGTAGCTTTTTCAAAAATTGGTAATGGATATCGTCAGATCCTGGAGAAGTATCATGGCAATCATGCAAACTCGACTGTAGTTCCCACGAGGAGAAAGGTGCGTTGTAGTTCTCCTCATTTTGGGAGGAAAAGTTCAATACAACTTGTTCTGCTTGATTTTTCTGAGCAGAAAAAACCTCTAGATAGTTTGCGGAACTCGAAACTTTTGCGTAGCATGAACCCATGTGATCTGCGACTTCATTAGGCGACGTAATAATGTCATTTCCCATTACCAATCCCGAAATATAATTAAAACTCTGTTTTCCAGAGATCCTCCGGATTTTCTCCCACACCTCGCGAGCGGGAGTACAACTTCTTACAGTGGAAACAAACTCACTCCATGACTGCTTCTTACTCTCTGCTATGATACGTCTGGCAATGGAACGCTTTTGCATGAAGATTACACGATTTTCATCCGTCATATTATTTTTGAAGCGACGGAGAGCTTTACGACGTTCACGGATGGCATCCCGACAAGCCTGATTCCACCAGGGAACAGGCACACGTCGCGGTGTCGTTGACGTGCGTGGGACTGCAGCTAAAGCCGCCTCGATGACCGCATCCGTGAAATGCTCCACAGCAGCATCGACATTGCCAAAGTTCATTTCGCCGACATTTAGCACTTCTTGAAAGTGTGACCAATTGGCTTCTTTTATTATCCACTTAGGAGAGCGTCTTTCATTCACATGGAATGAAAGAAGCCGACAAATAATAGGAAAATGGTCACTGCTACAAAGATCGGCATTTACTTCCCATTCACAGGATGGGGCGATAGAAGAAGAGCAGAGAGTAAGATCGATAGCTGAAAATGTCCCATTTGCAGCCGAGAAATGTGTATTGGAACCTGTGTTCAATACGACCAAGTTCTGATTTAGAATCAACGTCTCTATTAGCCTTCCACGAGCATCCACATGATTAGAACCCCAACTGGGATTGTGGGCATTAAAATCCCCCATGATGATAAAGGGGCGTGGAAGTTGGTCTATAATAGATGTAATGGTTGTAAGTGTCAGTTGTTCTAATGGAGGAATGTATATTGAACACAAAGTTACCGGATTCGGCGCATAAAGTCTGACAGCGATGACCTGTAAGTCAGATTGTAATGGGACATTTTCGGAAAACACATTATTTCGGACTAAAACTGCCACTCCGCCACTGGCACGTTCAACGAATGGTTTATCTTTACGATAAATCGTAAAACCACGAAGAACCGGAGTGTTTGTGTCTTTCAAATGTGTTTCCTGTAAACTAATAGCAGTAGCATTATGGTCGTTAAGGAGGAGTTTTAATTCACTGAAATGAATATAAAAACCGTTCATGTTCCACTGTAAGAATTTGAATGTGATAGTTAGTAAAAAAGGAGCTACCTCGTTTTTTTCCTCGCTGCATCAGACCGATGATGGGGAGGTCTGCTAATATCTTCGTCCATAGCAGAGTCTGCACTGCTGCTATGGTCGACGCGAGTACGTGTAATAGTCATTTTATGACTATTATCCCGGTTCAAGATAATCTTAGTTTTCTTTACCGGAGATACTGATTTAATTTTTTCAATTTGAGATTTTACCGGTGCAGTTGGTTTTTTAACCGGTGATCTCGATCTATTATCCGGACTTTTTTTGTTTTTCTTATTTGACTTTTTGGCAACAACAGTTTTAGAAATGGATGGGGAAATTTCGGTTTGTGTAGACATGTCACATGTCTGTGTTGACATGTCTACTTTGATGACAGGAACGGCAGCAATGGTTGCAAAGGAACGTGTAAAAGAAGGGACTGATTCACGATATTTGCGCTTGGCCTCTGCAAAAGAAATTTTTTCGGTGGTTCTTATTTCTTGGATCTTGAATTCCACTTTGTATTGTGGACATTCTCTAGATCTTGCAGAGTGGATTCCGTTGCAATTAACGCAATGCGACACCCTTTTGCACGGAATATCCTCATGCAAAGGTTGGCCGCAATTGTCACAGAGACTGGGAAAGCTACAGTTATTCTGCGAATGTCCAAACTTTTGACATTTGTAACAGCGCAAGGGAGATGGTATATATTGACGTACTTTCAAAGAATAGAATGCTGCTTTTATTGATGGCGGAGGCTGCGGTGTACAGAACGTAAGAATATGAGACGGTGTAGGTACTAATTGACCATCTCTACGTGCGTGAATCCTATATACGTCTGTAACACCTTGATCTTTGAGTTCCTCTTTTATTGTTTCAACTGTACAGTTAAGAAGATCGAAACAATAAATAATGCCTTTAGAAAAGTTCAGCTGCTTATGCAATTCTACATTTACAGGTACGTCAGTGCACATGTCGACACCTTTTATATTTTTACATGCCATTACTTTTTCAGCTTGACGCTGTGAAGATGTTTCAATTAATAAACATCCATCACGCAACTTTTTAACACTCGGAAAAGTTCCAAATAAGCCATCAAGATGTTTATTAATGTAAAAGGGACTGTCGCTGTTGAAATTTCCAGTAATTTTACTCATAATTAAATATTTGTTACATGGAGTAACAATTTCCGGGTCATTACCAAATAATATATTTAATCCTTCATCTTTACGCCCTCTCTTAGAGGGAGGGCTAGTTAATGGGGGAAAATTTGCCATATTAATTATTTTATATTCATCTACCGTGCTCCCCACCCACCACGGAGCCCAACAAGGGGACGATGACCGCAAACCGGTACAGAGCGCCAGGGCTACACGGTGATATAGTCAGCTCAAGAGACGGCGCCACTCCATCCAAAGACACTGGCTCACCCCGCCGGAATACTAAATAAACACGACGTTAGCCGATTGACTAGACTGGGTTAGGTCTAGCCGCCCGTTTACAGCGAAGCGGAGGCCAAAGCAGTGTGTTGGTGCACCCAAGCGAACCTCAACTGCCAGGATCCTCTTTTCCGCCTTACGGGTCACCGCGCACGGCAAACACGCAGGTGTACTATTAGGGACTACTACAAACAAAGGACAGCAACAAAAGTGTACCCATAACGGAGGGACAAGACCGCTAACAACAACAAAAGACGGAAGAACTGAAGAAGAAAAATGTTGCGACTGTCCTTCCTTCATAATAGTCCCTAAATGAATCACCCAGCCGGGTACACAACCGACTGGTGCGTGCTCGGGTTTCCCTGGGTTCGCCAATTCCCAAAGAACATTGTAATGCAATTGCGATAAACAACGACATTCCAATGTTCCCCCTGGGGGCCGGAATGCTGTCAATTATGCCATTAATAGCGATGGAAAATAAAGTGACACTAAGAACCGAACCCTGTGGAACACCATTCTCCTGTACAAAGACACTAGACAAAGTGTTGCCGATACGGACTTGGAAGTAGCGCTCGAATAAAAAATTATTTATAAAATTCCCAAGATGTCCTCTGATACCCCAATTATGTAGTGTTCGGAGTATTCCATACCGCCATGTAGTGTCGTAAGCCTTTTCAACGTCGAAAAAGACCGCTACCAAGTGCTGCTTGTTAAGAAAAGCGTCCTGTATTGCGGACTCTAACCTGACTAGATGATCCATTGTCGAACGGTGCTTACGAAAGCCACACTGGGCATTCGTGATCAATCGTCTGGATTCAAGAATCCAAACCAATCGTCGGTTGATCATACGTTCGAGGAGTTTTGACAAACAGCTAGTCAGTGAGACAGGACGATAACTTGATGCTTGTTTCCGGTCTTTACCGGGCTTCCACAACGGCACTACAATAGAATTACACCAAGCGGTAGGAAACGTATTGGTGTACCAGATTAAATTAAACATCTTGAGAAGGAATATTGATCCGGAGGGAGGTAGCGTTTTCAAAAATTGGTAATGAATATCGTCAGATTCTGGAGAAGTATCATGGCAATCATGCAAACTCGACTGTAGTTCCCACGAGGAGAAAGGTGCATTGCAGTTCTCCTCATTTTGTGAGGAAAAGCTTAATGCAACTTGTTCTGCTTGATTTTTCTGAGCAGAAAAACTCTCTAGATAGTTTGCGGAAATCGAAACTTTTGAATAGCATGAACCCATGTGATCAGCGACTTCATCAGGCGACGTAATTATGCCATTTCCCATTACTAATCCAGAAATATAATTGAAACTCTGTTTGCCAGAGATCCTCCAAATTTTCTCCCACACTTCGCGGGCGGGAGTAGAACTTCTTACAGTGGAAACAAACTCACTCCATGACTGCTTCTTACTCTCTGCTATGATACGTCTGGCAATGGAACGCTTTTGCATGAAAATTATACGATTTTCATCCGTCATTTTTATTTTTGAAGCGACGGGGAGCTTTACGACGTTCACGGATGGCATCCCGACAAGCCTCATTCCACCAGGGAACGGGCACACGTCGCGGTGTCGTTGACGTGCGTGAGACTGCAGCCAAAGCCGCCTCGATGACCGCATCCGTGAAATGTTCTACAGCAGCATCGACATTGCCAAAGTTCATTTCGCCGACATTTAGCACTTCTTGAAAATGTGACCAATTGGCTTCTTTTATTATCCACTTCGGGGAACGTCTTTCATCCACATGGAATGAAAGAAGCCGACAAATGATTGGAAAATGGTCACTGCTACAAAGATCGGCATTTACTTCCCATTCACAGGATCCAGGATCCTCTTTTCCGCCTTACGGGTCACCGCGCACGGCAAACACGCAGGTGTACTATTAGGGACTACTACAAACCAAGAACAGCAACAAAAGTGTACCCATAACGGAGGGACAAGACCGCTAACAACAACAAAAGACGGAAGAGCTGAAGAAGAAAAATGTTGCGACTGTCCTTCCTTCATAATAGTCCCTAAATGAATCACCCAGCCGGGTACACAACCGACTGGTGCGTGCTCGGGTTTCCCTGGGTTCGCCAATTCCCAAAGAACATTGGAATGTAATTGCGATAAACAACGACATTCCAATGTTCCCCCTGGGGGCGGTTCGTAGAGGACCGAACACCCTTACAAGTTGAGGATATACTCAGAGAATCAAAACAAAAAGAAAATGATGAAGAATTAAAATTTGACATAGGCACTTCTGACGAATCAGAATAAGTTTTTTACATAAACATTTTTTACTGAGATATTTTGCTATTGATAAATTTATATATGAATAAAAAAATGTTATAATTACCCGATTATGAATAGGATATACGCTGTTAACACACTCTTACCTATTTAAAAAAGAAGAACCGTCGAAATGTGCCATCTGCGATACCCGAGAGGACGTCCAACATTTGCTAGTAGACTGTCCTCTATACGACCCCTACAGGATTGCAGTAGACCTAGCACCAGATCTTAAGAACATCTTGAATAACTCTGAAAAAACATAACAAAATTATTAATATTTCTTGAAACATCCCGTCTACTACAGAAACTCTAGTACCAACATAAAATCAATTATTTATTTGTACTTACCTGCTATTACTGTCAATAATTACCATATTATAATTCACTTACCAATTGTACAGTGCTAATAACCTTAGGGTTGAAGCACATTTTTGTTTTTTCTTGTTATAATAAAAAAAAAATGTTGGTATCATTATGTGATATTTTATCTGAGTTTCACCTTCTTAGACTAAGTGTATATCGGAACATAGCCTTTATCTTATGTGAACACTTTGAAGTAAAGTTCGTGAGCCTAATCTGCCAATACGGTTTTCTTAGATAACATTTTTAAAAAATTAATAAACCTACATAGATAACGATAGTTGTCAGCTTTGATTCAAAACACGTTTAGTGTCTTTTTACTGGATTTCTACGAGCGTTATCTTGATATAAATATAGTGAAATACGATCGACGCATTTTTTTATAATTTACTAAAATAGCCTAAAGAAATAATAATAATTTGTTATTAAACATTATAAATTCTATTTTTGTAAGGTTGATTAAAAAATTATAATTTAAAAAAAATAAAAAACACGCTTTAATGAACTAAAAAGTAAAAAATTATTAATTTTATTGTAAAAAAGCGTGGGGTAAGATGAAAATATGATACAAAGCACCCCACGCTTTTTTACAATAAAATTAATTATTTTTTACTTTTTAGTTCATTAAAGCGTGTTTTTTAGTTTTTTTAAATTATAATTTATTTTTATTTTTTTAGTCCTGGAGATCCTGGTCAGGATAATGGGACAAACTTATTGAATTATTGTATTGTCATCGGTCCTTGATAAGTGTGCAAAGTTTCAGTTCAATCTGAAATTTTTTGCTTTTTTTTTTTAGTCCTGGAGATCCTGGTCAGGATAATGGGACAAACTTATTGAATTATTGTATTGTCGTCGGTCCTTGATAAGTCGACAAAGTTTAAACTAAATCTGACCGTTCAAAGTTGGTCAAAATCAAGTTCAAAGAAGTCGGTTACAAACTAACAAACAAGCAAGCCCGCATACAGGTGAAGCTAATATAAGCGTGTTAAAAAAATGAGAGGACGCATCGTACGTAAAATTGTCTTTTAAAATTAAAAGCTTACAAATTGAAGTTAATTTGTAACATTATAAACATCTCGCTGTCTGCGTACAATCATACAATGTAGGTACAGTACAATACTGCAATATCGTCCCTGTTACAGAATAATACCTACCAAGTGGTTGGTATACAAAAGTTTCCATTCAGTCGGCTGACTGCAGCAACATTCCCAACACGTGACTATTCCCAATAGGGGCGTGCGTCACTCAAATCCAGTTAAGTTTGTCTCGTTGCTTTAATATCATTCAACTGGCTTTAATCTTATTGTCTTAACGTGTTGTCTGTAACGTGTTCATGATTGACACATACACGGACTCGTTCGCTCGACGTCGTATTTCGATCCCTCTTTTCATTCTCCTTTCTCTCTATCGCTTTCTCCTGCTCCTAACCTAACTTAGCGGCACATTTTACTCCAGCACACACACGATAACTAACCCTTGGTTTAAATGGATATAAAACTTTAACTTCGGGTTTATATCCACCAAGCCCAGTTAAATTTAAAGTAAGAGTGAAGAATAACTAGTTTCTAGTGACATCAGTAAGTATGATAGAAACGATAGTTACGTATTGAAACTAAAATTATTTTTTGTGGGAAAATGAGCATTTTTCTTTTACTGTTTAACTGAAAACAGTACGGTTTTCGTACATTCATTTACAATGTTAATAAGTTGCATAAACTGATAAAACTATGTTAAGTTACATATTATTTGTCATTCCGTTGAAAACGTACACGACTGGTGGATTATGAAAAAACATTTTTCAGTATCTATTGTTTTTATACTTAGACTCGGAAAGGAAAATCCATTACTTAATGCTCTGCTCAATTAGAAAAAAAATCAGTTGTTTAAGCTCATCTACCGGCCTTCTTGCTGATCGAGTAGCCAACAAAAACCTTTGTTTAATACTACTTGACTCGAATCTTTTCGAGTATTTTCGTCTACTCACATTTTTATCGCAAAAAATTGGAGAGGTCTAATTTAGAGACAAACGGCAGCTGATCGAACTGTCAGGTGAGCTTTTAGTTGTTTTAGCAAATGAAACTGACAATGTAGATTTGCTGTTTGAATTTTTAAAACAGACCGGTCTGGGGCGGTTTGTTTGATTTTATTTATTAATTATATTCTGTGTTGCTGTTGTTACACGAGTGCAGGGAGTGTTACAGTCACACCAAGTTCACAGACTCGATCCCAGCCAGAGGAATATGAAATAATATTAAAATTATTGACATTTATTTTTTCACCGTTTAGAAGTGGGCGATAAAATGACATTAGCGTCCGTAACGTCACTGGACTGAAATCGGTCATTTTACGACCGGTTTACACGCGTGAAAAGCAGCTATTTTATAGGCGGTAGGGCAAAAAGACTGTTGTTTTATACAGGGTGCTGAATTGCTTTGCGGGTAATAGGGATTTAACCCGTAAACTTTTGCGATTTCCTGCTTCCCTAATTATCTTAGGAAAAATATCTTCAAATAATAGGTTTAGAACATAAAATTTTGCATCTAAATCATTAAACAAAATTAATTTTGCATGCTTTGTAACGGCAGAAATTTGATATGAAAATGTCAAAGTTACCTCAAAAACAGATAGCGATAGCCATGGAACTTGAATAAAATGATTGGAAATTATTCTGACAGCTAAAACGTCATCATTTTGTTGAAGTTCCACGGCTATCGCTATCTGTTTTTGAGGTAATTTTGACATTTTCATATTAAATTTATGCCGTTACAAAGCATGCAAAATTAATTTTGTTTAATGATTTAGATGCAGAATTTTATGTTCTAAAACTTTTATTCGAAGATATTTTTCCTAAAATAATTAGGGAAGCAGGAAATCGCAAAAGTTTGATTTTACGGGTTAAGTCCCTATTACCCGCAAAGCAATTCAGCACCCTGTATATTGCGTTACATAATATGTTTGTAGTTTTTAGGGTTCCGTACCTCCGAATGGAACCCTATTACTGAGCCTACGATGTCCGTCCGTCCGTCACAAGGCTCCATCTCACAAACGGTAAGAGGCAGCTAGTTGAAATTTTCACAGATTGTGTGCTGTTGTGGCATGAATCATGGAAAAATAATCAATTAATTTTAATAAATTATTGTTTTTTATTTTACTACAATACTGCACTATCGGTCGATTGGCTCAGTTAGTATAGAGCGTTTGACTTATTTTTAATATTGCATTGAACCTTCGCTACGCGAATCTGACTCGCGCTTGGCCGGTTTTTTTTTGTACGTATATTTTGTGTTTGTTTTGATTTGGTACATTTATAAAATAAGACCCGTTTGACCTTAGTTGTCGAGCGTCTATAATTCACAATATCTCTCTATACTATGTAATATACTTAGGCAAATATTCTAATAAAATACCGCAATTCGGTGACATAAATGGTTACTTTGTTGATTACGAAAGAGAGTAGGTAAGTTTAAACTACAATGTACTACCTATGTTTTAATTAGATATGACGATACATTTTACGACGAGTGCTTATACTACGGAAGGTAGCGTTGCAAATGAGTCAATTATTTCATACCGGCTGATAATTATACCAATGTTAGTTCTCATCCACCTGATGAGACATTCGATCGTCAACTGCGTCAGTAGCGGTGGGGGTTATAGTAAGAGGGTGTCAAAAATGTTAAAAAATAGATTTTAAAGTTATTTCATATCGCACCAAACTTGGTAAAGTGATTCTTTATATAATAAACAATAAGAAAAAAACCGTCAATCAAATTGCAAATGGTGGATTATACGTCAGTCACTAGTCAGAACCTGTTAAAAATTTGAAAATTTAAAGTCATTTCATACCACATGAAATTCATATACAGAGTGGGCCAATGAAAACAGTCCGGGCAAGTTTTGGCCACTTAACATCAGTTTTGCGAAAAAAGCCCGCACACGTCAATTTTAGAATCAAGGGGGACATCTAAATCGATTAATATTATTTAAGTAACTTCAACCCTGACAGCACGGTGAATTGCACCCCAAAAATGTTTAATGGAAAGGGGTGTCAAACGATTCGCAGTTCGAAAGGCCTCTCAATTCTTTTTAGAACAGTCTTTTTGTTTTTTAAATCCGATCATTAATTGTGGAGAAAATTACATTTTAATTTGTATCAAGTAGTGCGTAAGCGGTCCCAGGTTGGCAGGACGGAAGGGAGGGGTATTGCTGCGGCCGAGTCCCACACTACCCGCAAACGCAGGTGGCCGTAAATAAATGAATTTAAAAAGTAGTTCTATTGTTGACTACTTGATACAAATTAAAATGTCATTTTCTCCGCAATTAATGATCGGATTTGAAAAACAAAAAGACTGTTGTAAAAAGAATTGAGAGGCCTTTCGAACTGCGAATCGTTTAATACCCCTTTTCATTAAAAAATTTTGGGGTGCAATTCACCCTGCTCTCAGGGTTGAAGTTACGTAAATAATACTAATCGATTTAGATGTCCCCCTTGATTCTAAAATTGACGTGTGCGAGCTTTTTTCGCAAAACTGGTGTTAAGTGGCCAAAACTTGCCCGGACTGTTTTCATTGGCACGCTCTGTATATGGTTCTTCACATATTAAGTAATGAGAAAAAAAAGTCAGCTGAGTAGATAGTCGCGGGCTGGAATATACCGCGTCGGTAGAGAATTAGAGCGCCGTCCAGTAACTTACATGGGTAAACTGATGACTTTTACCCCATTAAACATGCAGCTGACGATAATATTTATTGTTATAAATGTTGAAGCTATGACATATATTAATTAACTTCCCATTGGAAGTTATTGTAATGGGTCCGAAAATCGAAATCAAAAAGGAAAAAAAATTTTATGTTTCAAGGTCACTACACTATTTTACACTACTTTTAGAAAGATGTCTGTGTGTGTGTGTGTGTGTGTACGTACGTACGTACGTATGTATGTGTCCATTTCTTTCTAAGACGAAATCTCGAGAATGAAAAATGATATCGACTACGTTGGGGTGCCAATCGTCGCGTATTAACGTAAATATGATCTGAAAGAAATTTTTTCAAAATCGGTTCAGCCGTTCTTTTTTCTTAACCAAATAACCTCCAAAAAAGTAGATTTTATACAATATCTCGCGAATAAAAAATTATATCTACTTCGTAAGGGTGTCAATCGAGGCGTGTTAACGTCTTTTTAATCCGACATAAATTTTATAAAAATCGGTTCAGCCGTTTTTTTTTTTTTTTTTTTAATTATTGTTAAAAATAAATAATAATTATGTTTTAATGATTAAAATGATTACTTTTCTGTGTAATATCTAATTTAATTATTGTTATTAAATATTTATCAAACTGGGAAGTTCGTCGTGTGGACCTCAAGGGTCGCAATTTAGTCCTAATAAACGACCCACCTCACGGCTTGTTTCAAAAGGTATTATGTCACTAATACTGATTTTGATGTATCAAAATGTTTGCAATTCTCTACTACTAACCCAGAAATTTTAGATTTCCACAGCGAAATAATTCGCAATTAGCTCAATTTTGTATACACCTTCGTTATGGTGTTTTAAAAAAGGTGTAAAAAGTTCCCATTGATATCGTGCCGGCGTTGCCAGATATTCGAGATTCAAGGTCACGAAAAAGTTTTTTACGAATTTCTCGGTTCCGCTTCATTTTTAGTAAAAAGTGATTATTATCAATCTTGTAGAGAATAAAATTCTCTACGACTTTTGTACAAACATTTTTTTCCTCTAAGATTCATAGTTTTACTTATTTAATTACCCGCGGCTTCCTCCCCCTCGATTTGTACATAACGAGATGCGTATTGGCATTGTTTACTATTAGTACAGGTATAAAATAAGGTTTGAATAGTGAAAAAATTCCTCCCCTCATGAAATTTTGGTTATGTCCTCTTTGGCATAAGAATCAAGAATCCGAAGAGTTCATAAAAATTCAATGTGGGGAAAAGTTTTTTTTGGGGGGGGGGGAAGAACTCAAACCAAATTTGCATCATTTTGTCAAGTGAAGTGTCGGTATTTATGTTTTTTGGATGCTGAATCGAATGAAATCAATACTAAGGCTATAGAACCTGCCCTTATTGACGAAAATTAAATTTAGCTATAGTGGAGTTCATTAAAAATCAAAAACCTCGGAACTCAGTTATAATGGATAAATTTTCATGATTTTTTTTACATTGAGTTTCTAATAGTGAGTAAAAAAAAGTTAATCCTTTAAAAATTGCCGCTTTTCGAAAATCCATTATTTTTTTTGAAAATACAACAAATATATAATGTGTGTGAAGTTAGCTCCGCCATTTTGCTTTTTAGAAAAAAAAATGTTGTGCTGCAATGTGCCCAAGATGTGCTATTATGTGCCGTAAAGGAAAAAAATTAATCTCAAAAATTGCGATTTTTATAAGCAACATCATTTTTTGGCGTGAAGTTAGCTCCGCCATTTTTTTTTTTTTTAAAAGGAAGGGTGTGCTGTAATGTGCCCAAAATGTGCTATTATGTGCCGTAAAGGAAAAAAAATAATCTCAAAAATTTCGATTTTTTTGAGTCAAAAATTTTGTTTTTTAAAAAGTCAGTCCCGCCTTTTTAATTGTGCTATAATGTGCCCGATGTGTGCTACTATCTGCCGAAGTAAAAAAAAAATTTCTTTAAAAATGTAATTTTTATAAGCAAAAATATATTTTTGGCGTGAAGTTAGCTCCGCCATTTTTTTTTTTTTGAAAAAGGAAGGGTGTGCCGTAATGTGCCCAAAATGTGCTATTATGTGCCGTAAAGGAAAAAAAATAATCTCAAAAATTTCGATTTTTTTGAGTCAAAAATTTTTTTTTTTTAAAAGTCAGTCCCGCCTTTTTAATTGTGCTATAATGTGCCCGATGTGTGCTACTATGTGCCGAAATAAAAAAAATATTTCTTTAAAAATGTAATTTTTATAAGCAAAAATATATTTTTGGCGTGAAGTTAGCTCCGCCATTTTTTTTTTTTTGAAAAAGGAAGGGTGTGCTATAATGTGCCCAAAATGTGCTATTATGTGCCGTAAAGGAAAAAAAATAATCTCAAAAATTTCGATTTTTTTGAGTCAAAAATTTTTTTTTTTAAAAAGTCAGTCCCGCTTTTTTAATTGTGCTATAATGTGTCCGATGTGTGCTACTATGTGCCGAAGTAAAAAAAAAATTTCTTTAAAAATGTAATTTTTATAAGCAAAAATATATTTTTGGCGTGAAGTTAGCTCCGCCATTTTTTTTTTTTTTGAAAAAGGAAGGGTGTGCCGTAATGTGCCCAAAATGTGCTATTATGTGCCGTAAAGGAAAAAAAATAATCTCAAAAATTTCGATTTTTTTGAGTCAAAATTTTTTTTTTTTTAAAAAGTCAGTCCCGCCTTTTTAATTGTGCTATAATGTGCCCGATGTGTGCTACTATGTGCCGAAGTAAAAAAAAATTTCTTTAAAAATGTAATTTTTATAAGCAAAAATATATTTTTGGCGTGAAGTTAGCTCCGCCATTTTTTTTTTTTTGAAAAAGGAAGGGTGTGCCGTAATGTGCCCAAAATGTGCTATTATGTGCCGTAAAGGAAAAAAAATTATCTCAAAAATTTCGATTTTTTTGAGTCGATGTATGTTTTGCCCTTTTCAAATATGGCGGTCCTGCCTCACTTTTAAACAACTAGTCAGGTATCCAGTAAGTATAATACATCCATGATATAAATATATATATATATATATAAACATTTTCAAAAATGATGGCAAATTGTTCAGGAGGGTCAGGAGGTCCCGCCATCCGACCGACGCCAATAGTATATGTGCCATATTCTATGGCAAATACACTAATAATAATAGTACAATATACAACCTACTAGGTGTTCTATTTTAAATGGCGGTTAGGAATAACACGAAAAATATAAAAGAAAAAACTTTAATACGTAATAGTACATGTTTTTAGTCAAAAAGTAAATAAAAAGAAGAACTTGAGTTGAAATATTGCCGTAGAGAATAAAAGACAATTCCTGCTAATAATAATAGCCCGACCCTCACGGAAAAAAATATAATCCGAAATATAATTTATAAATATACCGCGTATATTTTTGGCACATATCGTATATTCCAAATATATTCCATTTACATTTTAGTGATATATTTTTAAAGAAATATCCTAAAAATATACTTACTTTATATTAATTATATATTTTGGTACATATGTGATTTATATTTATATAAATATAGCTCAAACATATATTGTAAATATACATTTAAAACTAACTTCACGCCAAAAATATATTTTTGCTTATAAAAATTACATCGGGCACATTATATCACAATTAAAAAGGCGGGACTGACTTTTTGAAAAAAAAAAATTTTTGACTCAAAAAAATCGAAATTTTTGAGATTATATTTTTTCCTTTACGGCACATAATAGCACATCTTGGGTACATTAAAGCACACTCTTCCTTTTTCAAAAAATCAAAAAAAAAAATGGCGGAGCTAACTTCACGCCAAAAATATAGTTTTGCTTATAAAAATTACATTTTTAAAGAAATTTTTTTTTTACTTCGGCACATAGTAGCACACATCGGGAACATTAAGCACAATTAAAAAGGCGGGACTGACTTTAAAAAAAAAAAAAATTTTGACTCAAGAAAATCGAAGTTTTTGAGATTATTTTTTTTCCTTTACGGCACATAATAGCACATTTTGGGCACATTACGGCACACCCTTCCTTTTTCAAAAAAAAAAAAAATGGCGGAGCTGACTTCACGCCAAAAATATATTTTTGCTTATAAAAATTACATTTTTAAAGAAATTTTTTTTTTACTTCGGCACATAGTAGCACACATCGGGCACATTATAGCACAATTAAAAAGGCGGGACTGACTTTAAAAAAAAAAAAAATTTTTGACTCAAAAAAATCGAAATTTTTGAGATTATTTTTTTTCCTTTACGGCACATAATAGCACATTTTGGGCACATTACAGCACACCCTTCCTTTTTCAAAAAAAAAAAATGGCGGAGCTAACTTCACGCCAAAAAAATATTTTTGCTTATAAAAATTACATTTTTAAAGAAATTTTTTTTTTATTTCGGCACATAGTAGCACACATCGGGCACATTATAGCACAATTAAAAAGGCGGGACTGACTTAAAAAAAAAAAATTTTTGACTCAAAAAAATCGAAATTTTTGAGATTATTTTTTTTTTCCTTTACGGCACATAATAGCACATTTTGGGCACATTACAGCACACCCTTCCTAAAAAAATGGCGGAGCTAACTTCACGCCAAAAATATATTTTTGCTTATAAAAATTACATTTTTAAAGAAATTTTTTTTTTATTTCGGCACATAGTAGCACACATCGGGCACATTATAGCACAATTAAAAAGGCGGGACTGACTTTTTAAAAAACAAATTTTTTGACTCAAAAAAATCGAAATTTTTGAGATTATTTTTTTTCCTTTACGGCACATAATAACACATTTTGGGCACATTACAGCACACCCTTCCTTTTTCAAAAAAAAAAAATGGCGGAGCTAACTTCACGCCAAAAAATGATGTTGCTTATAAAAATCGCAATTTTTGAGATTAATTTTTTTCCTTTACGGCACATAATAGCACATCTTGGGCACATTGCAGCACAACATTTTTTTTTCTAAAAAAAAAAAATGGCGGAGCTAACTTCACACACATAAATATATAAACCTTTCACGAGAAACGGTCTAGGTCTAGTATATGAAGAGTGTTCAAGAAATATTAAATTGGCACATCGAGGTTATAGACCAATTGATGGGCTGTCTAACTTTATCAAAAAAATTAGGAAAATTCAAAGCGGCTACCCTATTTGTCAAAATAGTACCTTTTGACTAAAAATGGAAACACTTGACGCGGATTGCTCTAGTAAGAAGACTGTTCAATAAACTCCCGTGTAAGAATTATAGACCTTTCCATATGCTATCTAAATGTGTCGAAAAATTTTGAAAATTTGTTCATGGCCACCCTACAGTATCTTGTATTTTTTTCAAGATAGTACTTTTCTACTAAAAATGGAAATACTTGATGCCGAGTGCTCTAGTAAGAAGGGGTGTTCGATAAATATAAAATTCGCACACAGGCATTATAGACATATTTGTGGGCTATCTAGCTCAGTCGGAAAATTTGGATGCGGCCGCCCTACTTTTCGGGATCGTATTTTTAAGGTAAAAAAGTAAGATCTCTGAAAAATTGATTTTTTAGGGTGACCGCTTCCAGGTTTTACAATTTTTATAATATAGCCCATATATAGATCTATAAACCGTATAAGTGAAGTTAAGATGTCTTGAACAGCCTTATTACTAGAGCACTTCGCGTCAAGTATCCTAATTTTAAATAAAAAAGCACTTCCTTTGAAAAATTGCGTCTGTAGGGTGGCCGCTTCTAATTTTTTCTAATTTTTCGACACATTTAGGTAGCCCATGGTTAGATCTATTAAGTACCTATATGAGAATTTAATATTTATTGAACACCCCTTCTTACTAGAGCACTCCGTGTCAAGTGTTTCAATTTTTAGTCGAAAAGTACTATCTTGGAAAAAATACTTCTGTAGGGTGGCCATGAACAATTTTTCGAAATTTTTCGACATATTTAGGTTATGGATAGGTCTATAATCCTTATATGGGAGTTTATTGAACAGTCTTCAGAATTTATATATTTGCCCTATTTTCAAAAAAAAAAATGGATTTTCGAAAAACGGCAATTTTTAAAGGGTAAACTTTTTTATACTATCAGAAACTCAATGCAAAAAAATCATGAAAATTCATCCAGTATAACTGGATTCCGAGATTTTTGATTTTTTGAGTTTAATGAGCCATTTTCCTGAGAGTAGTTTCTTCAATTATCCACGAGAGGCAGCACTTGTGGAAGGTACAAACATTATTTATTCCCCATTAGTGCCGTGTCATTTCAGTGGTATAACTTAATTATTTAATTAATTTAATAATAATAATAATTTAATAATTAAGTTATACCACTAAAATGACACGACACTAAGGGGGAATAAATAATGTTTGTACCTACCACAAGTGCTGCCTCTCGTGGATAATTGAATGAACTACTCTCAGGAAAATGGTTTATTGAACTCCGCTCTAGCTAACTTTATTTTTCATAGATAAAGGTAGGTTCTATCGTCTTAGTATTATTTTCTTTCCATTCTGCATCCAAAAAATCATAGATAACGACACCCTAGTTGACAAAATAAAGCAAATTTGGTTTGAGTCCCTCCTCTCCCCCTAAAAACACTTTTCACAATATTGAATTTTTATGGACTTCTTCGGATTCTTCATTCCTATGCCTAAAGGGATTTATAACCAAAATTTCATGAGGGGAGAAATTTTTTCACTTTTAAGGTACTTTTTTGCTCTATTTTACCAGCACTATCTAAAGACCTAAAGATTATGAAAAAAATTCGACTGATGACCAGTCCTATACTTCCCACCTAGTAAATATTTGCAAAAAATAAACACTCTTTTTTTATTCTTTGAAAAAAAGCATGGCCCTCTTTTTTGTTTGGTGATCTACTGATGGCTAGTAATATAGCAAAAATCATGGTTACCTTGATTTACGTACAATTTTCTTTTTTTAGTAAAATATTTTTTTTCTCGAAAACTATACATTTTAGCGAAAAAAATATTTACATTTTTTTCATATTATAACATCTAGAATTCATTTATATTTTTTTTTACCTATGTTTATACGTGACATTGAGAACGTTTTTTTTAATATCTCAGGATCCACTGAACCGATTTGACTCAAAATCTAATCAGATCTAAGTTAAAGAGGCTGATAAACACAACAGAACAATCGGCATGGCCGTATGTTGTTCCGTTTTTACGATATCGAAGGCGAAAAATTGACCACACACACACACACACACATATACACATACACACAGAGAGAGAGAGACATCAGTCAGAAAATGATCTTAAACGATTGCTAGGGTCTCAAAACGTGAAGATCTGTTAAAATCTCGAAATATTTTTTTCGGATTAAATCCATTACTTCCCTACCATAGTAGAGGTGGGAAGTAAAAATTGTTTCATTGAAAAAATAAAAACATTTCTTACCGACCAAGGCATAGACTGGCACATTACACTTTTATACTCAAACAACCTCCCTAACAAGAGGGGAAAAAAAATTACTTAGAACAGTTTTGCAAACGACTGCGCCACTAGGCCCTTATGTATTTTTTTATTTTTTAAAAATAGTTTTTTTTTAAATAAATTGACAAAATCATTACTAAGGGAATTTAAAACCAGTCCATAAAACAATTTAAGAAAAACCTTTTACAGGGCGCAAATATTAACAAACACTCTGTATCTAAGTAGTATGTGAATAGTAAGAAATACAATGAAATAAAATGCGTTTAGTGCCTAGGAAGCGAAATGTTATCCTCTATGAAATCATTATTTTTCTAAAGCGCATTGCATTATACTCAGAAGTAGATGTAATGTAAATGTTAGTTTTTCAGTCTGTTAGGAAATGGAGTTGCTTGTTAAGAAAATATTTACTTTGTGTGAAATAGAATTTTCGTCTTATATCTACTTGTAATTGTGGAAAAATGAACTGAAGAAAGTATAAGAATCCATGCGAGAGAGAGAGAAAGAGAAATACAAAAAAGTCCCAACAAAGCATAGATACATAGCTCATTATTTGACATTCATAATAATTACATCATTTTAGCGCACACTGATGATTCACAAGTATATAATAATTATTCTAAGACGACTAAGGCCAGGCGCGTACACACAATTGTTTCCACGACTAAACAGTTTAGTCGATTTGTTGTACGTGTCGCGATTTCAACTGGACTAAATTGTTTAGTTGTTAAACTAATGGGCCGCCGAACAACTATTTAGTCGAGCGTATGCTAGCGTCAATACACAGCTGTAGACATAAGTTGTTCAACAGAAAAGTCAAAAGACGATCGATGCGGTTTTATGATTTTTTTGTTGTACAACTATCGTGTCGATATATCCTAACTGATCCCATAGCCTTTTGACAAACAGCTAAATAGTTGTGCGATTAAAAATTGATTGTACTATGCGCCGGCCCTAAGACTATGCGCATGAGTCAAGTATAGATGTAGGTATAAAATAAATAGATAGATAGATAGATAGATATTTATTTGATCACAGTCGACATTGACAGAATGTATGTGACAAGTCAAAATAAGTATATGTTAATTGAAATCATAAAATTCTTTCAAATCATAAAAGCAATTCACAATCAGGAAATTTTTCAATGTGCGTTTAAAAGAGCTAAAGTTGCTGTCTCGAATTGATATAGGCAATCTGTTGTAAATTTTACACCCAGAACCAAGTGGTCCTCTGCCGTACAATGATAGTCGGTAGTTTTGAATATATATCTCATTGTTTTGACGCGTTTGGTGACTGTGAACAGTGCTAACAAAGGTAAGGTCAGATATATTCTGTTTAATTAATTTACAAATTTCATATATATAAATGCACGTAAAAGTCAGCAGATTATTTTTAACGAAAAAGGTGCGACATGAGACCCTGCGACCAATATTAAAGATTGCCCTAATAATGCGTTTTTGCAAAATAAAAATCCGATTACACTGGCTGTTATTACCCCAAATCGCAATGTTGTAGCTCAAGAGAGAATACACAAATGCGTAATACACATTAATTAATGTTTTAATGTCACAGTTTTGCTTTAAGGAGCGAATGCAGTATAGGTGATAATTAAATTTTTTGCACACAAATTCAGCGTGATCATGCATAGAAAGTTGTTTATCCAGGAATATGCCTAGAAATTTCGCATTATTAGAGAAATTAAACGGAAGACCATTCAGAGGATTATGTTTTGAGGCACTGAAGAGGACAATAGAGGTTTTATCATCATTCATTACTAAACGATTGTTGCTACACCATTTACGGAAGCCTTCAATAGCATTTCCAACCTTGATTGTTAATTCGTTTTCACTGCTAGCTGAAATGCCTATAGAGGTGTCGTCAGCGAACATAGTTAAATGGTCATGAGGGACATATTCGGGGAGATCGTTGATGTAAACAAGAAATAGCAACGGTCCGAGAACCGAGCCCTGCGGTACGCCCAAGCGAATATCGTAAGTGGATGAGAATTTGTTGTCATGTTGAACAACAAGATGTCTGCCCGAGAGGTAAGATTTCAACCAATCATTGGCGCAACCTCTAACTCCTAGTTTATCGAGCTTAAATAATAAAAAATCTATATTGATAATATATAAATGTCAGGTAATTATCAACTTACAATAAGTTATAACACTAATATTTTTTTAGATTTTTGTGTATTTTGTATATTTGTCTGTCTGTGTGTCTATTTGCTCCAACATCACTCGTAAATGAGTAGTTCGATTGTGATGAAATTTTGTTCAATATCAGTTAGTACGCAAACTTAAAGCACAGGGTACTTTCTGTCTGGCTACCCTCAGGTTGAGACAAGATTCTCGTTGAAATCGACATTAACGCGAACGAAGCCGCAAGCAATAGTTGTAAGGCAAGCCTGTATTGTAAAATGACATGAATAACATTTTTGCTTTTAGATTATTCATTCTTAAAATTTTTTGCACTTTGGTTCGACTAGTATCGTTTTTCTTCGGCTGGGTTTGATAAGTTTATTGTGCTTTTATCAAATTATTGACATAATTTGCCCATTTCTGGAACAAATAGTTGTTATTTATATATTTACATAGAGAAGGTTTCTTTTTAGTGTTCCGTACTAAAATTGGAAAAACGGAACACTTATGGCCTTACTCCAGTGTCTGTCCGTCCGTCTGTCGCAAACTCCCAGAGCCAAACGGTATACACTCTAGAGTTTCGAAATTTGGCACAGTTAAAGCTTGTTTTGGTCCAAAGCTGTGGTTTAGATATGGATAAAAAATTCGAATAATTACGGGTAATAATAAACAGGTTATGAAAAAATGAAAAAAAAAAATTTGTCTAATGAAAGCTAGTGACCGATAGAAAACAGATATTTAAAAAAAATTATTTAGTTAAAGTTGCTTAAGAAAAAAAATCTAAAACTGCGAAAATCGCTTGTCTCACCCCATTTATTTCTGAAGTATCAATCGGAAAAATCTGAAATAAATTTAGCAAGTGTATCATAAAGTCTACATTGATAAAAATTATAGATAACATTGTAAAGTTAGTATATTTCGAAGAAATTACAGATTTTTGACGTAATAAGCTTATAATGAATTCAACATATGAACTCAAGTCCAAATGCGTTAGAGTGGGCTATGGAGCTAACTAGAAATACAGCGGTGTAACCATGGCAACGAAAAACATCTCATTTATAATATAAGTCAAAGTCAGTTTATACATATTGTAACAAAACTGTTTTCTTACGTGGATGGAATAAATTATTTATTTACAACAATTACAAATGTAACAAAAATAGATAACAATAAGATGTAACAATTATATCTCAATTCTTACAGTCAACACTGTTTATATAATAATAACACGAACAGTAATTCTTAAACGAACTGAAGCGCTTTAATATCACTGAACAATTTATATGCTGTATTTATTTCAAATCGACACTGTCACACGACACTCGTTGTTCTCTCCGGTGACCGCGCCTGCTTATATAGAGCTAGCAGCTTGACCCATCCACGCTCGAGCGCTTTCCAGAACATTCCTGTGTCTTCGATATCATGCCACGCCTCATCATTGTTACTTGTTCTCGATGATTCTATTGTCGCCAGCGGCGTAACACATCTGGGGTTTTGCTACAATATTTTTTAAATAAAATAAGGCTTTTAACGATTGTACCGGAACACTTATTGCGGGAGGTCCGACTAGCACTCGACCGCGTTTTTTCTAATGTATTCTTATTCTTTTTTATAAGATATACTACGTAGGTCGTAGATATTTGAAAATAAAAATGGAAAAAAATTATCCGTATTTTTAATTGGCTGCTTTAGAGTTAATATTATGTGCCCTGAATTCTGTATAGAATATCATTTAAGGAACAAAATATATGCTAATAAAAATTTGTTTTGAAATATTTTTGAGTTAGATATTAGTTTTGCGTATATACAAGCTGTTGAAAAAACCATCGTAGATTACAGAGTGATAATTCACAGCTCAATAAAAAAGTACATAAACCTTACCACTAAAATTATAACGACAAATTTCCGACCCATGTTCATTATTATCCAAATATGCTTGTTTTAATGCATTCTTTTACCCATTATATGAACGGTATTTTTGAAATTGAAATGTGTCGCAAAATGTGGATGTATGTCAGCGAGTATCGTGTGAACGCATGTGTAGGTAAATGAATCTATAAACATAAGAAAGTTTATATCAACTTGTCCTTAAGTATGGTGAAAAGAGAAGGAGCGAGGTTGGCTTCTATCTTGAAATTTAAATCGAATTCCACACAGCTAATGCAGTCATGTCAGGCCTTATCTTCGAGCAGACTGCGCCTCCCAGCAACTACCCCTAATGCCTACGTTACACCACCACAAAATACAGGACAGGCTTTCATATCAATTCCTATCGAAATTTATCGAAATTGCAAAATATTTTAGATGGTTTATTTGAAATATCAATGTCAATAAACGATAAAAACAATCTTTTTTAATGCATTTTATAATAGTAAACCAGACTTGCTGAAAAGTTTGTATATACAAATAATAATATATTGACTTCCTAACATGTAATTACATTTTGGAGTCCCAGTATTAACGAGATATGAGCTCACAAAGTCGTCAATAATTTTTGGGGAAATATACAACAATAAATATTGTCAATTTAAAAATCCTCTAATTTCTAACGGTTTGTTGAAAAAAATTGAAAAAAAAAAACGTAAAATTATCATTTCTTTAATAATGGATTTATGCGTGCCCGACGCGCACTTGACAAGTTTTATTCACAACAGATTAAACTAAAAATTATCTATTTATATGTAACAAAAATTCGATTTGTTCTTTAAAGCTTTTTTGAGTTGTAAAACTGAAATAATGAATATCGGGTTTTTAGACACATTGTTTTTGTAATACTTCTTGTTAATATTTTTTAATTTTAAATATAATTGCATTTTATAAATTGGAATTAGGTAAGTCAAATATAGTTTTTATTAGAAAGCACACCGTTATTTTATTAATCAATCAAACAGTCAATATAAGAGCGTTTTGTCACTTTGTGCAAAAATACAACATTTAAATTTGTAAGTATAAAAAATGTTTCGGAACAAGTAGGAATGCATAACTCAAACTTACGTTTCTCGTACGTGGAAAAGTTACAGACAGACAAACACAACATGTGAGTGACAGACCTAGAATGAGCCTCAGCAACGAACGAAGTTACATACAAATAATGAAGCTGTAAAAAATAAAAAAAAATACTTAACATAGTACTGTTTCCTATCAGAAATCATTGCCAGAAACACAATGGCGTTTATTTCATTTCAATACGTTAAGTAGGTATAATTAAATATAATAACAGAAAACTCGGGTCGCATTAAGCCAAACCCTGCCGACAATGTAGTGTATTTGCTAATACAGGCATTGTGGCATTATTATGTGAATTTGAGTTTGTTTTTTGACAAAATAAAAAATTTAACCCCTTAATACATACCTTCCTTAAAATTATTACATTTTTCTAAATTTCAATATTAGACATGGATTTTATCAGTAGAACATCTGCGCCAAATTAAATACACCCTTCGGTAAGTAAATCCGTATCCGTGCAAACTAGTGTTTTCATAAAATTTGTAAGTTCTGTCCTGTCGGGGCGATTTTATTTTAGCAGCACATTTTGATCTTTACAAAAGAGTTAAATTTCAATTTTGAAACGGTTCTGAGAATTTTTTCGGTATTTTTGATCCCAAAAACATTTTAAAACCCCTTAAAATGACACGATTGCGCCTATTTTAAATGGGCTTCGTGTGGTGATGGGTCCCAATGTATGCACCAAATTTCGTTTAAATCGATTAAGTCTGTCGAGAGTTATCGTGTACATACATATACAGTGAGTTCGTAAAGTATGGAACTATGGAAATAAAAGTTTAACGGACGCTTTTTAGAAAAAATTCTCGGACCGGTCAACTTAACTTTTAAATGGGGCATCTTTCTAGGTGAATAACTTTTCGTGATGGTGTTTTGTTTTTCAGTTATGACGTCATCGACTTTTTTTTTAAATGACAACCCACAGTTTTTTTTACTGATTTGGATAGAGCTTGACATTCTGAATTTTTGAGATAATCGATCTTAAAAATTAAAAAAAAATAAAATGTTTGTTTTTTTAATTTTTAAGATCAATTATCTAAACAATTTTTAAGTTGAAGGTTATGCATTTTGCATAGGGCTGTATTCAGAATCTCAAGCTCTATCCAAATCAGTCAAAAAAACTGTGGTCTGTGATTTAAAAAAAGTCGACGTCATAACTGAAAAACAAAACACCGTCACAAAAAGTTATTCACTTAGAAAGATGCCTCTTTTAAAAATAAAGTTGACCGGCCCGAGGATTTTTTCTAAAAAGCGTCCGTTAAAGTTTTATTTCCATAGTTCCATACTTTACGAACTCACTGTATATAAATAGACATTTTCGAAAATGGTGCCAAATTTTTCAGGAGGCTATGAAACGTTAAGAAATGTTGGTCCGACCCCTTGGTCCCGCCATGCGACCGTCGCCAATAGTATATGGCAAATACACTAAAAAATAATTGTATTTGTTATATTTGTTTTGCTTTGGTTAATTAAAACAGTGCATGGTAAGAATGTAAGATTAGTATCGTTAGTAGTTTTCTAATATTTCATATTGGGTACTATATTACTACTTGTTTTATTGTAGGTAACTATTAACTCGAAATTCATTTTCTCCCATACCCACTATAAAATAACTACTTTACATGCGTCTCTGTATGTATGGTCAGTTAACAGGCAGGTTGAAACTGTTTTCAAAACACACTAGTGTGGAAAATAAATCTATTTCCATAGTGATTTATGTTTATTTGCTCTGATTCGCCCGGTACGAAGTGAAAAGTAGTTATTTTATAGTGGGCATGGCAAAAAAAAACATAATATATATCTCGTGCGTAATGATATTATGACTCGTGTGTGTTAAAATTTGCTATCGCTCGTTTTAACATACTGTCACTACTCGTCAGTATTTGTCGAGCGTCTATAATTTGCAATTCATTCATTCATACTCGTCAGTAATATAGGTACTTCATTACGCATCTAGATATACAATCTACTAAATAATAACTTTTTCACAACGCCGCTATTAAAAATTCGATTTTCGATACCTGTTTAGCAATGACCATTTTAAGTTGTCGGTTTTCTCTGTTTTTTTAACGTTATTAAGAGAGAGATAGAGTGATCGAGTGGCGCTAACTTCTATTCGCATATAATTTTCGAAAATCGAAAACGTCAAAATGATAGGCATAACCCCACATAAATTTCACATGGTTCTGACAGATCTAACAATTCTGCGGATTTTTTGGGCGCCCAAATTGTAGGTACCTCAAATCGAATTGTCAATAGAGTTGTGAAAAATAATATGCATTTACTCGGAACAAAACATAGCGTTTGCAACGCGTGATTGCTGCCCTCGTACCTCTGGCAGCAAACTTCACACTGGTTACAAACGCCATGTTTCGACCTTGTAATGCAATATGCTATTTTTCAAGTTATTTATTTTTAATCCAAATTTTTATAGCTTTGTATAATATACATAATTATATGAAAAACTGTCGCGTCTTGTAATTATTGAATTACTTGCACAATGCACACTCCAAAATGTTTACAATCTCGATTCCCGTCCAGAAATATTTTATTATTTTAATAATTGATGCTTCGGTCAAAAAAAAATATATTAACAATGTATATAATGGTATATGATAAAATCAATCGATTTAAAACCCCTTATATCCACACCATATTATTCACATAACAATTAGAGGTGAAAATAATAAATATCTCAGACAGCTAAGCTGCCATGATTTTTGAGCTATATCTAAGAAAAAATCAAATGACCACTGTCGGGACTTGAACCCGAAACCCCCAGTTTCCGGCTAGGTGAGTTACCGATTTCTCCACAGTGCCCGAGAGTGGAAACCGATCTCTTCTTATATTATATAGCAATTTCACGTTGAAAACACACTACATGCGAGAGTCGACTATTTAAATAAACTGCAAAGCATAGTACAGCTATTAAACAATCGAATCATTATACATGCGAGAGTTAACATTTTTTATAAGTTTTATTAACTTAATAAACTCGTTAGGCCGGGAAGCCTTAGGTTTTACCTATAGATAAACAACGTTTTGAGTTTCTGTATATAATATTATGTACAAAAAAAAAATCAAAAAAATTTAATAGTAGATACGTTATGGTCAATGAAGTGCCGGTTAGGGTAAGTATAAGATAGGGAAGGTAAGTATTACAGATAATTTGATTCCAGTTTCTGTTATAAAATTGATTATTTTTTTGTTATTATGTATTATTAATAATTATTTATTACCACCTATCTTCTGATTCACGTTTCAGTGGTGGTTTGTTTAGTTACATGGCAGCCAATTTAGAAGCTAGCCAGTGTAATATTTGCTTTATGTTAATAAGAATAAACTTGAATGCACAGAAAAAACTCTCAATTGAATAAATGACAAACGTTCATTATTTTGCTCATTATAATATAACGTCAAACATTTGACAAAGGACTGTATTAAGATTCACATAATATTATATATTCACCTTGAAGGTCCGTTACGTTTCGTGGTATTACGTTGAAATAAAAAGCGGTTTTTGGATTGCACACTGATAAAGATTGAAGATAAAAAATAATCATAATTTTTTTGTTAATACCATAGACTTATTAATTGTGGCTTAGATAGTAGACTTGGGTAGTTTCGGACACGTATAATAACTCTGTCAGAGATATTTCCTATTTTTCCTTAGAACGCATGTTAAAATGTCAGTACTCTGGCATATAGTCCGATTTCATCACGAGATCTGTCGCTATTCGTCAAGTCTAACAACGGCCCCACTATGAGTATTCGTTCGTTCCCGAATGAGAGTGCATTACTGTTTCGAGTGTCTGGTATGTTCGGCTAGGCTCAAACTACAACCGACTGATGACTAGGTCAATTATATTCAATAATTTGACACTGATACCTACACCTTTTAAAGCGTCCCGACGCCAGGTGTCTACTACGAGTACTTGCTAATTGTAGTATATTTATTTACACTCTAAAAACTAGCTAAACTCAAAATATCAGCGTTTACAAAATTCTAACAATTTTTGACCACGGCCTCTTGGACTACAAAATCATAGCGCCTAGGTATATCCCAAAAACTAAAATTTATCAATACTCAATAGCATTTACAGACGCACATCGTACGTCTTAAGACAAGTACGCAATTAAAAATCGCTTATTCATCAATAAATTATTGTAAAAGGTTAAAGAAGAACCGGGTCTGCATATCGCACATCGCGATGGCAGCAATGCTATCTGCCGACATCTGCGTGTACCAGACGCGTGTCTAAGCTCAGCTGGCTCCTGCCACAGTCACCCTTATCAACACAGTCTGCTGCAATATTCCGCTATGTACACACGCGCAACACACATGCAGACACACAGACACAACTATACTGAGAGACTATACCGCCGCTTGATACATCCGTCGCCTCCATCGTCCCGTACCCGCTGCCGCCGCGATCGCGCGCCACAGTCACAGCCTGCCGCCATCGGTCGACATCGTTGCAATTACAATTCTTATTTCAGATAAGCGAAGAGCACACATTTGTTGCGGCATTTTCGATATTGCTATCTATTTCAGTTTAGTTAGCAGTCAACTTTGTATGTGTGCAGCGCACCCGCGTCTTCCTCCCTGCTGTGTCTCTCATTTCGAACATCTCACTATCTCCCTTTACGTTCATTTTGTATCTGCATGTACACATCTGTATAATATATCTGAAACGTGCCTCATTGGACATTGCTATAAAGTATGTCAATAACTTTGTTTATATTATATAAAATTATATACCTATACAAATAATACATACATATTATTATAACACTAATTTGATTTTTTTAGGGTGGCTACTGATTAATCCAGTTCGTTCAATCGGCTATAGTTATACAATAGACTTTCAACTTTAGATAAAAAAAGGTAAAAAAAACTTTTTAAGTTAATCGATTTTATTGTACAATCGATGATAATTGATATACTAAAAGCTAAAAAATAATTATGGGCCACCAATCTGGGGATTTGACCAGACTGAAATAAAATCTTGAGATATTGTAATGAGCGAATTACAAAACAAAATTTTGCCAGAACCCCAAGTGGGATTATAAGTATTAAAATCCCCTATTATGATAAAGAGGCGTGGAAGTTGATCTAGAACAGATGCAATGCTTGTAAGTGTCGGTTGTTCTGTTGGAGGAATGTATATTGAACACAAAGTTACCGGATTCAGCGCATAAATTCTGACAGCGATGACCTGCAAGTCAGATTGTAATGGGACATTTTCGGAAAACACATTATTTCGGACTAAAACTGCCAATCCGCCACTGACACGTTCAACGAATGGCTTATCTTTACGATAAATCATAAAACCACGAAGATCCGGAGTGTTTGTGTCTTTCAAATGTGTTTCCTGTAAACTAATTGTAGTAGCATTATGCTCGTTAATGAATATAAAAGCAGTTCATGTTCCACTGTAAGAAACTGAATGTTATCGGAGGAGGTCTGCTTATATCTTCGTCCATAACAGAGTGCACTGCTGCTATGGACGATGCGAGTACGTGTTATAGTCATAGTATGACTATTATCTCAGTTCAAAATAACGTACCTTAGTTTTCTTTACCGGAGATATAGTTTTATTCTTTTCAACTTGAAATTTTACTGGTGATGTTGGTTATATAATTGATTCGAAACATATTGGAAAAATCATTTTACCAACCATAGTCACAGTCAGAACTCTAACCTGATCCTTTCCACTTTCGCGGCGGAATGAGCTTACATTTACTCAAGCGTGACAAGGTTACTAATCTAACATTCCCCTTATAAGCTTCGGAATCAATTGATTTTCACTACATGCGAGTTAATTTATTATAGCTAGATAGTAGGTGTGAATCTTCGTTCTAGCGAGAGCTCATCATGAAAGTGAAAATTATTTCAAACACCCTTAAAATGGGATATATTAAATCATGTATCTCTGTTTTCAAAACTCATGGAATTCTAAAACAGGTCTATCGTTGGTGATTGACCATCTATGGTCTTTAATATTCGTCGACTGTTCTTTTACCTATATATATTAAATTCCATGACTGTTGTTCCTCAGTATTCAGTCGAACTTTGTATTGTTGATTTGCATTGATCTACGTATTACTACAAGGCGTCGTTGGCACTTATTATCTTAATATATTATATTAGAATAATTTTTTTTTTCTTAACCGTTTTTGCTGATTTTTGTTTGTTTTTTATTTTATCTATTTTACCACCCGAAATGGAATCCGAACGTAATGTCACTTTGAAGAGGAAGTACGGTATCATCGCCGAAATTTCAGTTGAATTGTCGGACGCCGACAGAGAAGCAGTCTACAAGAAGATGAGACTCGATAGCGGAATGTCACGGGAAGCTACAGTTGTCATTGGACCAGAAGAGAGAACTCGCGTAGACAAGTGTCTGAACAAGATTTTGGCGTCGCGATATGATTTGTCGCGAGAACAGCCTGTCGTGGTCGTTTCAAGATAAGAGAGGGCGCGTGTGGATTGTGCAAAGTTCGAGCTGCGACAGGTGACTGTTACAATACGACCGGAAGAACGTATCGTTGTCGACATGGACGTCGAAACTATTGCAGTCGGCAATAGTGAAATCGATATGGCCATTTTTATTTCGTCCGATTCAGACGCGGACATAGAAGAGATGAGAAGAGACAAGAGGATCGCGCCCGTTCCGTTTCAATTTCACATTTATGGCGAAGACGACGACGACGACAACAACAGCAGCGACAGTCTGTCTTCGGGTTACGTACCACCGCCTCCAAGGGGACCGTTGGCCGACATGTTGTTTGTGGTGGACGAACGCGATATGATAGAGGCCGGAACGTCGAGGCTGCATAGAAAGAAGCCAGCTACGGACGTTGCGTTGGATTCCGCTACAGTCGTTAAAACGGAAAACATCTTCGTAGACGAAATGGCCCCAAACTCGATTTTCGACCACAGACAGGAGAGACAGAGAGACGCTGCAAGTCGGTGACGTAGGAAGCGGCGTACCTATTCTCATTTCGTCCGATTCGGACACGACCGTAGAAGAAATGACCCCACCTCCGATGAGAAAAGACAAGAGGATAGCGCCAGTTTTTTCTAATCAATATGAAGATTATTACGATGATAGCAGCGACAGTCAATTGTCCGGCTATATACCGCCGCCTCCGAGAGGGCCGTTGGCTGACGTGCTATTTATCGATGGCGAACGCGACATGATGGAAGCCGGACCGTCGAGAGTACGCAGAAAGAGGCCGTCCGTGATGGCTTCGCCGGATCCTGTTGTTGTCGTTGAGACGGAAAATTTCGAGGATAAGGAGACCTTAGTTATGATTTTCGCCGACGATCATAACTCCATTGAAGACGACGAGGCAGCTATATCGGTCACGTACAATACGGATGACGCTGAGATACCGCCAAGTTTCGGCTTTTTCGAAGGCGTAGGTCTCGAAGCGACGCCGCCCGACAATATTCCGCAGTCACGTGATGGGCCGGCGGGACCTAGACTACAGGAGATGAGTGTTGCGTTACGCGGCCAATATGGACATAGAACAGCACACTTGCGATCCGATGTATTTTGTATGTCGTCGTTGTCGGGCGATTCATTTCGCTGGAGAAGTGGTGATGCATCCAGGAGGATTTGAGTTTCATGTCAGTATGTGTTGTAGGGACAGAAAAATTGCTTTGGACGCCGTACGCTGGCACGATCGACTTCGGCGACTGTACGACGGCAATGACGAGACCGCCAGACACTTCAAGGAGAACGTCCGTCAGTACAACGCGACCATGGCGATGGCGTCGTTCCAGACCACTGTGCACAGGTTTGCAGGTGCAGGTGCGAGCTTCATGCATATACATGGACAAGTGCACCACCGAACTGGAGCGTTATTTCCGGCACAAGGTCGAAATCGGTCTCTCAACCAGTTTTACATACTGGACGCCGGCGATGCTATCGACGAAAGACTACCTGCGGACAGGCGTAACGTTATGCGTCGCGATGTCCTGGAAACGCTCGAGAACATTCTACGTGAGGACAACCGGTTCATAGCGGACGGATACCTGATGATGAAAGACGTACTCGAGCGAGAACGAGCCGAGAATGGCGACGTCGAATTGGACGACGTCGTGCTAGTGTTCCAGCCCAGCATTCAAGACATGGCCAGACGGTAAAATCCGCCCGTGGAGAATTCGGAAATCGCGGCCATTTATGGAGGCGAAAATGCGCCATACGAAGTCCAACTGTGCGTCCACAAACGCCAACAACGCTTTCCGATACAGCTGAAGAATTTGAACCCGCTTGCAGATCCTATGTGTTTTCCGCTGTTGTTTCTTAATGGCAATTCCGGATTTCAAGTCGGAAGGCTGCACGAAGAAGATCGACGAACGGCCACGTACAACAAGCTGACCATGAACGAGTTCTACAAGTACAGGATAGCAAATCGGGACAACAATCCGATTCACCGAGGTTGCAAGCTTTTCCAACAGTACTTGGTCAATAGTTGGATCAAAGTGGAGACAGACAGACTTTGGTGCATCAAGACGCATCAAAAAACGTTATTCGCGAAGGAATACGCAGGCATAGAGAATTATTTGGAGCGTCGCGGAGGTGGCGATGTCGATCCGAACGAGCGCATCGGAAGGATGGTGAAGTTACCGCCTTCGTTTGTCGGCAGCGTAGAGAATCGACGCCAAAACTATTTGGATGCGATGGCGGTCGTCGCGGGATATGGACGGCCGGATTATTTCATCGCTATCACCTGCAACAAATCGTGGCCGGAGATCAAAGACAATGTGCCTGCCGGACAGAAGGTGGAAAAACAAAATGGCGATTCCAATATGGCGGACGTCTCCCATTTAAATTCATCGCATTTTCACCAAATTCATCATCCGCCATTTTGTTTTTTGAAAATTTGATAACGGATTCTTAATCAACGACCCCTAAAACCCCCTAATCATGTATTTGGTGAAAATGCGATGAGTTGAATTAATTTTTTATATGCAAAATTCAAAAATTTTCAGAAATATTGGCGCCGGTTGACTTTTGGCGCCCTCTATATTCGCACCAAGCAAGCAAAAAAAATGTTGAACACATGTATATTGTAGAGAAACTCAAAAGCTACAACTTTTGTTATAACCATTTTTTTGACCGTTTTGTTATAAAATCGAAAAAACCGTTTCCACCCCCAACAGTGTCATTTTTGAGAATTCATAACTTTTGAATAATAAGAAATTTCAAAAAAAATTTAAACAGAAGTTGTTGGATAGATCCTCCTTAACAATTTTTGTAATAGTAATTTTTAACGTACAAGCAGTATTTACCAAGATACATGATTTCATCCCTTAAATTCAAGATGGCGGCCACCCCTTGCGGAAAATTTCATCAAACTTCTAATTAACGCAATTTAAAAGTACCATTTGACTGGATTAATAAGGTAAACACAGTTTTGTTATTGTTTATACATTCGATGACTTGGGGATTTATGAGGATTTATGAGGATTTACGAGGATTTATAAGGATTTATGAGGATTTATTGAACTTAAAGGGATTTATTGGTGATTTATATGGATTTATAAGGATTTATTTGTCAAAAAGGATTTATGGTGTACACAATTTTGGGCAGATATTTACCCCTCGCAGTGGATAGATAAGATAAGATAAAATTTTATTAACTTAAAATACAATTTTGTACATGAAAAGACAACATATTAAATTAAAAAAAGCGTTCCACGTGACCTGCTGTCTAACAGTAAAAGAAATATAAGGTAAAAATAAACAATATTATACAATTTGGGAAAAATTACAAAAAAAACCCAAACATATCAGTAGTCTAAATTATAATTGGTAAAACAATCTTTTTTTTTTTAATGTGTCAAGGCGTGCTTGATCCGCTTATGTCGGTAATTGTAGGGTAGCTCGTCTACAACATAATTACCAATTTCGTTTATCAGTGTATGGTTGCTGATAGCACATTTTTTAAAAAATTTGTCCGTTAGGTCCGTTATATATTTATTTAATGGCACTATATCGACTAATCTGTGTAGAACGGGAATTGGCGTATATCTCGGGTACTGCGTTATGATTCTGAGTGACTTGTTCTGGATTACTTGCAGTGAGGCGTAATTTGACTTGCATGTAGAACTCCATACAGGGGCGGCGTAGGTTAAAATAGGCCGAATGCACACTTTATATATTAGTAATTTATTATGTTTACTTAAGCTTATTTTATTGTTAAATATTGGAAATAACTGACTGAGTGCTGCATATGCTTTACTTGTAACATGTTTAATGTGTTGGGTGAAATTTAATTTATTGTCAAGTATTAAGCCTAAGCATTTGATATGAGGCGACCAAGGAATAACATTGCCTTGAACAGTGACATTTTTATTTATATCGGGCCTGCGCTTAGTAAACAAGATTGCTTCAGTCTTAGCAGCATTAAGTTTTATTTTCCATTTTGTGGAGTATCTTTCTATTTTATTAACAGCTTTTTGCAATCGGTTTGTGATAGTATCTATGCGCCATGAACTTGAAAATAAAGCTGTATCGTCAGCGAATAACGATAGGGAGACATTATCTGTGCGTGGTAGATCATTTCGTACGCAGTGGAGTTCCAAAAGCGCGGATTGCCGCACGTGCATCTCATCGTCACCATGGACGACGGCGACAAGTTAAGTAACGCCGAAGCGGTCGACAGGGCGATATTGGCCGACAAACCGAATCGCGAAGAGGACCCGGATCTATACGAATTGGTCGGTCGGCACATGGTGCATCGATTTTATTATATTATGCATAGATTAAGTAGACTTGGTAAGTCCAGAAATTTTCAAAATCAATTAAGAAAACGCTATTCATCCTAGCAGCGGTATACTACCTTTATAAATTAGAATAACTAATGTTTCTTATACAGTAAATTTTATCCACAGGCTTATTATAATAGTTAACCGTCATAATATTTTGATACTGTACTGATATTTTGTAAATTTCATTTTATTTGCAAATTTATAATAAAAATCAATACAAGTAGCTGAATGTTCAGCACCAGATTCTATTTAAAAAAAATAATAATGTTTATTTTCAATTTCTAAAGCAACTGTAAACGCGGTCTTATTATTGTTTATTAGATAGGCATAGGATCCACTATTTCGCTATACTTATTTGTGATAGAAAACAATATTTTGATCGTTGCAAAAAAAATTTTCTTTTTGTTTCTGCACATATAGTAACAATGCGACTTTTTTATATGACAAATATTGCAGGTACAATTTTTATACCAACAATAGATGATTCTGCATTCCACAAAATTTTGGAACATTTTTCGCCAATTCTATTAACATATGAGGGGCAAACTCGACCTAAAATAAAGCAAGAAATCCAAAAAATGTAATAATATAGTGTTCCTTTTGAAAAAAAAATTGTGTTGCGCCCACGCTTTATACACTGAACAATATTTTACGTCCTAATGCACTTAACTACGAGTAACTTTTATCTAAGATATCTTTTTCTAGGTTCAATAACTCGCTTACCTTTATTGCGGGTTCTTTTTTCTTTGAGGATTCCTTGGCGTATTTCTTTTAATCAAACAGATGCTTCAGTATAAACCCTTTCATATCCTCCAGTTTGGCCTGAAGCGTACTGCTCTGCGGAATCCTGTCTGATGCTCAGTCTTTATGCATTTATATTCCGTATGGCTCGATCCAATATATACAGGATGATTCTTACCAGGAGGTGAAAAATAAAAATTCGTGTTCGGGATATTTAATACATTATCTATATCTAATTCTAGCCTTGCAAGATCAGTGTACAAAATATAGGTGGCGTTGTTATTGTCATGACACTTTATTATTACTAGTAATAATTATACTTAGCATAATTATTTAATTATTTTTCTTATTTCATAATTTAATATTATATTTATTATTTTGTTATTATTTTGATCAAATGGGTTCCGACTCCCCATTGTATAATACTGGTATCCTGGGAAAAGGAAAAAACATTATTAATAAGAATGAAAAAACTTTAAGGGGTTGGATACGAAAAAAGTAGAAGTTTTTGTTTACCTACATTTTTTTGCTCGAAAGAAAAAGGCATTTCAAAAATCGGATACTGTAATAGACGGACGTAATTTGAATAATAATAAAAAAAAAATTCATTAAACTAAAGATGATTCAACATGTAAACTAATTATTCATATTTATTTATCTTAATCTTTAATACAATTTTACTGGTAAGGTACTCATCTTATATAATATATTTTCTTTCTTTGATCTAACTTCCTCTTAGATCTTTACCTAATTCGTATAGAGTAAGTACTTTAATTCTAATATTTATTCCAATTATTGTTCAATTATAGTTTTACTAAAAAACGTACTTCAACTTAATAATGATATAATTACTAAAATTCTTTCTAATTTAAATAATTAGGGGTTTGAGATTCCAGTAATAGTTAATATGAATTCATCTACATTCTTTAAATATTTATAATAAATAATTTTATAATTGTTGACATTTTCTTTTATTTTAAAGTAAATGAAATTATTGATTATATTATGTAGTGAGTCCTCTGGGAAAAAATTAATATATTTCAATAGGCCCATATATAACAACTACTCACTACTTCTAATTCAAATTCATTTTCTCTCTTCTGTTTCTTTTTTTTTTTTAATTTTCAGGTGTGAAAAAAGTCTACACGAGTGTAAAAAACATCATATTATATAGTCTATAATACACCATGTCACCGTATACACCGTGTCCCAGATTCATAATATATACTGTCACGATTAGACGTGGTCGTTATTTCACGTCACTAGTTACAATAACTAGCTACGCAGTATGTAACCGAATCACTAGTTTCGAGTTACATTACAAGTAGTGATTTTTGCAAATGCGTTATTAAGCGAGAGCGGGTGACAGTGACACGAATAAATCCGAAGTAACCCGAACACGCACAGTGTATAGCTACAAACACTTAGATAGTGATTTAATGTATTTTAGTTTCGTCTCGTTTCGTGTGTAACTGTATAGTTGGTAACTGGTGGAGGTATTTATGCAAGCAATCACAGTAGCTGAATAAAAATAACTAGTTACAAAAATCACTAGTTTTGAAACAGGTGACGCCGAGCAAGTCACTGGTTTCGTTACGTTTCTTGAAAATAACGTAACGACCCACGTCTAGTCACGATGTACTTTGTACTCATGACAACTCTTCCTATAACTACTCTTAATTTAATTATCTTACACCTATTATTGGTTTATTTATTGGGTTCTGCTCATTTATTTTAAGATCTGACTTACGAATTATTACTGTTGCCTCAGTGATTAGTGTTAGTTTTAAGTTTGTGTTTTTGAGTGACTGGGTTGTGAATATTTTTCAAAAACATTTATTCACGTCCATTGTCAAAACAATTAGATTTCTTGGCAATGGCAAAACATAAACATATTTTTTCACATTCGATTCTGGACCATGGTTGAGTACGGATGTCCGTCCGGTGGTACTCCACTGGGCGTTTTTTTTTTTGTATATAATTCACCATTTCTATTCTACAAGAACGAAGGAGTTTCACAAGACATTGTCAACATGAATAGCAACAATCTATTTAATTAGTTCGTATTACCTTAATTTTATTATTATCCATTCATATCTCACCGGAATTCGGTAACGTATTAGTTTTAAGCTTTCTTTTCCTTCCTAATCTAATCGAATAATTTCCATATTATTCCAATCTTTATTACCTATTTAGATTCTTATCTAAAAATATGACTGTTCATTCAGCCATTTTTGTTTTTTGAAACTCCAACGTCGTGTTTATTTTGTACTGCCAACTTAACTTTTTATTATTATAAAAATCCCGAACAATCTATTATTATTAACCTTGACCGACTTTTGTAAATATTATGCAATTTCGAAACAGCGGTTCTAATTGATTATTGTACAGTTCATTATTTATGCTACCTATAATATTTAATAAAATTATTATTTCTCGATTTGAATTTTTTTTTTCTTACTTTATCTTCATTGCCGAATCGCCCACTGACTGTATAATGTATATTCTCTGGAAATTCTTAGAATTGTTCAAATGGGCCCAAACTTTTACCACCTGCAGTCAGTGCTCAATACGGTAATGACCATCCTTCCCAGTTTTCTGTTTTCTATTATAATTAACAGGTGGGAGTCAAGACTACGCAACAAGAGCGCAACCTGCAAAGCTCACAATACATAGGGAAAATAACATTGAGAACAGTTACAATTTTGTAGTAAGCTATGGGCTATAAGACCTAATGTAAATATGTATACTAAAAACCAAATCTATCTGCAAATCTAGTTATATAATAATAACTGATTTATGTTGGCAGCACTAAATATTTTTAAAAGTTTTTTTCAATTTGTATGTGTGGTAATTAATTAATACAAATTTTGTCTTTAAATTGAAAATTGTTATAGAAACCAATTAAACAGGTAAGGTAAATTTGTAATTTTTTGTCAATAAAAATATTCACAAAAAAATAATTAAAAAATACCGAGAAGCAGAAATCTGCTAACAAAGCTAAAACTGGCTGTTATAGAATTATTCGTGGAATTATTCTTGGAGCTATATACATGTTCGGAACTACCCAACTCTAGTCTTGCGTCTTTTTCATTTCTTTTTGGTAAATTTACAGTGGCTGATATTTTTTTAATCAATGTGCAAGTGAAATAATTAGGTATATTATTTTAAACGGACAGTTCTTATTTTTGTTAATAAACCATTATTTACATTTTTTTATTAATATCATTGTTAATAATTAAGAAAAAAAATCTTGAAAAAGAAATTTAAACTGACAGTTAATAATTTTGCTTTTAGTAATCTACAGATTGCTCAAAAAAATTTTATGTGTATTACAGAGTGTATTTTCGTTACTATGAAAGTTACTAGATTTGCAGATAGATTTGGTTTTTACTATAGTGGATGCTTTTATTTTTTTAGGCGCTTTGTCTGTGAATCTGTTACGCTTTTTTGTGTCACGCGTACAGCCCAAACGGATGAATCGATTTAAAAAAATTTTTTTTGTTCTATTTGATACTAACGTCGCCCGATTTTTTAATTTTGGTCCCAGAGGGGAGCAAATTAGAAAAAACGGTGTTTTTTGCTTATAGTTTGCTCAATTTAAATCAGATCGATTCGAAACCTGTCTTAAACGAAAGAGGAGAAAATTCTAGATAGATTTTATGTATAATATTGTATCAACACGGTTTTTTATACAGATTTATATGCAAATTAAACTATAAAAATGCGACTTTATCTAATAAATCGCAAACTTGTTTCGGTAGTCCTTGTCTGTTGCACAGTGTCATATGGAAATTGAAAGATAGCGTATGCTCTGTCTTATAATAAAAACGGGTGCGATATTCTAATATAGTATTTCAATTTTTTGACTGCTGATGTTTGATTTTTACGATTAAAAACCATGGCCTACTGAGTTAAAATGACGTAACTAATTATTGACGTCGGTCGGATGGATTGGACCAAAATTTCTCGACGTTCATACCTTCCTGAACAATTTGGCTTTCTCTGTCCGTATGTCCCTTTGTACGCTTATAACTCGAGAACCACTGATCCGATTTACATGAATTTCTTTTGCGACTGCGAGTTTTAAAATTGTTCAGACATCACGCAAAAGCAAGTAGGCAGTAGATGCTTTGTTTTTTTGAAGCTATGTTTTAGATGGGAACCTATATCATAAAAAGTAAAATTTCACGTCACGAAAAAGTGTAACATCACTTTTGTAAAAATTATCCGATCCTTTTGAAAATTAATATTTGAGTGTTTTATAGGACACAAAAAAATAAAATGACGTCCATATGTACTTCTTTGTAAAAATTATCCGATCCTTTTGAACATTTATATTTGAGAGTTTCATAAGACACATTACACAATAAAATAAAATGACGTCAGATTTTAAAATGGCGGCCGCATGTACTTTTTTGTAAAAATTATCCGATCCTTTTGAAAATTGATATTTCAGAGTTTCATAGGACACAAAAAATAAAATGACGTCAGTTTTCAAAATGGCGGCCGTATGTACTTTTTTGTAAAAATTATCCGTTCCTTTTGAAAATTGATATTTGAGAGTTCTATAGGACACAAAAAAATATAATTGCGTCAGATTTCAAAATGGCGGTCAATTAATAACTTTTCAATTTAATTGTTTATAGCTTTGATAAATTCGGTTTTATATACCTCCAATGCGTAAGAAACATAGCTTCTGTCGGGTGTCCCATGATACCTCATGACTTTTTTTATTTAGCAGGTTCCGAGCTACTCTTAATAGTTAACCGTTTCTATGGAAAATTGTTTAAAAAATTCACTGTACTATTGGGATCTGTCAAATGGGCATATGCCATCGGTGGTAAAAACAAGTAAAATAAACAAGTTTATAGAAAATTGAATTAGCGACGTTTTCTAATATCATGGTATTAAACACTATCAGTTTTTGCTCTGTAAAACTTACTTCACAGCAAATTATTTTCGAATGAAATGTGAACAAACTGTATTTATGAATTAAAAAAACGAGCATTGAACGGATGAATAATTTGGTGGGGATTTTTTTTAAATTTTGATGTTTTTAAGCAATACCTCGTAAAGATCACTATTTTTTTGACAGCTCAGTTTTCTCGTTATTTTCACACATTTGATAATATGTCCAGCTTCGAGAATCCGTTCGCCTTCAACGAAATTCCATTGTTTAGGATTCATACCGACCCATGCACAAATTGCACTTATACATATACATATATTGTCATGTCGTTAAATACTAATAACATATTTTTATAGTTTTATCCTTATTTTTATTAATATTTTCTTATACCTAAATGTTATAATCCTGTTCACCTCCTGGTCAGACTTATCTATGAGTTTCGCGAAGTGTCATTATATTTTTTTATATACAGGGTGTCCCAAAATTGCTGGGACATAGAGCTACCACGTGTAGTAGAGGTCAAAATAAGTCGATTGGACCCAATTTATTTATATACCAAAATGTACCGTTTGCCCGTGAGAAGAGTTCAAAGTTTACATAAAAAAACACATTTTTGTACGCTGTTCAGAAATGAGTGAAACAAATTTAATGAAATTTGACAAAAGTGCATTTTAGAGGATTACTCTCCTTTCGGTAATCAAAGGAACCAAAAAGAAATTGTAGAAGGGTTAAAACCACCCTCACCCCCTGACATTTTTTTCAGAACTTTCTTAGAGGTGGTAATATGGTTCTCAAATTTTTTTAGCGAGAATGATTAATTATCTTCATTTTGTTACTTTTGTAAAAATTTCGTATTCCGCATAGTTCCGAAGGAAAAAAATGTTTTCTTAAATAATGCTAACAGATATTCCCAGTACAAGTTTAATAAAATTGTAATACAAAATTTTATATACAAAATTTTATGTAAACTTTGAACTCTTATCACGGGCAAATGGTACATTTTGGTATATAAATAAATTGGGTCCAATCGACTTATTTTGACCTCTACTACACGTGGTATACCCTGTATAAAATGTAAATGTATAAAAATGTAAATGTATAAAATGTAAAAACTAAGTACAAAAAAAATCGAGTGCCTTGTGCTGTGTTTGCTAATTTCTAAGCTACTGAAATAAAATACTATTTTGGATTATTGTGATTAATAGAATTTTGTAAGCAACTAAAAAATATGAACACTTGTTTATGCAGAGAAAAATTCTGTCCGCGACCAGGACGGACGTATTTACGTTTGACTCTGGGAAATTAGTTAAATTTCCAAAGACAAAATATTTTCAAGTTCTAACTTCTGATCTGATTACAATGGATATTCGGTTCCGGACACGTAACATGTTTCCTTTATTAGTGTATTTGCCATATGGCACATACACTATTGGCGTCGGTCGGATGGCGGGACCTAGGGGTCGGACCAAAATTTCTCGACGTTTCATAGCCTCCTGAACACTTTGGCACCATTTTTGAAAATGTCTATTTATATATGTATATACAGGGTGTCCTCAAAGACACTAAACACACGCCTACCAGATGTTCCTGAGACCAAAATAAGCCGATTTAAGCAAACTTACCTTCTTACAAAATTGCTTAGTTTGGGCGCTATACGGCCCTGAAGTTACAATTTTGAAATCGTTGAAATCGTTGACATAGTTTTATAGAACAAAAAAACCCATGTTAAAATTATGATTACTATTAAACCATAGGCGTAGAAATCGGGTTTTTTAATATTTGAACGTTTCAAATTTCTACGCCAATGGAAGACAAGGGGTTTAAGTATAAAATTTAGAAACAGTAACTTATTTGCTACAAAAAAGCTACTCTTAATAAGACTCGATTACTCTCATGGTTTCTGAGAAATTTGTATTTTAATAATAAGGTAATCAATAATAATACGTTGATAATAATAAGTTGATCAATAAACAAATAAGATGGCCATGCTTTTTTCTAAGAATAAAACTGGAGATAATGAAGAAGTTATGCACAGAGTAAATTAACTTTCTTCGTCGTATAAATCTTTGTATGCGTAAAAATGGTGGACACTTTGACCACTTTTTATGACATATTTATTTATTTCTATTCATGTTTTAGTTGCTTTACTTCATTTTGTAAAAATTACTGCGAATTATTAAAATACAAATTTCTCAAAAACCATGAGAGTAATCGAGTCTTATTAAGAGCAGCTTTTTTGTAGCAAATAAGTTACTGTTTCTAAATTTTATACTTAAACCCCTTTTCTTCCATTGGCGTAGAAACGTTCAAATATTAAAAAACCCGATTTCTACGCCTATGGATTAATATTAATCATAATTTTAACATGGGTTTTTTTGTTCCATAAAACTATGTCAACGTGCCAAATTTTAGCAAAATCGCACAAGCCGTTTTAAATTTATAACAAAAAAACGATTTCAAAATTGTAACTTCAGGGCCGTATAGCGCCCAAACTAAGCAATTTTGTAAGAAGGTAAGTTTGCTTAAATCGGCTTATTTTAGTCTCAGGAACATGTGGTAACCGTGTGTTTAGTGTCTTTGAGGACACCCTGTATATATATATATATATATATATAGATATGCACGTTGAAATTCATCACCGCACGAAGCCTATTTAAAATAGGCCCAATCGGACCATTTTAAGGGTGGTTTTTAGGGGTTGAAATATGTTTTTGGGCCCAAAAATGCCGAAAAAATTCTCAGAATCGTTTCAAAATTGAAATTTAACCCTTTAGTAACGATTAAAATGTGCTGCCATAATTTTAATAAAATCGGCCCGACAGGACCGGATTTACAAATTTTATGAAAACACTAGTTTTCGGATAGGGATTTACTTACTGAAGGGTTATTTCATTTGGTATAGAGGTTGCATTGATAATCTTATTGAAATTAAGAAAAAAAATATTATTTAAGGAATGTATTAAGGGGTTAAATTTTTTATTTTGTCCAAAAACAAACTTAAGTTCACGTATTAAAGCCACAAGGCCTGTGATAGCAAATACACTATATTGTCGGCAGGGTTTTGGCACTGCGACCCGAGTTTTTTATTTTTGTTAAATAATTAATTTCACCAGTACTTGGTAAGCTTAGCTTTATTAATTCGTTAAGCCATGTTTCGCCCGTTAAGCGTTTAATATTAATTTCATTTTAAATAATTAATTCACCAGTACTTGGTAAGCTTAGCTTTATTAACTCGTTAACGCCATGTTTTGCCCGTTAAGCGTTATAATATTAATTTCAAATTTTCAAAACTATAAAAGTTCTCTGGCATAAAAACAAATTCCAAATTTTATAACGGCACCCCCGAGACATGCGTGATAAAAAAAAACTTGATTTTCGCTTATAATTTCTAAACGGAAGTAGCACAAAACTTTTTATTTGCGGCACAATTCGGAACAAAACTAGAAAAGTATTCTGGCATCAAACAAAATTCAAAATTTTATAACGGCACCCCCGAGGCATGCGTGATTAGGAAAAAAACTTTGATATTCGCTTATAATTTCTAAACGGAAGCAGCACAAAACTTTTTATTTGCGGCTCAATTCGGCACAAACCTAGCACTAAATTATGGCCTAAAAAAATTGGAAAATTTTAAAGTGGTCGGACTGGTATGTCCCGAGCCCGATAAAAGAAAATCGCTTATAATTCCTAAACTAAAGGAGCACAAAACTTTTTATTTACGGCACAATTCGGCACAAAATTATGGCGTAAAAAATTGGAAAATTTTAAAGTGGTCGGGCTGGCATGTCCCCAGCCCGACCAAAGAAAATCGCTTATAACTTCTAAACGGAAGCGGCACAAAACTTTTTATTTACGGCATAATTCGGCACAAAACTAGCACAAAATTATGGCGTAAAAAATTAGAAATAGTGGTCAGGCCAGGGACATGGAGCCGTACAGAAGTGAGAAGTTCAACTGTAATTCAAAAATAGATTCATACACATGTGACTTTTTTAAAACACACAACTAGTAATTTTATTTTTATTTATTAAAAACTTTGGTAAGAAAAACTTACGCTGTCTCGGTCAAAAACCTATACGAAACTTTACTGCATTTCACATTCAACTTTTCTTTTTATATAATTTATTTTTGGCCAGGATATATTGTTGACACCCATATTATAGTTGTTTCTCTGTAGGTTGAAAGAAGAACAGACAGCAGTTCAGATAAATGAACTATAAAATATGATAATGCACGACTTGAGTTAGTGCCATAAAAATTGATATTATTAACTTACAAAATATCGTGTGGAATTGTTATGGTGTGCACATATTATGATGGCACATTTCCCTATAAAATGACACTTAAAATTTAATATCGGAATACATAAAAAATCTTATCTCAAGTTATTCACATTTCGCGAGCGAAAATATCAATGCTCCCACCAGTAATCGCTGAGCCATATTATTTGTGTACAGCAAAAACCTATCAAAATATTATATAAAAAGTTTCTCTCATAGTTTTAATAATACAAATAATAATAAGTAATGAAATAGAAAATACCAACCTGAATATTTTTTCTTAGTATTTATATTTAGCAGGTCCGGCTCTGTCTTTTTACCGCCCCAACAGGCAATCATTTACCGCCCTATATAGAAAACTATTTTAAATCACCGGAAATTAGGACTTCGCAAATGGCGGACCATAAAACTGACAGTGTTAAAGTTATAGTAAGCATTTAAAAGTAATAGATCTGTCATATACAGGGTGGTGACCGTGACTGCTGCACATAGGGATTTAACCCGTAAAATGAAACTTTCGCGATTTCCTGCTTCCCAAATTATTTTAGGAAAAATATCTTCAAATAAAAGTTTTAGAACATAAAATTCTGCATCTAAATCATTGAACAAATTTAATTTTGCATGCTTTGTAACGGCAGAAATTTGATATAAAAATGTCAAAATTACCTCAAAAACAGATAGCGATAGCCATGGAACTTGAACAAAATGATGACGTTTTAGCTGTCAGAATAATTTCTTTCACTAACTGTGTAATTGTTGACCATTTTTCTTTCCAATAAATAGATTTAAACACTGAAAATTAATAATGACTGAGAATTGAAAGATTAGAAATTATTCTGACAGCTAAAACGTCATCATTTTGTTCAAGTTCCATGGCAATCGCTATCTGTTTTTGAGGTAATTTTGACATTTTCATATCAAATTTCTGCCGTTACAAAGCATGCCATATTAATTTTGTTAACAATTAGAATAACAATCAATATTGTTATTACTTCCTATACTGTACAAATTCACTATTTTAGTGAAATTAACATAAGGACATCAGACGATATTAATCGTCATAACATGCCCTTATTAATTATTGTAGAAAGGCTACACAAGAAAAATTTAAATGCACCGCCGGGAATCGAACCCGGAACACCCAATATCGCGTCGGGCAAGTTTTCCAGTTACTCCACGGTGCCCATGGCGTACACTTAATCTTTTCTTATATATAGCACAAATACACCGCAAGTCCACAAACTGCGAGAGCTAATATTATTTTTATTTTTATAACAACACTACAATGAATGTTGCTTTTCTCAAAATAGGCCGGATATGCCTAGTAATAATTTCAATTACATCGTCTGATGTCCTTATGTTAATTTCACTAAAATAGTGAATTTGTACAGTATAGGAAGTAATAACAATATTGATTGTTAATCTAATTGTTAACTAAATAAGATACTGTAAGTAATTTTCTCGCAAATAATTGAAATTATTACTAGGCATATCCGGCCTATTTTGAGAAAAGCAACATTCATTGTAGTGTTGTTATAAAAATAAAAATAATATTAGCTCTCGCAGTTTGTGGACTTGCGGTGTATTTGTGCTATATATAAGAAAAGATTAAGTGTACGCCATGGGCACCGTGGAGTAACTGGAAAACTTGCCCGACGCGATATTGGGTGTTCCGGGTTCGATTCCCGGCGGTGCATTTAAATTTTTCTTATGTAGCCTTTCTACAATAATTAATAAGGGCATGTTATGACGATTAATATCGTCTGATGTCCTTATGTTAATTTCACTAAAATAGTGAATTTGTACAGTATAGGAAGTAATAACAATATTGATTGTTAATCTAATTGTTAACTAAATAAGATACTGTAAGTAATTTTCTCGCAAATAATTGAAATCATATTAATTTTGTTTAATGATTTAGATGCAGAATTTTATGTTCCAAAACTTTTATTTGAAGATATTTTTCCTAAAATAATTAGGGAAGCAGGAAATCGCGAAAGTTTCATTTTACGGGTTAAATCCCTATGTTCAGCATTTACGGTCACCACCCTGTATACATTATATTAGATTAGAAAGCGAGTCCAGATACATTAACTATGCTTAAGTCTCCAGAGTTTTTAATAGTGGGATTTTCCAGCCTTGGAATTCCTCAAAGTTTAGAATTAAGTTTCATTGAACTTACTCCAAATTGAATGAACTACATGTTGTCGCCCGACCACGTTCGATACACCGGCATATCTGCCGGTGTATCGAATGTGATCGAGATCTATTATTTTATATTAACGACCAAGTCAATTTTAGAAATAAACTTTAATTGTGTTCAAATGAATACAATTTACAATATACAATGTTGCAGATTTTAAATAGTTATTGCGTCGACTTTGGTATGATACGTAGCTTTCGTGAATTAATATATTGGGCTCATCCGTGTGGCAGTGTCCGTTTAATTGTGGTTAATGTAGGATATAAAAATCTCGCCACAATTTGGACTGCATGATAGGCGAAGAAGTTATGAAACAACTTATAATTTTACTTGTCAAAATTCCAATGCATTACTGATTTTTACTTCCCACCTCTACTAAGGTAGGGAAGTATTGGATTTAGTCCGAACAAAATATTTCGAGATTTTAACAGATCTTCAAGTTTTGATACCCTAGAAATCGTTTAAGACGATTGTCTGTATGTGTGTGTGTGTGCGCGTGTGTGGTGAAATTTTTCGCCTTCGATATCGTAAAAACGGAACAACATACGGCCATGCCGTTTATTCTGTTGTATTTATCAGACTTTATCTTAGATCTGAGTAGATTTTGTGCCAAAACTGTTCAGTGGATCCTGAGATATTAAAAAAAAACGTTCTCAATGTCACGTATAAACATATAGGTAAAAAAAATATAAATGAATTCTAGATGTTATAATATGAAAAAATCTCAATATTTTTTTTCTCTAAAATGTATAGTTTTCTAGAAAAAAATATTTTACTAAAAAAAATTGTACGTAGATCACGGTAACCATATTTTTGCAATAAGCTAGCCATTAGTAGATCAATAAACAAATAAGATGGTCATGCTTTTTTTCAAAGAATAAAAAAAGAGTGTTTATTTCTTGCAAATACCGGGTGTCCGGTCAAAGTCGAACATAGGGAATTAACGTTGTGTGCCATTTTAAGTATTTTGGCTTTTACTTCTACTCATATAGACTATAATAAGAAAACAAACAGGTACCTATCTAATAGTCCAGTCACGAGAGCTTAAAAAGGTAGGTCCACCTTGCGTTTTGTGCAGCAAATGATTTTATTTTTTTGTGTCCTCAAGCATGTTTAGGAGATATCAAATCCAAGTTTGCGACCTCTAAAACAGGGCGGGGGAGTTTTGGTGGGCTAAAAACCATGATTTTTTTGCACTTTTTTCGGTTTGTCCTATCGAAAAAATGATCCTATTCAAAATTAAAGGGCACAAAATTTACTTCAAAATGCACTAGTCAAATATGTTTTTGTTCCCATTTTACTGACTCTACAGAACTTAGAAAAACAAAAAAAAAATAAACTCTTTTTTTATTTGAAGGCGCTAATCTCAGAAACTACTAGTCTGTAAAAGAAGCAAAGTAGTAATCAATGAGACCCTATACGAGTTTTTTAAAAATGCAATCCCAAAGAGTGAAAACGGGAGTGTAGGATTTATTGTAATAACAAAAAATCCTACACCCACGTTTTACACCCTTTGGGATTAAATTAAAAAAAAAATCGAATAGCCTATAACCTTCCTTAATAAACGAGCTATCTAACAAAAAAATTTTTTTTCAAATCTGACTGGTAGTTCCTGAGATTAGCGCGTTCAAACAAAAAAAAATAAACTCTTTTTTTGTTTGAACGCGCTAATCTCAGGAACTACAAGTCCGATTTAAAAAAAAATTTTTTGTTAGATAGCCCGTTTATTGGGGAAGGTTATGGGATATACGAGTTTTTTTCAAATTTAACCCCAAAGGGGGTAAAACGTGGGTGTAAGATTTTTTGTAACCCCCGTTTTACCCCCATTGGGATTGAATTTAAAAAAAACTCGAATAGCCTAAAACCTTCCTTAATAAATAGGCTATCTAACAAAAAAAAAATTTTTTTTAATCGGACCTGTAGTTCCTGAGATTAGCGCGTTCAAACAAAAAAAGAGTTTATTTTTTTTCACTGTCGGGCACTGTGTAGTAAGTGGAAACTTTCCTGACGCGAAATCGGGAGTTCTGGGTTCGAATCCCGGCGGTGCATTTACATTTTTCCTATACAGCCTTCTATATAAATATCATGGCGATATTGTCGTTTGATATTCTTATGTATTTAGTTACGGTCTAGGAAATTAATCATATTGATTGTTTATCTCATTTTTTTTTTTTGTTTGAACGTGCTAATCTCAGGAACTATCAGTCCGATTTGAAAAATTTTTTTTTGTTAAATAGCCCATTTATTAAGGAAGGTTATAGGCTTTTCGAGTTTTTTAATAGTTAAAAGCTTGAAAAAATGCTTTTTTTTCATTTTGGTAAATTTTGGCGATTTTCTAAGTTCTGTCGAGCCGGTAAAAATGGGAACATAAACATATTTGACTAGTGCATTTTGAAGTAAATTTTGTGCCCTTTAATTTTGAATAGGACCATTTTTTCGATAGGATCAGCCGTTTCCATGTTATAAACAAGAAACTGAAAAAAGTGCAAAAAAATCGTGGTTTTTAGCCCACCAAAAGTCCCCCGCCCTGTTTTAGAGGTCGCAAACTTGGATTTGACATCTCCTAAATATGCTTGAGGACACAAAAAAATAAAATCATTTGCTGCACAAAACGCAAGGTGGACTTCCTCTCGTGACTGGACTATAAGTATGTAATTAAGAATAGACGTGGGTCGTTACGTTATTTTCAAGAAACGTAACGAAACCAGTGACTTGGTCGGCATCACCTGTTTCAAAACTAGTGATTTTTGTAACTAGTTATTTTTATTCAGCTACTGTGATTGCTTGCATAAATACCTCCACCAGTTACCAACTATACAGTTACACACGAAACGAGACGAAACTAAAATACATTAAATCACTATCTAAGTGTTTGTAGCTATACACTTAAATCACGGCATGTGCGTGTTCGGGTTACTTCGGATTTATTCGGTCCTGTCACCGTTGCTAGAAATTGAAAAATCACTACTTTATGTAACCAAACTGTATTGGTTACATACCCTACATTATTTCTAGTGACTGAAAAACGACCACGTCTAATAAGAATTTAATTGGTTTTTATTATTAAACAACGAAAAGTAATACTTAATAAAGAAAATAAAATTATTATAAATGTCCAAATAACCCCACATTTTCAACTAAACAATATCCCAGTCTGTTATGAAAAGAGTTTCTAACGTTGAGCAACTGTCTTGCATTAATCAATACGCATTCGACAACTATGGCTTCCTTCGAAGAATTAACATCTGGGTGGCGTCTTTTGTAAATTTTGCTTTTAAGGTGGTCCCACAGGAAAAAATCGCAAGGTATAGGTATGTGCATTAAACTTAATAGAAAACAAATCTCTAACTCTCCGCAAACTAATACCACTATGTAAAACGTTTTCTTCATTGGAGTAATTATTCATTTTTACTTTAATTATTGTAAAAATGCTTACGTGCACCAATTACGAGTACAAAAGTTTTTTGACAATTTTATTACAGCACACTTCTTTCAATGTTTTGTTTTTCGCCTACTTAATTTGAAATCATTACTGCAAAATCGGTAAATTTCAAATTGGTATTTTAAAGTAAAAATTTCATTTTTGGTCTTATTTTTAGAATCATTTGATGCGCAATAATTTTATCTTTCGATAGGTACCATTACCTTTCTTGTACGTTGAATTGGCGAACACGAATCAGCAAAAATGAACAATACCATGTTAAATCCCTATGTTCATCTTTGAGACCGGACACGGGGTATATGCTATGTAGGCATCTTCCCTGTATAGATACTTGTCGCGCACGGCCAGAATGAGATAGACAATACAAAAAATTTGAACGTTGAGGTACTTGAAGGTCATTGTATTCGTTGCCCCGGTAATTTTTAGTTCATTATTGTTTACTACGTGGGAAGTATAGGACTGGTCAACAGTCGAATTTTTTTAAATATGAATTTCTAGCGTAGCTGCAAAGTCGGAACAATGACAAAAACATGTTACATGAAATATATTACGTTTCATAATTATTAATAGTTTGCGCCATAGACGGCGAATAAAGAATAAAAATTAATTTAACTGAGTTGTTACAAACTCTATTTCAAAACGGCTTATTAACCCTCTAGTGCAGCGTTTCCTAAACTTTTACATTTACGAACACCTAGGCCCTACGGAATATGATTGGAATTTTCTTTCTTACAGATTATAATATGTCACGCGTAATAATCTAATCTCTCAATAATTATAAAATAATATGAAAATGGTAGACTGCAGGTAAGTGGTCGGGAACCGCTACCTTTACCCTATTTGATTTAAATCAACGCACATAAAATTGCTTGCAAAAACACATCAACTCAACAACCACACTTGTAGAATTAATGTTAAATAAACACAGCACTGAGTAAACATCATTCTAATGAAGTTGGTACCTATAGCTAGTGCGCCCACGTTCATTATCGCTGTGTTTTATATAAATATAGAGTAAATTATATGAAAAGATTATAATAATAATATTAATCTACCTACATATTATGCGTGTACATGTTTAACAGTCAATGTTATTTCTTCACGCGAGAATTTACCGTAAAACAACGAGTTTTGTATAGGAATAATGTCTAAATACGCGCATATGACTTCAATTGTCTAGCGTATATAATTTTATTCAATAACGTATAACTATGAATCTGAGATATGGAAAGTAATAACATATAACAATAGCGACGGAATTGCAAAACACTACCTACAAATAGAAAATCGTGAACTGTTAAAAGGTTAAGTACAGTAGCACAGAATACCAGATACTACAGAACTTATACGTGTGAGTTTCGATTCGGTGACTTTAAGTAGTCTAGGATTGCCACTTTGAAAAAAAAAAATTCGACTGATGACCAGTCCTATACTTCCCACCTAGTAAATATTTGCAAAAAAAAACACTCTTTTTTAACTTCCCACTGGAAGTTATTGTAATGGGTCCGAAAATCGAAATCAAAAAGGAAAAAAAATTTTAATGTTTCAAGGTCACTACACTATTTTTACACTACTTTTTAGAAAGATGTCTGTGTGTGTGTGTGTGTGTGTGTGTGTGTGTACGTACGTACGTACGTACGTATGTGTCCATTTCTTTCTAAGACGAAATCTCGAGAACGAAAAATGATATCGACTACGTTGGGGTGCCAATCGACGCGTATTAACGTAAATATGATCTGAAAGGAATTTTTTTAAAATCGGTTCAGCCGTTCTTTTTTCTTAACCAAATAACCTCCAAAAAAGTAGATTTTACACAATATCTCGCGAATAAAAAATTATATCGACTTCGTAAGGGTGTCAATCGAGGCGTGTTAACGTCATTTTGATCCGACATAAATTTTATAAAAATCGGTTCAGCCGTTTTTTTTTTTTTTTTTTTTTTTTTAATTATTGATGTTTTAATGATTAAAATGATTACTTTTCTGTGTAATATCTAATTTAATTATTATTATTAAATATTTATCAAACTGGGAAGTTCGTCGTGTGGACCTCAAGGGTCGCACTTTAGTCCTAATAAACGACCCACCTCACGGCTTGTTTTATTCTTTGACTAGGCCCAAATAACCTTAGCTGTTGGTGGTCTTTAAAACACAATTTAATTTTTATTCTTTGAAAAAAGCATGGCCCTCTTTTTTGTTTGGTGATCTATTGATGGCTAGCTTAATATAGCAAAAATCATGGTTACCTTGATTTACGTACAATTTTTATTTTTTTTAGTAAAATATTTTTTTTCTCGAAAACTATACATTTTAGAGAAAAAAAATATTTACATTTTTTTCATATTATAACATCTAGAATTCATTTATATTTTTTTTTACCTATGTTAATACGTGACATTGAGGACGTTTTTTTGAATATCTCAGGATCCACTGAACCGATTTGACTCAAAATCTAATCAGATCTAAGTTAAAGGCTGATAAACACAATAGAACAATCGGCATGCCCGTATGTTGTTCCGTTCTTAAGATATCGAAGGCGAAAAATTGACCACATACACACACACACACATACACACATACACACATACACACACACATACAGACATCAGTCAGAAAATGATCTTAAACGATTGCTAGGGTCTCAAAACGTGAAAATCTGTTAAAATCTCGAAATATTGTTTTCGGACTGAATCCATTACTTCCCTACCATAGTAGAGGTGGGAAGTAAAAATACCTATACAAAATTGAAATTTTTGAAAAATTATATTTTCACAAATTTGAACTTAGGTATTTTTATTTTTACGACTGAAACATTTTTATGGTATTCTGTGACATTTTTAAAAGCGCGCGAAACTACAAACTACTATCGAACCACAGAATCCAACACTGGTATTCTGTGACTCTGTGAAGCGATTAGCGAACACATTGGAGAGTGTCCCTCTGCTTCTCGCACACGCGCCCTCCCAAGCTTCTTGCCGAGCAATACAACCACGCACGGTGGGTACATGAATAGCACACATCCTCAAATATCACAGGAAAGACAAGTAGCCTTCTTAATTAATAAGTCTACAGCAAAAACTAAACATTTCAGTTTAGTTTTGGCTGAAGATGTAGTTTTTGCTGAAGATGAGTATGGCTCTTAAAATTTACATCATAATAAAATTATTTTGATTAACTACAATTCTTTAATTAATTCTTAGAAAAGAAACATCCTGGAATGATATAAGCGTAGGAGACTTGACAATAAGCAGTCAATTGTGGTAACATTTGTTTTTGTAAAATTGTTACTTACTGGTGCAATTAGAAAACAAGTTTAATTATATAGTTATATAGCAATTTTACGCATGAACTTCTGTGAAAGTGACGAATGGTACTGCAATGTTGTAGGCTCATGTAACTTCTCTGAATGAATGAAGATTCTCCAGTGTTTATAAAAAATATTAAAATGTATGTATCTACTAACAAGTAAAAAATAATTTTCGTACATCTGGAAACTAAAAGCTTTGGGGCGGTCTTATAACACTATTGCATAGTTACTTTGCTCAATTGAACACCCCAAAGCTTTTAGTTTCTAGATGTATGGAAATTATTTTTTACTTTTTTGTAAGTAGGTACCTATACATTTTGTTTAAATAAAAGCTTTTCTTAATTTTTTTAAATTTAATTTTTTACTTTTTAGTCTTTAGAATGACGCACATAGCTTATCGTATTTTACTCGTTAAACCCTTTCATTTGATACCCATATCAAAGGGGTTGCGAAAAAAAGGTAATCCGCCATATTGGATTTAAAACGATTTTAGATATACTATACTGCATAGTCACGTATGCAAGATTTATAGCAGACAGACAGACAACAAGTTAAGTTAAATAATTAAAGCTTTTAAAAACTAAAAAACGATTGACTAACTGACAGGTGATTCATCATCGCTCAGGTCAAATCGCTGAAGCTAAAAATTTGAAATTTGGCAGGTAGGTTCCTTATAGGTCGAAATTCTACCTCTAAGGGTGTCAAAATGGGTGTAGAGCTTATTGACAAAATGTTCCCCTGAGAGTGTAAAACGGGGATGTAGGATTTTCTGACTAACCAACGCACAGGCCAAACCGCTGAAGCTAAAAACTTGAAAATTGGCAGGAACAGTAGGTTTCTTTTATGATGTAATTACCAACTAAAAAGGGTTTTTCCGAAATTCAACACCTAACAGGGTGCATTGCACAGCCTAAAGTTATGTTCCTTACAGGGTGTAGAGGTGCACTAAGAAAAGATTTTTCGGAAATCAACCCCTACGAGGGTAAATGGGGTGGTCTGTCTGTAATATCGAAGTAAGAGATTAGAACAATTGAAAAAATTTCTTTTGCAGAGACCAAGCGCAAGTATCGAGAAACTTTCCCATCATTTACACGATCTTTCGCCACCATTGCTGCCGTTCCTGTCGTCAAAATAGACATGACAACTCAGACATGTGACATGTCCACACAAACCGAAGTTTCCCCATCCAGTTCAAAAGTTGTTGCCAAAAAAGTTAACAAAAATAAAAGTAAAAAAAGTTCTGATAACAGATCGAGATCGCCAGTTAAAAAGGCATCACCAGTAAAATCTCTTGTTGAAAAGAGTAAAACATCTTCGGTAAAGAAAACTAAGGTTATCTAAAACCGGGATAATAGTCACACTATGACAATAACACACACGTGCATTGACCATAGCAGCAGTGCAGACTCTGCTATGGACGAAGATATAACCAGACCTCCGCATCATCGGTCTAATACAGCGAGGAAAAAATGAGGTAGCTTTTATCTTTTTTATAATAAACATTCAATTTCTTACAGTGGAACATGAACGATGTTTATATTCATTAAAACTCCTCCTTAATGATCATAACGTTACTGCTATTAGTTTACAAGAAAGGCACAAACACTCCGATTCTTCATGGTTTTACCATTTATCGTAAAGATAAACCATTTGTTGAACATGCCAGTGGCGGAGTGGCAGTTTTTGTCCGAAACATTGTGTGTTCAGAAACCCATTACAATCTGAATTACAGATCATCGCTGTCAGACTTTATGCGCCGAATCCGGTAACTTTGTGTCCAATATACATTCCTCCAACAGAACAACCAACACTTGCAACAATTGTATCTGTTACTTCCACGCCCCTTTAGAATCATGGGGAATTTTAATGCCCACAATCCCACTTGGGGTTCTAATCATGTGGATTCTCGTGGAAGGCTAATGGAGACGTTGATTCTGAATCAAAACTTGGTTGTAATGAACACAGGTTCCAATACACATTTCTCGGCTGCTAATGGGACATTTTCAGCTATCGATCTTACTCTCTGCTCTTCTTTCATTCATCCTGTGAATGGGAAGTAAATGCCGATCTTTGTAGCAGTGACCATTTTCGAATCATTTGTCGGCTTCTTTTATTCCATGTGGATGAAAGACACTCTGCAAAGTAGATGGAGGAAGTGGTTCTTACACGGCTACGCATCGGTCACTGTAGATTAGCTCATGGTTTTTTAATGGCTCGTGAGGAACCGCTCCTCTGTGAGACGTGTGACACTCGTGTTACCGTTTCGCATATTTTAATTGAGTGTGTCCAGTTTAGGGACACACGACAGCAGATCGGATTGTCACGTGATCTGTTAGTTGTTTTAGGAAAAGATCATGACAATGTCGATCTGCTGTTTCGATTTTTAAAGGAAACCGGTCTTGACCGGTTTATTTGATTTTATTTATTTGTGTACATTTAGGCCCCTTTACAGCCTTTATGGTTTTTCTTTATATCTTACTACATCCCCCTATATTATTAAACGAGTAAATCTTGTATATATCTATGTTTCTATGTATCTATATAAATATTTTCTCGAAAACGGCTCTAACGATTTTGATCAAATTTACCGAAAAGGGGTTTCGGGGGGCAAAAAATCGATTTAGCTAGGTCTCATTCCTGGAAAAATTCGTTTTCCTATCGATTTTATCATTTTTAAAAACGGTTTTTTGACCTGTCAAAACATTGTAATATCGTGAGTAGGCTTTGGAGAAAACAAACTACTTTCATTATTTATATGTCAAAATACTCTGACAGAATTTTTAACTTATTAAAATAATCCGTGAACTATTTGTATAGTAAAAAATAACAGAAATAAAAACTAAACATAATTACGTAAGTAGTTTTAACTAATATTTAAATAAATAGGTACCTAAGTATGTTATTTTTATATTACCTATACAAAATATGTATATTATGTACGTTAAATATAGTATGACGTATAATCTTACCTAGACTTTTTTTTCTCAAAAACGAATAACGATTTTGATGAAGTTTACAGAATGGGGATTTTTCGGGGCGAGAAATCGATCTAGGTAGGAATTTTGGTCCCAGAGGGGAGCAATTAAAAAAAAGGGTTTTTTTATTTATAACTCGATCAATTGTCAGATCGATTCGAAGCCAATTTCTACATTGATTTTGTATAATATATCACAAGGGTTAAAACTGTAAATGAACACTAATATAAGAAGTGTCTTGCACAATATGTAAATAATGACAAACAGGCGGCCCGAAGGGCCGCACTTCTGGCACCGCGAGTCTGTGTAAAAACACATCGATTTTTGAAAACTATTGTTAAGATACATACAAAAAAGTTTTGTTTAAAAATTTGCACGGCGGCCCGAAGGGCCGCACTTCTAGCCACGCAGGCATGCAGTATATCAAAACACATCGATTTTTAAAAACTATGGTGAAGATGCATGCAAAAAAGTTTTGCGCTGCAGGTTTATAGTCTGACGTTTGTTATTAAAAGATATAATATGAATTCTATTTCTTCGAAAATCGATTTTTGTGAGTTTTTCAGTAGGTACCTTCTATGCAAAAAAAATATTTGAAATTTACTGGAAGTTGCTAAGATGACATCACAGAGAAAAAGTACTTCGATAAAGTTGATATTTGGTATCAATGTTTAAAAATGAATTATTGAAACAGCAACGGGCAAGCAGAATTTCATCTGATTCGAACATTTTTACAAGATATTCAATCTATGAAAATCGGTTTTTGCGAGTTCTTCAGTCAACAAAACAATAACGGCGGTAGATTTGAAAATGGCGAGCTAAGTAATATTTACAGGAAAAAATGCTTGATTCAAGTTGATACTTAGTTATTACGCTCAAAAATACACATAGGTATTTAAAATATTTAACAGAAACAATTATTTAAATTATGTTTCAGAAATAAATTCGTTTCGGAATAATATTCTGAGAAAATAATATCTCACAGCATACAAGTACTATTTTTTTGAACTCATCCGAGCAAAGCTCGGCACCCAGATATTTATATTATTATATGACACATTTTATTTGTACTTATAATGATTTTATTTTGTTGTGTGTCAAATTTTGATTTTGCTTTGGTTTTATTGATATTGCTTTTATTTTGTTTACATTTTTTCTTTTCAGACGCTAATGACCTCTGTTGTCGAACGTCTATAATGCACAATTCATTCATAATCGGATTGTCAGGTGATCTGTCGGTTTTTTTAGAAAATGATTTTGACAATGTCGATTTGCTGTTTCGATTTTTAAAGGAAATCGGTCTACACCGGTTTATTTAATTTTATTTATTTATACAGGGTGTCCAAGTTGACGTTGGCTAACATGGGTAACTTTGTTATTAGTGGAGATAGAAAGTCGGTTAAATGGGCAAAGTAGTGCAAAATTATGTGCTCATTAACGTCCCGTCGAAAAAACAATTGAATTTTGACACACTATGGATTTATTTAGAAAATAGTGAAAATTGCCGTTTTTGAAAACTGGCCATAACTTTTTTTTTATGAAGATATCTGAAAATTTCTTTAACCATTTTTTGATAACTTTTTATGATCTTTTCAGTGGCGTAGGTTTAATTTTTTTATATCCACTACATAAGGAGATATTGACATGAACTTTGGTTTTTCTTATGGATGCCATTTTGGATTTTTAGATATTCGAATTCTGCTTATTTTTCTGATTAATTTGGTGTATCAAAAAATGCAATTAACGTCCCATATTAGAGGCACTATAAAAACAACTGACAGTCAAATTATATTTCAGTTTTGCCAGACTACGATTTATTATTAATTTTACACTTAACATGTTCGCACTACTTAATTATAACTTGATTGTCAGTTGTTTTTAATGTTTCTTATATGGGACGTTCATTGCATTTTTTTTAAATGTGGCATGTGATGCACCAAATTAATCAGAAAAATAAGCAGAATTCGAATATCTAAAAATCCAAAATAGCGTCCATAAGAAAAACCAAAGTTCATGTCAATATCTCATTATGTAGTGGATATAAAAAAATTAAACCTACGCCACTGAAAAGATCATAAAAAGTTATCAAATAATGGTTAGAGAAATTTTCAGATATCTTCATAAATAAAAAAGTTATGGCCAGTTTTCAAAAACGGCAATTTTCACTATTTTCTAAATAAATCCATAGTGTGTCAAAATTCAATTGTTTTTTCGACGGGACGTTAATGAGCACATAATTCTGCACTACTTTGCCCATTTAACCGACTTTCTATCTCCACTAATAACAAAGTTATCCATGTTAGCCAACGTCAACTTGGACACCCTGTATACATTTAGGGCCCTTTACAGCCTTTATAACTTTTTATACCTTGCTACATTATAATATTATATGACACATTTTATTTGTCCTTATAATGGTTTTATTTTGCCGTGTGTCAAATTTTGTTTTTGTTTTGTTTACATTTTTTCTTTTCAGACGCTAATGACCTCTGTTGTCGAGCGTTTACAATTCATTCAACAAAGTTGTTTGTGGTGGGTGCAGTTGGGGGCGACGCAATGATTCGACACCTATGTTAGGCTGTGTTCCTCTATCGATTATTCAATTCCCCAAAGTTTCCAATTTATAACTCAAAAGGCAAAATAATGAAAAACGTGGAAAGCTTGCGTGTGAACTGTATACACTTCATATCAGGGATTGAACTTAATGGATGCTACAGTATCATTCAACTTGTAACAATTTACTGTATAGGACGTAGGTATAAAATAACATAATATGATATTATAACAGCAGTATTATAACACTTCAGTATCGACACTCGACATTACAGTTTTGTGTAATATAAGCACTACAGACTCTAACATTGTTGTCTTGTAAGAGAATATAACATGTTCAAAACAGACATTTGACCAGAGGCGAAAATATCTCTTATTGTTATAAAACTGTTCAGAATAACCCATTTCATATAGCCTCTAGGGTGCTGTTGTCAACGCTACACAGTTGTGTTGTGATCTCCACTTTCTACCACGCCAACGCCTTCATAGTAAATGCATGTATTCATGGATATTATGTAGAAAATATGTATTCGTTTCAGAACAAATTCTTTTCTATTTTTCAAAATATTTTATTTTTGCATACTTGTATATTATCAAAAAAACAGCAATTTAGTAACTTCTTGCCACAGCATTTGTAATATTCAATCCACATTTCGAGAGCTATGCTCCCATCTTCTTCAAAAACTAAACTAAAGTTTTGTTTTCAGCAAGAATTAAGTTTTCTGCAGTTCTTGCTGAAAACAAAACTTTAGTTCTTGCTGAAGATGGGACCATGGCTCTCGAAATGTACACTGCATAATGCAGTATTGCTGTGGCAAGAAGTGATTAAGTTGTTATTTTTATTTTTTTCAACTTCCCGCTAAAAAATTGTAAATTTTCAAAAATTCGAGACGTTATTGGTTTCAGTCGGATTTTCGAAAATCGAGTTTTCAACAGATCTAGACGTTTTGAGGTCCTAGGAAGCTATTCTGACTATTAGTGCACCATGGCACTTCACCAATGACACTCTTCACCGCGACCTAATGACGCCAATTATCAAGGAAGAAATCCGACGCTACAGCACCAGATACCAGGAAAGACTGCAGAATCATCCCAACTAGCTTGCCATAAACCTAATAGATAACAGTGATATCTAGGTTGAAAAGACAACATGTGCTCGACTTATCAGACATAGTTTGATTAAGTGAAGTGCGTTGAGTGCCGCCATTGGGCGACGTCTCACTCTTGCCATTATTCTATTATCTTATTAGTTTATGGTCTGCATAGGCCATAGACTCATTACTAAAACGGTGCAATTTATATAAAAAAATCTGTAAATCGGTTGACCCTGCAGGTCATCCCTGAAACTTCTCGCTATTTTCAAGTGCTTTGAGTTCGAGCTCAAAAATCTGAAAATTGCTGATAACAACATTATTTTAATTTTTGAAACGCTATAACTCTTGAACGCGTTGTTCGCTTTTGATCTTTAAAATGGCATTCGACGCAGTTTTTTAAGCTCTAAAAATATTGTGAGGTACAAAATCGAATGGTTGAAAAATCTCGAAGTTAATAAAATTAAGCAAAATCGCAGGATAGTGGACAAAATAATTTGATTTATTAAATGAAATGAAATGAAAAAGTCTAAATCTATAGACGAAACGTCGTACATTTCATTTAATAAATCAAATTATTTTGTCCACTATCCTGCGATTTTGCTTAATTTTATTATAATCACGATGGACACGATTTCTAATATAAATCTCGAAGTTATTTTGAAAAAACACTTTTTTCGAAATCTTGTTGATTATACGATATCTCTCGAACGGATTAACCAATTTTGATCCGCTAAGCGGCATTCGACGCAGTTTTCTGAGGAGAAGAGCTGATTAGATTATGAAATCAATCGATACAATATGCTAGAAGTTATTTTGAAAAAACATCGTTTTAACAACTTTTTTTTTCGTTTTTTTTGGAATTTCTCAAAATCTATATGGCCGAATCGGTTCAAATCTTCAGGAAATCTAAGTTCAGTGGAACCCTTTCGAATGCCGCAAATCGGTCAAGCCGTTCAAAAGTTATGAGAGGTTTACATACACACACACGCGCACACAGACATACTGACATCATTGTAATAATAGTCAGAATAGCTTTCTAGGATCACAAAACGTCGAGATCTGATGAATACTCGATTTTCGAAAATCGGGGTGAAATCAATAACTTTCCTATTTTATAAAATTTTCAATTTTCTTAGCGGGAAGTTAAAAATATAAAATATAATTATTAGTTATTTTTTAAAATTGTTTCGGTTTAAACTCCATGTTAAAATCCTATAAATTTCAGATACGGTGGGACATACTGTATATGAATTTCGCCCCTTGTAATTCTTGAAATACTTGTATGCTCTATATTCTAGCCCGTAGGTTCACCCAGAAGGTAGATTCCGAAACTAATCTAATCACAACAAAGAACACAGTTTAAAAACCAAAAATCGTCTTCCCAGAAAAGCGTAAATAAGCCAGCATTTCATAGAAACCAAAATATACATTTTTTATTCAACCGGAATAATAACAAAAATAAAATAAAAAATTTTAGAGCATACAAGTAATTCAAGAAATACAAGGTGCGACATTCATGTAGGTACCTACTGTGTGTAAACGGTTTTATCGAGCATATAGGGAAAATAACAATGAGAAGATTTACAATTTTGTAGTAGGCTATGAGCCATAAGACCTAATGTAAATCTGACGTCATTTTATTTTTTTGTGTCCTATGAAACTCTCAAATACCGATTTTCAAAAGGATCGAATAATTTTTACAAAAGTGACGTTACACTTTTTTTCGTGACGTGACGTTTCACTTTTTATGATTTAATTTTATGAAACGTGCGTTAAGAAGCATAGCTTTAAAAAAATAAAACATCTACTACCTACTTGCTTTTGCGTGATGCCAGAACATACGTTTTCATTTGAGAATCAGTTCGGTTGCTTTTGCGTGATGCCAGAATATTTTAAAAGTCGCAGACGCATAAGAAGTTTTTCACTTCAAAAAAAATTCACGTAAATCGGATCAGTGGTTCTCGAGTTATAAGCGTACAAAGAGACATACAGACAGAGAAAGCCAAATTATTCAGGAAGGTATGAAACGTCGAGAAATTTTGGTCCGATCCCTAGGTCCCGCCATCCGACCGGCGTCAATAAGTTACAAGTCATTTTAACTCAGTAGGCTATGGGTTTTAATCATAAAAATCAAACTTCAGCGGTCAAAAAATTGAATGACTATATTAAAATATAGCACCCGTTTTTATTATAAGACAGAGCATACGCTATCTTCCAATTTCCACATCACACTGTGCAACAGACAAGGACAACCGAAACAAGTTCGCGATTTATTAGATAAAGTCGTATTTATATAGTTGAATTTGCATATAAATGTGTATAAAAAAAACTGTTTGGACACAATATTATACATAAAATGTATCTAAAATTTTCTCCTCTTTAGCTAAGGACGCTGCAAATAACGGTCAGAGTGTATTTTGCGTTATCGGTGACGACCTCAAGAGCGTACTGATTTCAGCCATTTAGCAGCTCTGGAAGGATGAATGGAGTGCTGCCGATGAAAACAAATTTAAATTTATAAAATCTACAGTTGACCCATGGTTCACATCTTGCCGTCCCTCCAGGTGGGAGGAAGTGGTCCTTACACGGCTGCGCATCGGTCACTGTAGATTGACACATGGTTTCTTAATGGCTCGTGAGGATCCGCCCCTCTGTGAGACGTGTGACACTCGTGTTACCGTCTCGCATATTTTAATTGAGTGTGTCCAGTTTAGGGACACACGACAGGAGATCGGATTGTCAGGTGATCTGTCGGTTGTTTTAGGAAATGATCCTGACAATGTCGATCTGCTGTTTCGATTTTTAAAAGAAACCGGTCTTGACCGGTTTATTTGATTTTATTTATTTGTGTACATTTGGGCCCCTTTACAGCCTTTATGGTTTTTTACTTTATATCTTACTACATTGTATTTTATGACACATTTTATTTGTACTTGTGTTTTTTTTTTGCTTTGTTGTGTGTCAATTTTTGATTTTGCTTTTGTTTTTATTTACATTTATTGTTTTAGACGCTAATGACCTCAGTTGTCGGGCGTCTATAATTTACAATTCATTCATTCTCCTCTTTAGATTAAGACAGGTTTCGAATCGAACTGGCTTGAATTGAGCGAATTATAAGCAAAAAACACCGTTTTTTCCAAATTTCTCCCCTCTAGGACCAAAATTCAAAAATCGGTCGACGTTAGGATCAAATAGACACCGAGAGGAATCAAACAAAAAAAAGTTTTTTAAATCGGTTCATCCGTTTGAGCTATACGCGTGACACAAAAAGCGTGACAGATTCACAGACATACAGACAAAGCGAGTGTATATAGGCGCTTCTAGCTTCGCTTAGATCGCGCCTAAAAATTGGTACACGGAAAATTTAGCCTTCAGAGTAACATCTAAACTTTTCATGGAGGGACTCTGCAAGAGTACATACACACTTTTAAACTGTCTATTGTCAGTTAACGCAATTCCTATTTTACACATTCACATCAGTGTTAATTCTATAGGTTTCCACTCCAAGGGGACAGTTTAAGAGAAGCTTTTATTATATATGCCGGGACAATGTGTGTAGGGTCTCTTTATTTTGGGATCGTATTACAATAGTTGCTATCAACTATGGCCGCCACGATGGAGAGGGTGGAGTACAATGCGCGGACCGAACATAGCTGAAAAGAGGACTTGGGAGAGGTGGAAGCGTTCACTGTTAGATCTCTATTCACTGTTCATCTATTATGTACATATTACATAAAATCCCACTAATTAGTCTGAACTAATTTAATCATTCGCCCAGTGAATCTATTGATTACACAACATGTACGACTTGAATCTGCACAGAAAGCAGAACACCTGTAGTTTATAGAAGATTATTTGCACAGCGTTTTACATAAACTTCGAGTTAGAAAGTTTAGTTGAAACATGACCAAGCTTCTGAATAGCCGAGCGTGTAGAAATGCCGTTGCCATGGCTCCTCTATCACAAGCCCCCAGTTCCCAGGTTCTAATCCGAGATTAGATTTCAATTTATTAACAAAAATAATACGTGGAAAATATCAATTGATGCTAGACCCAAATAACCCTAGCTGTTTGTGGGCTTAAAAAAGAAAAATGACCAATCACGATCGAATTTTTAGGTAAGTTCGTTGAATTATTAAATTTTGAAGTGATTTACAAATTACACCTTAGGAGGCGAAAAATGAAAATTTACGCACAGAATTGAAATTAAAGCAAAAAATGATAAACAAATTCCGTTTCGATCGGCTTTTGCTTTGGATATATCAACGCATGACGTTTTTTGAACTTAGGTATTTAATATTTGTCTATAAAATTAATAGTAAGCTACGAAAATTGCCTGGAAATAAAAGATTTTTTTTACTAATTGTAGAAAATTGTCACATAATTTGCGTGTCGGTCTTAATTCCGTGTATAAAAAGGTAAAATTATTTAGTGGTTTTACGTTGCCAGGCTTGTATCGCGGTTGGCGATGGATTTTTCAAACATATGCAACCGTTACAATGATTAAGGTCGCACATACTCTTGGCTGAAATACACAACTGATATATCACGAGCGAGCGATTGTCGAAAACACTTATTCGCGGGCTCGCGTTACATCATGCCATAGATTCCGATGGGGCTACGCTCTTCACACGCAGGCGCGCGAATGTGAAACAAACACATTAATCGCCGATCGAGTGAAAATGCAATATAGAGTTTCATTGCTGTTACTAAACCGCGCGATCGAACGAGCAGTTTCGAGTATCTGAGTAATCGTCAAACCGAGATACAGTATCGATACAATTGCGCTAGACCGCGCGTTTTCGATACAACTAAAGGGCCAACGCACACATGCTATTTTTTGTTTCGAAAACGCGTGATTTAGCAATTACATCGATACTGCATCGCGATTTGACGATAATTCAGCTATTCGAAAGTTCTCGTTCGATCACACGATTTGGCAACAGCATGTTTTCGATCAAGCAATCGATGTGTTTGCTTTCCCATTCGAAGTGTATTCGACAATCGTCCGTTCGTGATACATTGTGTATTTCAGCGAAGAGTGTTCGACATTACACTGTTGGTAGCTACGTCTGACGATCTTCAACCGACTTAATCGCAAAATTGTGCTACAAAAAGTAGCATGTATGTGTTGACCGTCAAATAAAATTGTCATAATATGTGTTTTGAATCCATTTTTCTTTATTTAATATATTACAATTTACAACACATAAATTCCTTCTGTAAGTACTACCTATTTCATCTTAAAAAATATTAGTGAACATAGAAAGTCGGTGAAATGGACAAAGTAGATTAGAATGTTGTACTCTTGAGAAAACAATTGAATTTTGACATAATATGAATTTATTTAGAAAACACTAAAATCTATAGGTATCTAAAAAAAATTCTTATGGACGCCATGTTGGAATTCGATACGTCTTTCATTACACTGCTCGATCGGAATCAGTCCTACCTACCGCGCCTAAAAAAGTTTCACTTTAACAAAAATTTTGTTTAAAAGTAGAATGTATCTTTCTTAAAAATTACTTCATATAAATTACAAGACACAATCTACACTGTACATATTATAATATTGTGCAGAAAGAGAAGTTGCGAGAATGGTAATTTTTCTTTTTCGAAATAATTAATGCCCTTTGCACAGGCAGTGAAGTGTGCCATTTATATATCCATACTTTAATTTCTATATTTAAATCAAAAAACGAATAATAATTCTCTTTGATGGGTCAATATATCTATTATAAATTTTTTAAATGTAGCTTTTTATGCGAGGCAATCCCAGATTATATCTTCTCCCCCCCAAAATTCATAAAATGAAAAGGTCGGCCGTCGCTGGTATACGGGATCTACAGATTTGAAATTAATGATATCAAAGTTACGTCGCCTTTGAATGTAATAACTCCAGCACACTACCAAATACAAACGTTACGCATTTCAGTATTGATGCGTAACGTTTGTATTTGGTAGTGTGCTGGAGTTATTACATTCAAAGGCGACGCAACTTTGATATCACTAATTTCAAATCTGTAGACACCGTATACCAGCGACGGCCGACCTTTTCATTTTATGAATTTTGGAGGGGAAATTCATTTATTTTTTTTGCAGATAACTTTATAACTATTGGGAAAAGTATAATAATCTGTAAGAAATATGAAAAAAAAATAAAGTAAATAATTATTAGAAAAAACAAAAATAAAACTGAAAAAAGAAAAATAGAACAATAAAACAATGTTTCATTCATAGGTTTGTTTTGTTATTGTATTTTTCTTTTTTCGGTTTTATTTTTGTATTTTCTAATAATTATTAACTTTATGTTTTTCTTATTTCTAACAGATTATTATAGGTATTATATACTTGAAAAAGGCTAACATATAATAATTGCCGAAACGTCATTTCATGTACATTTATTTTTTATTAATTATACAAAATATTGCCTGTTATTTTGGTCATTTTCTATTATTTAATTACATGATATGTGTTCACTTTTCCAAATATTTCTTTCCAGAAAAGAGTCATGAAGTAATGACGATTTTTGTAAAATACATTTGGTCATCGAAACACACTTTCGGAATTGTTCCAAGGTACACGAAAGTGTTGCAAGGTACAAGTCATTAATTAAATTTTTAAATATATTTAATTTACTCAAAAAATTAATGCTAGCTGAGATGATCATTGTTCATCTCAAGTTATGTAGGTACATTTGTTTCAGACTTTTCAAAATGCCAAGAAGTAAAGAGGGAAAAAAAGGGGAAAAGTTATTAAAAATGATGTAGAAGCGGCTGTAATTGCAGTCGTAAATGAAGATATGTCATACCGTGAAGCTTGTAGGATTTATCGGATTAAATTATCCACTTTTCAGTTTTAGCGAGCCCATCTACTTCATCCGACTGCCAAACTAAATTTATTTTAACTTTTAACACCTGAAATTCTTAGGCCTTTCCCTAAGACGCCTCCTCGAAAATCAACTACTAAAGGACGAAAAAAGGAAAGTCGACAATTAATAATAATAATAATAATAATGCGTTTAACGTCTGTTTCACGACATTATGTCATAACAAACGCCATTCGCACCATTACTATTTTCCATTTTACCGCTTCCCGTTGTTTTTTACATATTTTAAACTTCAACTTTTTTTTTTATTAGCAATGTGCGAATGGAGGAATTATAGGAAATTAGGATAAGGTAGGCAACTTTGGGAGCATACGAGTTTGACAGGTATTCGGCCATGGCCTTGAATAAGGAACCATCTCGATATTCATCTGGAATTATTGAAGGAAACCATGGAAAACCTCAAACAAGATGGCCGGTACAGGAATTACCGTTTCTCGGCGTGAGGCAGTAGGAAAAAGTCCTAGCCACATCTGCCCCCGCCGGGATTCGAACCCAGTACCTTCCCAATGCGAGTCTAGTGCTGTACCACTAAGCTACATGGAAAGTCGACAATTCTGACTGAGACTCCCGAAAAAATAGAAACAGATAAGCTTCCATACCCTTCATTACCGCAATTAAATTTAAAGAAGAAAAAAACTGATAACGTTATGAAAGTTTTCATTCAGGAGGACATCGATGAAGAAAGCGATGCATGCGAGAATGAATATTTGTCACTCAGAGGATTTTGTGATGATGACCTCGATATTTTTGAAGAATTACGGGAGAAAGAAAAGGAAGATGATATTACTGCTGTGGCCATGGGAAACAAAACTAAAAAAAAATTCTGGCCTTTGCAGATGTTAAGCGAGAAATTGGTCAACATGTTGCATTTTTATATCAAAAGGAAGTTTATCCTGGAAAAATTGTGAGCTATAATGATGAAGGGGCAACTATCTCATCCATGAAAAAATCATTAAAATTGTGGAAATGGCCAGAAAAAGAAGATGTTCTAACCTACCCATGGGAAGATTTTATAGGTTCAATATTCCTCCCAAACAGATTTCTAAACGAGGTTTATATGATGTTCCGCAGTTTAACTGACTGGTCTAAAATTATTTTAAATTTATTGTTTTCAGGTCTTATTATTTTTGTATAATATGTATAAGAAAATGTTTATTTAATTTATGTTATGCTGATATATTCTCAGATCTAATTATATTTTATATTATTTTTGTACAATTTATATGAGAAAATGCTTATTTAATTTATGTTATGCTATATTTATAGTTCTAAGATACACGAACGTTGTGTACCTTGGAACGTTTTGAGTTGGTGTCAAGTTTATTTAATAAAATTATCAAATTTGAATTTAATTTTTTTTACTTTATTTGTAAGGAACTCAAAAAGCTAAGCGTAAACAAAGAAAAAAAATCCATTTCGAAATATGAAACTTTTTGTAAAAAAAATAAAAACCGAAAATCGTTCCAAAATTCAACACTCTCCCTATAGATTGAATGATTTCGCTTCATCTGTAAACCATTTTCGTTCATTTGCAAATACTTTACATTTATCTTAAAAGGTTTAGTTTGAATAATAGGTACCTACACGTTTACATATCATTGGACATTTAATTTCAATCAGTTTCTTTTCTCAAAGATTTGATCTATAATCAGTAGAGCACCTCAGCCATGGCTGATTGGACACACAATTAAACCCACTCTAGTTATTTCAAAATTCGATTGCAATTTTTTTATACCCTCTGGGAGCCATTTTTTCCCCACAAGTCATCGCCAGGGTCTTAATTGTTTTTAACCGACTTCAAAAAAAGGAGGTGGTTCTCAATTCGGTTGTATTTTTTATAGTATTCAAATAATTACCCACCTTCTCCAACGCGTAGGGTTCGCCCCCCAAATGTGAATTTTCAGAATTTTTCTATTGCAATCGTTTGGTAGTAACTAACGTTTAATAGACATTATTTTAGTAAATATTTTTGGTTGCGTTTTTTTGCGTGTAGAGTTGATGCCCATAAATGTGAATTTTTAGAATTATTCTATTGCAATCGTTTGATAGTCGTTTGAAAGGGTTTGATAGACAATAATTAACATTTGATAGACTTTATTTTTGTAAATATTTTTGGTTCTTTTTTTGCGTGTAAGGTTAGCGCTCCCAAATGTGAATTTTTAGAAATTGTCTATACTCCATTGTAATCGTTTGATAGTCTTTATTTTAGCGAACTGTTTATGTTCTTTTTTCAGTCAACTTGGAAAAAATATTTTTTTAATCGACGTAGAATCTGCGAGAAAAATTGATAGATTATTATAAATGTTTGACAGTAGGCCATTTATATGTAATATAAAAAATAATGAATTTTTCATTGGAAAAGGCAGCCAAATTATATAATTATTTCGTGTAATAGGTACCAGAAAAATCATTTTTTACCAACCTATGTCACAGTATTACAAGGAATAATTATATTAAAATTTGGCTGCCTTTTCTAATAAAAATTTCTTTATATACGATATAACAGTCCTAATCAAGAAATATTGAATTTTGATTATCTTAAAGATGTATTTTATCTTCTAATTATACACAGTGTGTCCCACCGTATCTGAGACATACGATTTTAACATGGGGTTACACTATTTTATTATTATTTTCTCCCCGTTAATTGTTTTTGTTATTTTTGACCCTGTCAAACGACTATCAAACGATTGCAATAGAAAAATTATGAAAATGCACATTTGTGGGGGCCAACCCTACACGCAAAAAAAGAACCTAAAATATTTACTGAAATAAAGTCTATCAAACGTTAATTGTTGTCTATCAAGCAAATCCTGTCAAACGACTGTCAAATGATTGAAATAGAAAAACTCACATTTAGGGGGGGGGGCAACCCTACACGCAAAAAAGAACCTAAAATATTTACTAAAATAAAGTCTATATCAAACGTTAATTGTTGTCTATCAAACCCTGCCAAACGACTATCAAACGATTGCAATAGAAAAATTCTAAAAATTCACATTGGGAAGGGGCAACCCTACACGCAAGAAAGAACCTAAAATATTTACTAAAATAAAGTCTATCAAACGTTAGTCGTTTCTATCAAACCCTAATAAACGACTATCAAACGATTGCAATAGAACAATTCTGAAAATTCACATTTGGGGGGGGCTAACCCTACAACAAGCGACTAGGCCCTGCATTCAGGGTCCAGTCTGATTGGTCGAATATCCCATCTTGACATCGTTTGACACACACACACACACACACACACACACCTAAACGAACGTAACAACTAACTAGTTAACTCTGTATACTAATATCGAGACTAATATGAATAGTTGATAGCGATTAAAAATGGGTTTTGTATGTGGAATTAGAATTAGAATTAGATTTATTGTTCCACAAAATATGAAATACACAAAAAATAATACAATATAATAATATTCAAACATATCTGTTTTCAAATAACAAAACAAAAGCAAAATAAGAAAAAATTTACCAACTTGTGGAACTAGATCCATCTGAAGGAAAGACCTGTTATAGATGAACCATCATAAAAATCTATATTATATGATGTTGAGAAAGGATATAATAATATAATTCTCTGCTATAATATAATATAATTTAGTTAGGAAATTATGTTTAATAGAATGACTATACAGTTTACTTCTAAAAATTAATATTCAATAGTAGTCCAGTCACGAGAGGAAGTCCACCTTGCGTTTTGTGCAGCAAATGATTTTATTTTTTCATGTCCTCAAGCATGTTTCGGAGATGTCAAATCCAAGTTTACGACCTATAAAACAGGGGCGGGGGAGTTTTGGTGGGATAAAAACCACGTTTTTTTTGCACTTTTTTCGGTTTCTTGCTTATAACATGGAAACGGCTGGTCCTATCGAAAAAATGATCCTATTCAAAATTAACGGGCACAAAATTTACTTCAAAATGCACTAGTCAAATATGTTTATGTTCCCATTTTTACCGGCTCTACAGAATCGCCAAAATTTACTAAAAGGAAAAAAAGCATTTGTTAAGCTTTTAACTATTGAAAAACTCGAATAGCCTAACCTTTCTTAATAAACGGGCTATCTAACAAAAAAAAATTTTTCAAATCGGATTGGTAGTTCCTGAGATTAGCGCGTACAAAAAAAAAAAATAAACTCTTTTTTTGTTTGAACACCCTGATCTCAAGAACTACACGTCCGATTTAAAAAAAATTTTTTTGTTAAATAACCCGTTTATTAAGGAAGATTATAGGCTATTCGAGTTTTTTTAAATTCAATCCCAAAGGGGGTAGAACGGGGGTGTAAGATTTTTTGTTATTACAAAAAATCTTACAAAGTTATTACAAAAAATCTTACACGCACGTTTCTTAATAAACGGGCTATCTAACAAAAAAAATTTTTTTTAAATCGGACTTATAGTTCATGAGATTAGCGCGTTCAAACAAAAAAAGAGTTTATTTTTGTTTGCTTGAACGCGCTAAACTCAGGAACTACCAGTCCGATTTGAAAAAAATTTTTTTGTTAAATAACCCGTTTATTAAGGAAGATTATAGGCTATTCGAGTTTTTTTAAATTCAATCCCAAAGGGGGTAGAACGGGGGTGTAAGATTTTTTGTTATTACAAAAAATCTTACAAAGTTATTACAAAAAATCTTACACGCACGTTTCTTAATAAACGGGCTATCTAACAAAAAAAATTTTTTTTAAATCGGACTTATAGTTCATGAGATTAGCGCGTTCAAACAAAAAAAGAGTTTATTTTTGTTTGCTTGAACGCGCTAAACTCAGGAACTACCAGTCCGATTTGAAAAAAATTTTTTTTGTTAGATAGCCCGTTTATTAAGTAAGGTTATAAGCTATTAGATTTTTTTTTAATTCAATCCCAAAGGGGGTAAAACGTGGATGTAGGATTTCTTGTTATTACAATAAATCCTACACTCCCGTTTTCACCCTTTGGGATTGAATTTTTAAAAAACTCGTATAGGGTCTCATTGATTAGTACTTTGCTTCTTTTACAGACTAGTAGTTCTTGAGATTAGCGCCTTCGAACAAAAAAAGAGTTTATTTTTTTTTTGTTTTTTTAAGTTCTGTAGAGTCGGTAAAAATCGGAACAAAAACATATTTGACTAGTGCATTTTGAAGTAAATTTTGTGCCCTTTAATTTTGAATAGGACCAGCCGTTTTTATGTTATAAGCAAAAAACCGAAAAAAGTGCGAAAAAATCGTGGTTTTTAGCCCACCAAAACTCCCCCGCCTTGTTTTAGAGGTCGCAAACTTGGATTTGACATCTCCTAAACAGGCTTGAGGACACGAAAAAATAAAATCATTTGCTGCACCAAACGCAAGGTGGACCTACCTTTTTAAGCGCTCGTGACTGGATTATAGACTTTCAACATTTGAATTTTTTAGCAGCCATTGATATATATTATAAGAGTGGACATTTTTGAGCACGTAGATTGGCTTCTCACCTGGGAAAAGAGAAGGAGAGAGAGAAAAGGGAAAACGGTTGTATCAGATATGGCTCAGAGAGTGTTGTTAAATCGGGCCCAAGTAATTGTTAAACAATCCCAGAAAATATTCTCTGAGTTGGTCCGATACAAGAGTTTGCCTTATTAATGAAAGGACACGAATAATGTTAACAATATTTATTAGTATTTATTAATTATGCAAATATCAATAATGCAAACTTAACGCAAAAGTTAAATCAATATTCGATAGGAATCGAAAAAGAACCCAAACTGAATAGTAGGGAAATTAGCAAGATATATTAAATCTATACACTTAAAATTAACACTTTACTTTAGGTAATGAAAAGTTAATTGCGGAAAACTTAATAATAATGAAAATTGAATAATTATCGTTTAAACAATGTATCGATAGGAATCGATAGAACCATTGGAATGGTTGCAAAAGAAAAGAAACAAGCCGTGAGGTGGGTCGTTTATTAGGACTAAAGTGCGACCCTTGAGGTCCACACGACGAACTTCCCAGTTTGATAAATATTTAATAATAATAATTAAATTAGATATTACACAGAAAAGTAATCATTTCAATCATTAAAACATCAATAATTAAAAAAAAAAAAAAAAAAAAAAAAAAACGGCTGAACCGATTTTTATAAAATTTATGTCGGATCAAAATGACGTTAACACGCCTCGATTGACACCCTTACGAAGTCGATATAATTTTTTATTCGCGAGATATTGTGTAAAATCTACTTTTTTGGAGGTTATTTGGTTAAGAAAAAAGAACGGCTGAACCGATTTTGAAAAAATTTCTTTCAGATCATATTTACGTTAATACGCGTCGATTGGCACCCTAACGTAGTCGATATCATTTTTCGTTCTCGAGATTTCGTCTTTGAAAGAAATGTACACATACGTACGTACGTACGTACGTACGTACGTACACACACACACACACACACACACACACACAGACATCTTTCTAAAAGTAGTGTAAAAATAGTGTAGTGACCTTGAAACATAAAAATTTTTTTTCCTTTTTGATTTCGATTTTCGGACCCATTACAATAACTTCCAGTGGGAAGTTAATAAGAAAATTAAGAGAAAACCGGACACAAAATTATCACGTCAAACTCCCCAAGTGAAAAATTAATAATAATTATTTTATTTTTTCCGTTGATAAGCAAATTTTGCATTTTAACAATCAGAAAATAAAACGTGTACACAGCATGCTATTTTTATAGGAGTCAATTCATTTATTCAAAGCCGCTCCCAAATACTGCTAGATCAAAAATGCCAATAAATAAGTAGTTATAAGATTATGCAATATTATTTACAAGTGATACGCAATATCACAATATATATATTGTACAAATTTATTAGTTGTAATAAAATTAAACAGAATCGCAGGATAGTGGACAAAATAATTTGATTTATTAATTAAATGTACGACGTTTCGTCTATAGATTTAGACTTTTTCAAGTACAATCATAAAAATAACAATATTTATGAAAATTAATATTAATTACTAACCATAGCAATTAACATAAAATAGGGCATTTTCATTTCGACACTGGGCATAAATTTCTTTTCAATGAAGTTCAAATATTAGATAAAGAGTCAAATTGGAAGAAACGCAATATCAGTGAAATGTGTTTTATTAGAAAAAACAATTCAATCAATTATAGAACAGACACTCAAAATTTAAGTAGTCAGTACAATTATATTATGAAATTATACTAATTTTTGTATTATTATTATTATTGATTGTTAAAATTTATAGTCAACATAATTTGTTATCATGTTACCATGTTTTTGTCTTATGTACCCTATTTTATGTTAATTGCTATGGTTAGTAATTAATATTAATTTTCATAAATATTGTTATTTTTATGATTGTACTTGAAAAAGTCTAAATCTATAGACGAAACGTCGTACATTTAATTAATAAATCAAATTATTTTGTCCACTATCCTGCGATTCTGTTTAATTTTATTATAATCACGATGGACACGATTTCTAATATAAATTTATTAGTTGTATTTACGGTTTTTATATGGATTGGTAACAGATTAAATATGTTGGGAGCTGTAAATACAAAGTACCTCTGAAATAAGCTTATTGTTGATTTTGGAACAAAAACATTTTTATTTCTGTCGTTTGTCCTTCTTTCTGGTTCCCTTCTGATCACTATACTATTTGCGTAAAATATTTTAAGAATTTTATAGAGATATAAATGTCTGGCAGGGAGAATTTGAAGTTATCGAAATAACGGAAATGAGTGTTCGTATTTTAATGTGGAGAATGTTCAAATCCATATTCTTCAAGACAGGCATTAATGTTCACAAAATAAGAATGCAAACTTCAGATAAGGCTTGTAATCTAATTCTTTCTATAAAAGTTGATCAATTTTCTGACATTTCAAAATAAAACTTAATTAAAATTTATTTTTCTATTCCAATTTCTCGAGAACACTGTTACTGCATAAATTTTGGACATCCTATAATATCTCAAATAATAATATTAAATTAGGTTTTATTTTGAAATGTCAAAAAATTGATCGACTTTTATAGAAAGAATTAGATTATAAGCCTTACCTGAAGTTTTCATTCTAATTTTGTAAACATTAATGCCTGTCTTGTAGAATATGGATTTGAACATTCTCCACATACAAAACCCATTTTTTAACTATCCATATTAGTATACAGAGTTCACTAGTTAGTTGTTACGTTCGTTTAGGTGCGTGTGTAAAACGACATCAAGATGGGGTATTCAACCAATCAGAATGGACCCTGACTGCAGGGCCTAGTCGCTTGTACCCTACACGCGTCCTTGTCCACACTGACATGCACTATAATTATGAATGAATTTTTTATTCACTTATAGAATCAATGAAATGTACTATCAATAATTTTTATAGACATGTGATTTAAATATTACCTACCGTGCTTTGGCAAGCACATAAACTACTGATATAGAACGACATTTAAATATTTTTTCAAAAAAACTTCCGTATTGAGCCGCGTGGTGGAATGCGTGTAGGCTACAGTGGCGGTTTCTATAGTTCGTACACGTTCCCTTTATCACAAGTCTCAGAGAAGGGCATTTCGTCGCCCGCTATAAGGAATCTATACCTAATGTGTGCTTTTCTGGCTTGCCGTCACGTCACACTACTTCGCTAATTTTAACTGTTTTGTCAATATTTGCTAAAGAAAAATTTCAATTTTTTATTAGGGCGACATAAATAATTTCATTTTTTTATTTTTAATTGTTTATAAATAATATAAATCAATCGTATGCACAGGTTATGATTATTTAAAAATGGTAAAAAAGGAATAGTTGGAACTTAATTTGTATATGTTACGCTCGATACTCGAATTGCGGACAATACCCGAAAAAAAAAGCGTTAAACTAGTTTCGTGCAACGAATATTTCCCAAACGGTAAACCTGAAATCCCACATTTAATCGGGTATTGTGTTACAAAATGAGCAGAACTAGTTTTGCGCATTTTTAATTGCACAAAACTAGTTTTGTACATTTCTGAAAGAGCAATACTAGTTCTGTTTGTTTTATTCGTATTTGTTCAGAATTAGTTAAGTGAGCTTTATGGGGTGCAGTATAGGTACCTCATAACCAAATTTTAAATAAGATATAAGATAGAGCTAGCAACATTATTTAATTACCTATATTTTATTTTTATACGACACAAATGTAACAAAAAATAAAACTTTATTCTTAGACAAATACAAACACAGTATGGCATCGGAATCTTCTTTGCGTTTTTTAATTAACTGTTCCACATCACTTATACTTATTATATCAAAGCGATTTATTCTTCTGTACTGTTTGGCAGACAGAGGTTTTGATTCAGCTTTCTACAAATTTGCCTCCTTAACCTCACTTAGTGTAGTAAGGTAATTATTATCGTTCGTCATAACATTATGTTTTTGTGTATCGAAAGCCTCCAATAGGCGAACTAGTTGATAGTCGAATTCACCTTGCATTTTTACATAATTAATATTATTATTGCACTCAATACTCCGCAATTATATTAATTATAACATTTACGAGCAAAAACACAATTCAATAGGTACCTATATAAACAAGAACATAACCCTGCCTTTTAATTCGGGTTTGGACGTTGATTGAATAAAATAAACAACTAGTATTGCTCGTTCAGAAATGTACAAAACTAGTTTTGTGCAACTAAAAATGCGCAAAACTGGTTCTGCTCAGTTTGTAACACTCAATACCCGATTAGATGTAAGATTTCGGGTTTGGGAAATATTCGTTGCTCAAAACTAGTTTTGCTCATTTATTTCTGGCATTGTTCGAATTCGAGTATTGATCGTAACACATATAATTCTTCATCGTTTTTAAAAAAAATTATTGAAACATAATATTCGAAAAGAAAAACCATTTTCTTACCCAAATTTAACGACAGACAGTTTTTTACAACTTTGATGGCGTCACGTACATTCAACCATTATTGCTTTATGTTCTAACTAGGCGGATTAAAATATAATATGTTTAATATTTTTCTCATAATATGTAAAAAGAAATAAAATTGATAATTTGTTCTTGATTGATACAAAAAGAAAACCAGTTTTCCTTTTGATTTTCAACTCACGAACTCTAATTTCTCTTACTTCACATTTCATGTATCTGCTGGTTCGAATTAAATTAATTTTCAAAAAAAAATATTTTTACCTTTTCGACATTAAACTATCAAGAATAGGCAGTCAATGTCCTTCAAAAAAATACCAATCAGATAAATTAGAATCATTATGATCATGCAAATGATATAATTCTATCAGAAATAATTTATAAAACAATACTTTTACACGCAGTGAGACAAAATACCAACAGTTACTATGTAAAGTATACCATTACAAATCCATAATTTAACTTACAGTAACAAAGATGCGGTGTGAGCGCAACATCTCCATATACATATAAAGAGACGGCAAGATGAAAACGGAACTCAAATTATTATTATCCTCGAGTGAATTCTAATCATACTTCAAGCTGGATGGCTAAAATAAATATTTTTGTGGTGATCATCGATAACACAAACACATTTTGACCATCAATTTCAGCGTTTTGAGCGACATTCTTGAGACAGCTTGTATCCAAAATTATCGCTATTGGTGACATGCGCACAGCCAATTCGATCATGAGACTTCGAGTCATCTGTATAAATGGGACGATGACCTCGATGTTGATCCAACTATTCTAAAAACAGTTTGCAATAAAGCTCGGAAGTTGATTAATGGATGAGAAACCAACCACAAGGGAACAGCATCACGGTCGACTCTAAAAGTTCGTGGAAGCATCAGTTGGAGTTCGTTAAGGAGATTAAACTTAATACTGAGAGGACAAGTTACGTTTCTTCTCCTTCTACTCTATAGAGAGAAGAAAATCGAGGATGGAATAGGGAGTACTACAAATAAGGGACAGCAACAACAGTATACACATAATTAAGGGACATGCCGCTTACAACAACAAAAGAAGATGAAAAAGCTGATACTACCTGTTCTTCAGTTCTTCATAATAACTGGCGTGAATTCGGGCCAATAGAGGCGCTTATTTCCCAAAAAAAAAAAAAAAACAGCATTAGAATGCAACTTCGAATGCAGCTACATTCGTATGTTTACCCAAATGTGTAATATATATTTATTAGTAATGTAAAATGACTTATTTTTCTACAAAAAAAACTTACATTTGTTTATATACTTGTGTTTCAACAATAGGTACAAAATAATAAATTACGTTATGTTGTTATCATGAAAACGCTTACATGAGATAAATTAGTACAGTAGGTTATAAAAATGACCGTTTTAGCTTTGTCTGTTTTCTTTAGAACATTGGATAGAAGATTTTTTTTGACGAGTCATAAATACAATATAACATAAAGAGGGTATTTAATTTTCCATGAGCTAAAACGCGGCTTATTTGTGTACATGTAGCTGTTAACGCAGCCTACATTATATGAATACATAAATGAAACAACATACTCATTAAATATAAAATATTTTAACAGAACAACTAGTCTCTCATAAACCTTTTTGTTTTCTAAAAAAAAAACAAACAAGAGTTTTGCAATTTCGTTCCTTGTACAGTGGAGATATTGTAGCTACATAGGTATACTTAGGTTGCAATACAGTAGTGCGCTATAATATGTAGGCGGCCTCCTAGGCCCTTTTTCCCCCCAACAAAACACAAGCGCTATGCCATTGAACTTACAATTATACAGGTTAGTTAAAGAGTTGTGTACATCAAATAAGATCGTTGTACATGGACTAGTTTTAAGTCCAAATGTCAAGAAAATAAATCCATAAGAAGTTATGTTTTTTTGGTTTTCAGTCAAGTTTAGCAATTGAACGTTCCAATTATATAATAGTAGTTTTATACAACAAATACAAATATGTATATGACGCGAGCATCATATACATAATTGTACGTGCTGTATACATTATTTTTTGAAACAAATGTATGAAATGTACAACAATTTCAACTCTAGAGCTTTATTTATTCAATTTCAAACACCGATAATATTTACTTCGTTGCCATAGCAACCAATACTTAAATGTTTCCATGTGCACGCATACGTGCATAAAATATTTGAAGCCGTGTATAATAGCAATTTATGCAACTAGTGGTTTAAGCGACGGATTATATGACAGTCGTGATTTTGCGATACGAGCGTATTATAGACCGAGAGCTAGTGATAATTTTTTGGTGTTATTTATTCAAGGCCTTATTTTTGTGAAGATGTTGAAGGAGGTATATTAAAGTGTCCTGAGAAAGGAATTTTGCTAGAAAGCGGTATGGGAGGGATGCAGACCGCCCCCAACATGTAACAAAAAAATGGTTACAATTATTATTGCTTCAAGGCTGAAATTGTTTGTATAGCTTGTCGGTGACCCAATAATGCCATCTAGCAAAATCCCTTACTCAGGGCACTTTAATATGTCTCCCTCGACATCTTCACAAAAATAAGGCCTTGAATAAATAACACCAAAAAATTGTCACTAGCTCTCGGTCTATAAGGTTATGTTGCATTTATACCAGAACAAATGTGTGTTTACCGCGCGAGCTGAAGGCCCTGTTAGGAACTGGGCTGTATAATAGTCAATTCGTATGGATCCTTTTTCTATCCAGTCTTCACGCTGAGAATCAGTCTCTTTGTCCATGCGCTCACCGTTTGCCGTTTCCCACCTGTGTTTCCATTTGTCATACAGATTCTCTTTTCTCTCTTTTGCTATTCGATCCTGTCTGTAAAATTAACACCTTTCCTGTGCTAGCAGATCAATGAGGGAAACTTCCCCTACAACCAGTAGGGCCTCAGTTAACATCATTCTATTATGCATTTTGTCAAAGAACTCAGTTTGCACAATGGCCTATACTTAGTCCCTCTTCTCAATTTATTTATGACTTCGAGATTAAACCTTATTTTAATCTCTTCCATTCTCTTGGGAATGTTCGATCCTTTTTTCATACATTATTTTGTTTACCACTGCTAACACACTTTCGGATATTTCTCTGACTGATACTTTCACCCTTTCATTTAGTATTCCATCTAGTCTGGGTGTCTTTCCACTTTTTAGACCTTCTGTTACATTTTTCAATTTCCGTAAATTTTTCCACATCTAAGCATTTTGGTCCTTGCTATCTTCCCAATTGAGTTGAAATTTTGAAGCCGTATGCAGCTCCGATGACAATACGATATTCTTATATTTTGATTAGGTATAGTAATATTTAAATAACTACCTAGTTAAAAATGTAAAATATAACAAGTGGTGGAGGTCCCGGTTTTAGTGGTGGGAGAACATGTCTACAGTCGTTTTTACAAACTTTTTTCATATTATATAGTGTGTCCCCCGGTATTTGAGACATAGGATTTTAACATGGGGTAATGATATTTTGTTGATATTTAATATTGGTAAATATTATCTGCTTATTGACAAATTCAAAAGGCGGCAAATGTTAAGTTACCTAGGACGTCACTGAATCTAAATCCGCCTCTGCTTATAACATGAAATCTTTAATTTCCGGACACATAATTATTTGCCTAGCATAGGTATTAGCAACTAGCAAGATTCCAACTTCTATGAATCTAGACATCTCTAAATAAAACAATTTACTGTGTTTTACTGGTATTTTTTATGTACGTATAGTATCTCTTTTTAAATGATGGGAAATTTAACTGACGACATTTTTCCATAACGGAAATAAATTATGATCATTTTGAACTCACTATTCAACGTTAATGGGCTCGATTTTCTTTAAAAAACCAACACAATATTAAAAATTAAAATCCGTTGACATAAATATACGATCTATTATAGCAGCTAGCGAAATATATGTGTTATTTTTAATTTGCTAGCATTTTGGAGAAAAACATTATTTTTCTCTGGAATTAATTTTTTTAAGGCCACCAATAGCCATGATTGTTTGGGTCTAACTCATATTTTAACAACTTGAAAATTCGATCAATACTTTTACCAGTTATGGGAGTAGACACTGGGAACTGGAGGCTTGCAATGGAGGATCCATGGAAACGCCATATAAACAAAAAACTCGGGTCGCAGTGCCAAAACCCTGCCGACAATATAGTGTATTTGCTAATATAGACCTTGTGGCTTTATTATGTAAACTTAAGTTTGTTTTGGACATAATGCAAAATTTAACCCCTTAATACATCCCTTAAAATAATATTTTTTTTCCTAATTTCATCCGTCAGCAAATAAATCACTATCCGTAAACTAGTGTTTCATAAAATTTGTAAGTCCGGTCCTGTCGTGCCGATTTTGTTAAAATTTTAGCAACACATTTTAATCTCTACTAAAGGGTTAAATTCCAATTTTGAAACAATTCTGATATGTTTTTCGGTATTTTTGGGCCCAAAAACTTTTTTCAACCCCTAAAAACTACCCTTAAAATGGTTCGATTGGGCCCATTTTAAATAGGTTCCGTGCGGTGATAGATTCCAACGTGTCTACCAAATTTCGTTCAAATCAATTAAGTCTTTCGAGAGTTATGCCGCGAACATACACACACACAAAACACACATATATACATATATATATAAACATGTCCAAAAATGGTGCCAAATTGTTCAGGAGGCTATGAAACGTCGAGAAATTTTGGTCCGACCCCTAGGTCCCGCCATCCGACCGACGCCAATAGTATATGTGCCATATGGCAAATACACTAAAAACATCGCTATACTCTCGGATACAAGTCTTGTTATTAAATTATTTAAAAAAATGTCTAATAAAAAAAAATCATTCGGCAAAGAGAAACCATTTCGCAAACTATATCTAATACTGTGAGCCAATTAATTTCGTTACGTTGACAGACACCAAATCAACAAAGAAACTAATTACATATTTTAATATGCAATTAGTGAGATTTTTATCGAACAATAAGAAAGAATCGATACTATTGTACATAATGATAGTGTTACAGTTTTTAAAAATATGAATGTGTAAGGCAACCTTTACGTCACTCCACTTGTGTACAATATAAGGTACACTCACGTCAGTGCAGAGTATATTTTCATTAACATTGCCCCAGGGTATTATGTAGGGCTAATTAGTATTAACCGGTAGCGCCTCATGGCGCCAACCTACCCACTTAATTAGAAACATTCAGTACTAGGTAGGTATGTACATTATAGCTATGTGTATGATGTTTATTACACAGTTCACTTTGACTGTATGTCGTTACATACCTGTTCAGTATTCACCTCATCCCCATTGCATTACTTCGGTAAGAGTTGCGACGGTTGCATATCTATAGGCTTGACGAAAACACACACACGCAGTCATTACGCACATAAACACTTTCAAAGCAACTTATTATCGCACGAAAGATTGTCAAAACACTTAAGTTGCGGCTTTTAAACGGATTACACATAATATACCTATAATGAATGTGCAGCAATATTATACTTGAATATTCAACCGAAAGTACCTATACCTATATATCAATTGTTCAGAAGTATCGGGATGAGTTCAAAGCATTTATATACAACACGATAATAATGTTGTAGGTACATGTTCATTTAACATTTTATCATTAAGAGAAGGTAATTTACGTCAAAGTTATAATTTATTGTTTTTATATGTTTTTATAGTCTCTATACAATTTTTTCCACTTTTATTCGGGAGCTAGAAGAACCCCTTTTTTGTATTTAAAATAAAAAATTACGATATTATCTCATTCTGAATTTTTATGAAACAAATGAATGGAGGCAAATTGTGGGATTATTAATGATATAACAATTTATGAAATATGATGGAAATCGTTCGAGCCGTTTTCGAAAATATCGCAATTTTCTATTTTTGTTCATCAATAAATTACCCTTATTTCTTTGTTCTCATTAACTGAAAAAAAAAATATTTTCGACTTTTTAGTGCATTTTGATTTTAAACAAAACCATTGTTTTTTTTTAATTAACTGATTTTGTTCTTTTTAGTCGTTATTAATTATTTTAATTTCATATAGTGACCCTTTTTCATGAAGTACGAAAATTTTCTCACTAGCAGCGCTAGTGGTACGGTGGGTACTGTTCACTGTATGAATGTCCATTTGCGTACTGTCATACATGTAAAAACAGTATCAAAAAAAATTCGACTGATGACCAGTCCTATACTTCCCACCTAGTAAATATTTGCAAAAAATAAACACCTTTTTACTTCCCACCTCTACTATGGTAGGGAAGTAATGGATTTAGTCCGAAAAAAACATTTCGAGATTTTAACAGATTTTCACGTTTTGAGACCCTAGCAATCGTTTAAGATCATTTTCTGACTGATGTCTGTATGTGTGTGTGTGTGTGTGTGTATGTGTGTGTGTGTGTGTATGTGTGTGGTCAATTTTTCGCCTTCGATATCTTAAGAACGGAACAACATACGGGCATGCCGATTGTTCTATTGTATTTATCAGCCTTTAACTTAGATCTGATTAGATTTTGAGTCAAATCGGTTCAGTGGATCCTGAGATATTCAAAAAAACGTCCTCAATGTCACGTATTAACATAGGTAAAAAAAAATATAAATGAATTCTAGATGTTATAATATGAAAAAAATGTAAATATTTTTTTTCTCTAAAATGTATAGTTTTCGAGAAAAAAAATATTTTACTAAAAAAAATAAAAATTGTACGTAAATCAAGGTAACCATGATTTTTGCTATATTATGTTAGCCATCAGTAGATCACCAAACAAAAAAGAGGGCCATGCTTTTTTCAAAGAATAAAAATTAAATTGTGTTTTAAAGACCACCAACAGCTAAGGTTATTTGGGCCTAGTCAAAGAATAAAAAAAAAAGTGTTTATTTTTTGCAAATATTTACTAGGTGGGAAGTATAGGACTGGTCATCAGTCGAATTTTTTTTTATTCTTTGACTAGGCCCAAATAACCTTAGCTGTTGGTGGTCTTTAAAACACAATTTAATTTTTATTCTTTGCCCGTATGTTGTTCCGTTCTTAAGATATCGAAGGCGAAAAATTGACCACACACATACACACACACACACACACACACATACAGACATCAGTCAGAAAATGATCTTAAACGATTGCTAGGGTCTCAAAACGTGAAAATCTGTTAAAATCTCGAAATGTTTTTTTCGGACTAAATCCATTACTTCCCTACCATAGTAGAGGTGGGAAGTAAAAATGTTTTTGACAGAAGACGACGAGCTAAGGGCAAAATTAAAATTTCCAAATGTCAAGGATAATAATGTCGCAGCATTGAAACGTTGGCTATCTTGCCGTAATTTAAAAATTTCAGGAAAAAAATGAATTCATTGACAGGTCAGAATGCTAGCTTAAATTGATTTTATAGTTGTATTTTTCGAAGTCAAATAACAGACGTTCAAAATAATAATAATAATAAGTTTAAAACTTATTTCAGAACGAAATATGAGTCAAATATACTAACTTGGTAATGAAGACAATTCAATTAATAAATAATTAATGAATTTTATTGTGTAACAAATTAAGGTTATATTTTTCAATCAATATACATTTATTAAATTAGTTAACTACCTATATAAATAAATTATGATTTTAAGTTATTAGTTTATCATTTACTGACCGTTTTATATGTAAATTTTGTTATTTTTTCTTTTGTCAAATCCATTCTCAATTTATCACATCTAAAGACCGGCAATGTGACGTTTTAGGAATTGTGTAAAAAACACGTTTTCATCTGGATATCGATTATATCCGAAGTATAATTAGCAAAACTACAATGTTTTATGTAGCATTGTGGTTATATAAAAACATTTTTCTATTTGTTTAATAATTTTAAACAATTAAGTTATACCGCTAAAATGACACGACGCAAATGGAAAATAAATAATGTCTGTACCCATCACAAGTGCTGCCTCTCGTGGATAAATGAATGGACTACTCTCAGGAAAATGGCTCATTGAAAAGTACATTAATTTTTATTTAATTTAATAAAACAAAATCTAAGTCCTAAATCTTGAGTTTTGTAATAGGGAGTCCGTCATATTGGATTTAGAATGACGTCACGAAACTTATTTTATTTTACTCGTAAACTCTTGCATTTGATACGTATATTAAGGGGGTTGTGAAGAAAAAGAAGAGCCGCCATCTTGGGGCGTCCGCCATTTTGAATTTAGAATGACGTCACGTAGCTTATCGTATTCTGCTCGTCAAACCCTTTCATTTAATACGCATGTCATGGGGGTTCTGAAAAAAAAGGAAAGCCGCCATCTTGGGGCGTCCTCCATTGTGAATTTAGAATGACGTCACGTAGCTTATCGTATTCTACTCGTCAAACCCTTTCATTTTATACCCATGTCAAGGAGGTTGTAATGAAAAAAGTGAGCTGCCATCATAATTTAAAATGGCGACCATATGTACTTTTTTGTAAAAATTATCCGATTCGTTTGAAAATTGTTATTTAAGAGTTTCATGGCATACAAAAAATTAAAATGGCGACATATTTCAAAAGGGCGGCCATATTTATTTTTTTTTAATTATTCAATCTTTTTGAAAATTGATTTTTGCGAGTTTTATAGGATACAAAAAAATAAAATGGCGACATATTTCCAAATGGCGGCCGTATGTAGTTTTAAAAAAAATTATCCGATCCTTTTGAAAATTAATATTTGAGAGTTTCATAAGACACAAAAAAAAACTAATGTCAAATTTCAAAATAGCGACCATATTATGTACCTACTTACTTTTTTTTAAAAACTATTCGATCCTTTTGAAAATTGATATTTGAGAGTTTCATACGACATAAAAAAATAAAATAATGTTACATTTCAAAATGGCGGCAATATGTACATTTTTTGTAAAAATTATCCGATCCTTTTTAAAATTGATATTTAAGAGTTTTATAGAACATAAAAAAATAAAATGGCGTCAGATTTCAAAATGGCGGCCATATGTGCTTTTGTAAAAATTATCCGATCTGTTCGAAAATCGATATTCGAGAGATTTATAGGACAAAAAAATAAAATGACGTCATATTTCAAAATGGCGGCCAATTGTACTTTTTTGTAAAAATTATCCGATCCTTTTTAAAATTGATATTTGAGTTTTATAGAACACAAAAAAATACAATTGCGTCAGATTTCAAAATGGCGCCCATATGTACTTTTGTAAAAATTATCCGATCTTTTCGAAAATCGATATTTGAGAGTTTTATAGGACACTAAAAAAATAAAATGAGGTCAGATTTCAAAATGGCGGTCATATGTATTTTTTTGTAAAAGTTTTCCAATCCTTTAAGAAAAATACACATGTGAGAAAGCTAGCCATTGTAATGTTGTTATAAAATTTTGAAATTTCTAACATGTGTATTTTGATTATAAGGCAGTTCCAGCCATTTGAGAAAGCCAGCATTCATTGTAAAGTTGTCATAAAATTAATAGTTCTCGCAGTTACTGGATTTGCGGTACATTGTTGCTATAATATATAGAAAGGATTAAATGTTCACTGTCGAGCACTGTGTATGTATTTAGTTATGGTCTAGGGAAACTAATCATATTGATTGTTTATCTCATTGTTAATTATGATATTTAAGAGTTTCATAGGACACAAAAAAATAAAATTACTTCAGATTTAAAAATGGCTACCTATGTACTTTTTTGTAAAAATTATCAGATCCTTTTGAAAATTGATTTTTCAGAGCTTTATAGGCCACATAAAAATAAAATGGCGCCAGATTTCAAAATGGCGGCCAAATAATAACCGCCCCTCTGTGAGACGTGTGACACTCGTGTTACCGTCTCGCATATTTTATTTGAGTGTGTCCAGTTTAGCGACACACGACAGCAGATCGGATTGTCAGGTGATCTGTCGGTTGTTTTAGGAAATGATCCTGACAATGTCGATGTGCTGTTTCGATTTTTAAAAGAAACCGGTCTAGGCCGGTTTATTTGATTTTATTTATTTGTGTACATTTAGGCCCCTTTACAGCCTTTATGGTTTTTCTTTATATCTTATCACATTATATTATATGACACATTTTATTGTACTTATAATGATTTTGCTTCGGTTTTAATGATTTTGTTTTTCTTTTGTTTATATTTTTTCTTTTCAAACGCTAATGACCTCTGTTGTCGAGCGTTTATAATCCACAATTCTTCTTCTTCTTCAATTACTTATATTTTTTATATCTTTGATAAATTCGATTTTATATACAATGCGTAATAGAGCGAGAGCTAGTGACAATTTTTTAGTGTAATTTATTCAAGGCCTTATTTTTGTGAAGATGTTGAGGGAGGCATATTAAAGTGCCATGAGTAAGGGATTTTGCTAGATAGCGGTATGGGAAGGATGCAGACTGCCCCCAATATGTAACCAAAAAAATGGTCACAATTATTATTGCTTCAAGGCTGAAATTGTTTTTATAGCTTGTCGGTGACGGTGTGACCCAATAATGCCATTATAATATTTGCAGATCGATAGGTCAGTATTAAAGGGGAGGCAGATCACTCTAAACGTGTCATGTACCCGACGAAATTTATATTATTAGTTCAAGGTTGAAATTTTAATATGTTGTTACGGCGACTGTTTTTAGCATATATTTCAATTTGCAGAACAAAATGGCGATATTAACCCCCTTGCGGAATGATATAAACACCTAGACGAGCAAATTCCCCTCTAAGAAAGGGGGTTAATACCGCCATTTTGTTCTGCAAATTGAAATATATACTTAAAACAGTCGCCGTCAACGACCGACATACGCGGGTCTGACACGAGAGTGTCTGCCCCCCACGACCCGTCTGCAAGGCGGGTCACACCGTCCCGCAAGCTATACAATTTCGCCTGGCGGCCGGCTAGGGGGCAGCTGCACCCCCACCGCTTCTAGCCCCCCGGCCTGCCCCCCCCCCATGGCCGTACCACCTCTTTAATACTGACCTATCGATCTGCAAATATTATAATGGAATTATTGGGTTACCGACAAGTTATACAAACAATTTCAGCCTTGAAGCAATAATAATTGTGACCATTTTTTTGGTTACATGTTGGGGGCGGTTGTATTTAACAATCAAAAGTTACACGTGATTGAAGTTAGGTAAAACAAGTACATTATTTTGAACACCCTGTATAATAAATTCATTTTTTTAGGACAGACATTGATTCGTCCGTCTATTATCTAGTGATTATCAAAATTTCAGTTTGATAAAGATTTCTGTTTTGGCTATGTCGAATTTTAGGTAAAGGTCTGCACGTGTCAAAAATTTCTAAAAAACTTGAATAACTCAAAAATTACTGAATTTTCGAGCATGGCTTCCCTTACAATTTCTATTCACATTTAGATGCAGAATTGAAAAAACCATTAAAAACAGGGTGCTAGGTTAAAAAAAACATAACTTTGATCTGCCACGCTTAAATGGGACAGGCTGTATAATTGAAAATATTTTTAGGTTATACACCATTAAAATTTATACAACTTTTGTATTTAAACTTTTTTTCTATCTTCACCCAAAATCAATATATCGGCCGACAACGCAAATCTCTGACACCATGTATAGGGATTGTTGAGATTATTTTGCCTTACCGTACACACTTAAGAAAATCCATCGCTGCCTCTTAGACTAACAAGTTTGTTTAAAAAAAATCAGTTTTTTTCTTGCTTTAGTTAAAATATCTGGGTGCCGAGCTTTGCTCGGATGAGTTCAATAAAAATAGTACTTGTATGCTGTGAGATATTATTTTCTCAGAATATTATTCCGAAACGAATTTATTTCTGAAACATAATTTAAAATAATTGTTTCTGTTAAATATTTTAACTACCTATGTGTATTTTTAATCGTAAAAACTAAGTATCAACTTGAATCAAGCATTTTTTCCTGTAAATATTATTTAGGTCGCCATTTGCAAATCTACCGCCGTTATTGTTTTGATGACTGAAGAACTCGCAAAAACCGATTTTCATAGATTGAATATCTTGTAAAAATGTTCGAATCAGATGAAATTTTGCTCGCCCGTTGCCATTTTAACAATCCAATTTTAAGCATTGATACCAAATATCAACTTTATCGAAGTACTTTTTCTCTGTGATGTCATGCCAGTAAATTTCAAATATTTTTTTTGCATAGGTACCTACTAAAAAACTCACAAAAATCGATTCTTTTAATAACAAACGTCAGACTATAACCTGCGCAAAACTTTTTTTGCATGTATCTTCACCATAGTTTTTAAAAATCGATGTGTTTTTACACAGACCCGCGGCGCCAGAAGTGCGGCCCTTCGGGCCGCCGTTTTGTTATTATTTACATATTGTGCAAGACACGTCTTATATTAGTGTTCAATTACAATTTTAACACTTGTGATATATTATATAAAATCTATGTAAAAATGGACTTCGAATCAATCTGACTTTAATTGAGCGAGTTATAATAAATAAAAAATTCGACTGATGACCAGTCCTATACTTCCCACCTAGTAAATATTTGCAAAAAATAAACACTCTTTTTTTTATTCTTTGACTAGGCCCAAATAACCTTAGCTGTTGGTGGTCTTTAAAACACAATTTAATTTTTATTCTTTGAAAAAAGCATGGCCCTCTTTTTTGTTTGGTGATCTATTGATGGCTAGCTTAATATAGCAAAAATCATGGTTACCTTGATTTACGTACAATTTTTATTTTTTTTAGTAAAATATTTTTTTTCTCGAAAACTATACATTTTAGAGAAAAAAAATATTTACATTTTTTTCATATTATAACATCTAGAATTCATTTATATTTTTTTTTACCTATGTTAATACGTGACATTGAGGACGTTTTTTTGAATATCTCAGGATCCACTGAACCGATTTGACTCAAAATCTAATCAGATCTAAGTTAAAGGCTGATAAACACAATAGAACAATCGGCATGCCCGTATGTTGTTCCGTTCTTAAGATATCGAAGGCGAAAAATTGACCACATACACACACACACACATACACACATACACACATACACACATACACACACACATACAGACATCAGTCAGAAAATGATCTTAAACGATTGCTAGGGTCTCAAAACGTGAAAATCTGTTAAAATCTCGAAATATTGTTTTCGGACTGAATCCATTACTTCCCTACCATAGTAGAGGTGGGAAGTAAAAACACCTTTTTTTTAATTGCTCCCCTCTGGAACCAAAATTCCTACCTAGATCGATTTCTCGCCCCGAAAAATCCCCATTCTGTAAATTTTATCAGAATCGTTAGTCGTTTTTGAGAAAAAAAGGTCTAGGTAAGATTATACGTCATACTACATTTAACGTACTTACCTATACATATTTTATATAGGTAATATAAAAATAACATACCTATTTATTTAAATTTTATCTAAAACTACTTACATAATTATGTTTAGATTTTATTGTTGCTATTTTTTTACTTTTCAAATAATTACTGATTATTTTAATAAGTTAAAGATTGACTGTCAGATTTGACATAAATAATGAAAATAGTTTGTTTTTTCCAAAGCCTACTCACAATACGACACTGTTTTATGACGTTAAAAAAACTGTTTTTTAAAATTATAAAATCGATAAGAAAACGAATTTTTCCAGGGATGAGACCTAGCTAAATCGATTTTTTGCCCCCCGAAACCCATTTTCGGTAAATTTGATCAAAATCGTTAGAGCCGTTTTCGAGAAAATATTTATATAGATACATAGAAACATATATACAAGATTTACTCGTTTAATAATATAGGGATTTGTGTTGTCTTGTAGAATTAAAAGAGTAACCATTCAACACGACTATGCATAAATTTTAAATTATACCTTTATTTTGTATTAAAAAATCAAATATAGTCGGCTGTTTCGGAATTACGTTCCCCTTCAATTGTCTCCCTAATGACTGCAAATAATGGAAGTACTATATACCCACACCACACACACATCCCTCGAGTCATACTTTTCCATGTATATTTTATGTGCTGAATACCTGTACATATTTTACATGAACTCCGCTTAATTTGTAGATAAGTAGAACAGTTGCTCACTAAGAGAGAGAAACTTCCGTTCTACGCCGTTGTACTTAGGGACCTGTAGGCTGTAGCTCAAACAGTAAAGGTCTGTGTTCTTCAACCTGTGTTCCGCGAAAAAATCGCCTGAATAATGTCGACGCTACAGCAATACACTAACTAAAAGTTGTAATTTCATAATATTACATTTAATAAATAAAATACCAGGTGTCTAGTGGTCAGGGAAATCTGGAAAACCTGGAAATGTCAGGGACATTTGAGATTCTGGAAAAGTCATGGAATTGTCAAGGAATTTTGTAACTCTTCTGAAATTTCAAAATATTTATACCAAATAATTATAATATATAAGCGTACATTCAGACATTTTTCGTAATTTTTCAATAATTACTTCTATAGTTTTTACCTCGGTTTTTACAATCGGTAAATTATTCGACTTATCGATTTCTGCCATCTAGCGACAATAAGAATTAGCTATTCGTCTTGTTCGTCTTTGCCACACTCATTCGGTTAACGACACTCAGTAAAAACCCAATAAATACTCTTTAAAAGGAATAGTGATGACTATTGTCTTTGTCCATATTACCACGGATAACATATATTAAAAAATGGCCTGAAAAAATTTTAATCCGAGCCTGAAAAACCTGGAAAAGTTAGTAAATTTTTTTCCAAAGATATTCTGGACATCCTGACAATCTAAATTGGTTTTTATTTCTGTCTTAGCCGTCAGCCGGTCCGCGAAATATTTCTTTTATTTTCGCCGCTCCGTAGATATAATAAAAAGGTTGAAGAACTTTGTTCTAGAATACAAATTACCGATAAAATTATCAAAAGTGTATGAGGTCAGGTTACTCTGGACTGAAAGTACTACCGCGTAACATCCCCAAATGGCGTCCTTAAGATGAAAAAATTCGTTGAAAATGTGTTTTTACAGCTTTTAGTTCAATTGGTGTGAGAACCATGCCTAGATAGAACAAAATGTTGTAGAGTATAAAATTTCCTACAAAAAAGTCTGCAATGGAATATGTCTAAAGAAATACGGAAAACGCGAAACTATCGCACTAAATATTCCACTTTTTGTTAATTCGGGCCTGCAACATTTTGTGATAGAACCGCAACTTCGAGATAACTCGTTCTATCGCAAAATTACTAAAACGATATCGAGTGAGGATACTCTGGACCAAAATTCTCCAAAATTACTGCTCCGGAACTGGCGTCTTTAAGGCCCGAATTGACAAAAAGTAGCGATAATTTCGGACACCCTGCATTTCTAAAATATTGAAACTTTCTTTGTTTTTCAATGGTTTTATTAAGTTCGACATGCCGTAAGTATATACAGGGTGTCCCAAAATTGCTGGGACACAGAGCTACCACATGTAGTAGAAGTCAAAATAAGTCGATTGGATCCAATTTATTTATATACCAAAATGTACCGTTTGCCCGTGAGAAGAGTTCAAAGTTTACATAAAATTTTGTATATAAAATTTTGTATTACAATTTTATTAAACTTGTACTAGGAATATCTGTTAGCATTATTTAAGAAAACATTTTTTTCCTTCGGAACTATGCGGAATACAAAATTTTTACAAGAGTAACAAAATGAAGATAATTAATCAGTCTTCTCGCTAAAAATTTGAGAACCGTATTACCAACCCTTCGAAAGTTCTGAAAAAAATGTCAGAGAGAGGGTGAGGGTGGTTTTAACCCTTCTACAATTTCTTTTGGGTTTCTTTGATTACCGAAAGGAGAGTAATCCTCTAAAATGCACTTTTGTCAAATTTCATTCAATTTGTTTCGCTCATTTTTGAACAGCGTACAAAAATGTGTTTTTTTATGTAAACTTTGAACTCTTCTCACGGGCAAAGGGTACATTTTGGTATATAAATAAATTGGGTCCAATCGACTTATTTTGACCTCTATTTTACGTGGTAGCTCTGTGTCCCAGCAATTTTGGGACACCCTGTATATTTAGATCAAATTTAATTATTGAAATTTGATCCACTACCCGTTATCCAATTGAGTCGAAATTCTGCACACGTGTATAAGTCCGGTGACAATGTAATATAGTATATCTAATATCGTTTTAAATCCAAAATGGCGGACGTCCCAAGATGGCGGCTCACCTTTTTTTTCGCAACCCCCTTGGCATGGGTATCAAATGAAAGGGTTTCATGAGTATAATACGATAAGCTACGTGACGCCATTCTAAATTCAAAATGGCGGACGTCCCAAGATGGCGGCTCACCTTTTTCTTTACAACCCCCTTGACATGGGTATCAAATGAAAGGGTTTCATGAGCAGAATACGATAAGCTACGTGACGCCATTCTAAATTCAAAATTGCGGACGCCCCAAGATGGCGGGTTACCTATTACTTCAGAACTCCCATGACATGGGTATCAAATTAAATGGTTTGAGGATTAGAATACGATAAGCTACATGGCATCATTCTAAAATCAAAATGTCGGACGCCCCAAGATGGCGACCCAATTTTAATTTAAATTTTAATAAATTAGATAACTGGGTTAGCTAATTAATATAAAATTGAAAATTTAGGACTTAGATTTTACATTTTTGTAAAGTGAAGAATTTATTCATTTTTCTAATGTATAGAATTAAAATAATTAATAAAGACAAAAAAGTAACAAATAAATAACTTTAAAAAAAACTTTTTAAAAAACAATGGTTTTATTTTGAAACAAAATGTACTAAAAAATAGAAAATAATTTTTTTTAGTGATCATAAGTTGATCAGAATAGTTTTCAACATTTATTAAAAGAAAACCATTGGGCGTTAAAACATCATAACAGCATCAGTACCTAATATTTTATGAGCGCCCAATGGTTTTCTTTTAACAAATGTTGAAAACTATTCTGATCAACTTATAATCACTAAAAAAAATTATTTTCTACTTTTTAGTGCAATTTTGTTTCAAAATAAAACCATTGTTTTTTAAAAAGTTTTTTTTAAGTTATTTATTAATTAAAAAAATTGATTTTATTTCTATCAAAAATGGATAATTTATATTAGGTCGAATATTTAGAATTTAGTTTGATATTTGTTGAATATAATTTAGTTTATTTTTATTTAGAAGAGTCGATTTATATTTGTATAATATTATAACGCCGAGAAAGACATAGTTCTACGTCAAAAATAGAACGGTCTTCAAAAAATCTACTTAAAAAAACCGACCATGTACGTGTTGGGCACACACACCATACGGTTCATTATAATTTTCATTGAAAGGACTAACTAAAGGCTATATTCAGGAATTTTTTCAGATATTTTGCATCGTTAGTTTAGAAATAATTTAGAGAGGAGGGACGTTTTGATAACGACTTAGCGCGTTCCCGGCCGTGATCCACACGTCGTACGAAAAATTTGTTGGTATGATAGCTGTTGGGAAATGAGTCCTTTACAACTTTATCATTTAAATGTGCCACTTATTTTCAATAAAAATGGTTCAAAAGTTGAAAAAACTGCGCCACTCTCCTAATTTTTCACACTGTTTGCTTATTATTAGCAATAAATAATTTTTTTTTTAATTGACTATATGAGAATTGTAAAGAATTTAAATTGTCTACAAATTTATTACTTACCTTTTTTATCGAGAAATGCAAAATAAACGTGCAAATCGACAAAAACACAAAATCCAAGATAGCGGACAGTTCCCATAATTAATTAATGGGTCAAAATATGATTTCTTCATCTACTTTGCGGGGGCCACCTAACTGCGTCAAAAGTTTTAATCCGACAGTAATTAATCTTTTGAAAAAATCTGATATGATGGGCTAAAAAGCACCAAATTTGGTTTGGTGGTACCTAATAATAATAATAATAATGCGTTTAACGTCCGTTTCTCGACATAATGTCATAATAGACGCCATTCGCACCATTACTATTTTCATTTTACCACTTCCCGTTGTTTTCTACATATTTTAAACTTTTTAACTTCCCGCCAAGGAAATTGAAAATTTTCAAAAATAGGGAAGTTATTGATTTCATCCCGATTTTCTAAAATCGAGTTTTCATCAGATCTCGACGTTTTGTAATCCTAGGAAGCTATTCTGACTATTTTTACGATTATGTCAGTATGTCTGTGTTTGTAGGTAAACCTCTCATTACTTTTGAACGGCTTGACCGATCGAATCGCGATTGGCGGCATTGAAAGGGTTTCACTGAACTTAGATTTTCTGAAAATTTGAACCGATTCGGCCCAACAATTTGGGAAATTCCAAAAAAATCGAAAAAAAAGTTGTTAAAACGATGTTTTTTCAAAATAACTTCTAGAATATAGTACCGATTGATTTCGTAATCTAATCATCTCTTCTCCTCAGAAAACTGCGTCGAATGCCGCTAAGCGAATCAAAATCGGTTAATCCGTTCGAGAGATATCGTAGTCAACAGATTTCGAAAAAAGTGTTTTTTCAAAATAACTTTGAGATTTCTCAACCAATCAATTTTGTACGTCTTACAATATTTTTAGAGCTTAAAAAACTGCGTCGAATGCCGTTTTAAAGATCAAAACCGAACAACGCGTTTAAAAGTTATAGCTTTTCAAAAATTAAAATAGTGTTGTTATCAGCAATTTTCAGATTTTTGAGCTCGAAGAAATCTACTTTTGGGAATATTATCAAGTGACTCGAAATCAAAGCTCTTGAAAATAGCGGGAAGTTCCAGGGATGACCTGCAGGGTCAACCGATTTATTTTATTAATAGCAATGTGCGAATGAAGGAATTATAGGAAATTAGGATAAGGTAGGCAACTTTGGGAGCATAGGAGTTTGACAGGTAATCGGCCATGGCCTTGAATAAGGAACCATCTCGATATTCATCTGGAATTATTGAGGAAAACCTCAAAAAAGATGGCCGGTATAGGAATTACCGTTTCTCGACGTGAGGCAGTAGGAAAAAGTCCTGGCCACAGCTGCCCCCGTCGGGATTCGAACGCAGTACCTTCCCAATGCGGATAAAAGCACCAAATTTGGTATGAAGGTACCTTAGGGTATACTAATAAATGTTAGCCTAGAAGCCCTCTGGGATTTCTAAAAAACAACTTTTGGCGGCCGAAAAATCACGAAATTTTACCACCTTTTTGCTTTTTTCGAAATATCTCAGAAACGGTCGACTTAAACAATTCTTCCATTATGTAATGTTTTAAAGAGGATTACATTTCCTACAATTTTCATTCCCACAACTTTTCTGTAGTACTAATGGTAAGCGCGCTACAGCTTCTTAAAAATCAGGTACTTTTTGTAACCTTGGTAACCAATGGTGAAATACAATGTCCTTTTCAACAGCTTTATTTATTGTGTTCTTCATCTGTACATAGTATAGAATGAAGTCGCTTTACCTGTCTGTCTGTACAACCGCTAACTCCTCCTAAACCACGCAACGGATCTTAATGCGGTTTTCACCATCAGTTAGATAATTTTTCACGGAAAATTAATATACAGTGTGCCCCACCGAATTTGAGACATAGGAATTTAACATAGGATTTTGATATTTTGTTAATATTTGCTCCCCATTAAATGTTTTTGTTATTTTTATTTTACGAACTGGTTCTAAATATCCTCAGGAATGATTCTGTAATGTATTTTTTTCTTAATTCTCGTTAAAAATTCAAAAAAATCACATTTTTGAGAAATAAAATACGAAGCTTATGTTTTATGAGCATCGACATCGTTTCGTTCATAGCCAAGTTGACACCGCGCAAGAGCAATAATTATACGTTCCACCAAGCTTGCGTTCGAATCCCGGGCCCTCAAATATTTTTTTTTATGAAAATACATTAGATAACTATTAAATTATTATAACATGAAAAAATAAAATTGTTAATATGCACGCATATTATTTAAAAAATAAAAACTATACCTAGCGATTTTAATTTTCTATCGATATACTCAAAAACAAGTGAAAAACAAACGGTTTGACAGTTGTAATAATTATAACAGAGTAACTTGTACCTGTTATTGTATTGCGTTTTTGTGCATTATTTTGAGTTATAAATTTTTCGTTTCATTTTTTCTTTCCTTATTATTATTATTACTTTCCATTTCTTTGTTATTTGTTCCTTAGATTTGTTCTGTTAATTTGTCGTTATTCGTTATTTTGATTGTAGTAATAATTTAGCCATTTAATCTTTTTGTGTTAATTTCTCGTTATTTATTATTAGTAGGTAATATTTTCCTTAATTTAGTTTTTTATCGTTACTGTCTTTAACTTTTATTAGTAATTTTCAAATATCGTTTTTCAATACTTATTAAATTCAAATAATTTACTGATTTTGTTTCGTGGTCAAAAATTACAATAACATGGACGTGTTTTCTGTTGAAGAGAAAGTTCAAATTATTAGACTTTTTTATGGTGGTAACAGTTATAGAGCTATATCTGACAGTTTCGCTGTTTTTTTTTAAAATCGACCAATACCATCCAGATGTTTCATAAGCCGTTTAGTCAATCAATTCGAAGCTACAGAAAGTGTAATGGAGAAAAAAAACGTAGAGTGGAGACAAACAATGACGTGATAATCATGGCTGGTGTAGAAGAAAATAGAAATGTTAGTGTTCGAACATTGGCAAATGAATCTGGACTTTCAAAGAGCTCTGTACATAGAATATTGAAAAAAAACAAATATAAAAGCTACAAAATTGGCCGTCATCAGTCACTTTTGGAGGGAGATGAATATAAACGGGTAGTGTTTAGTAAAACTATTCAAGAACGCGCAAATAACAATAGGAATTTTATTTCCAATATATGTTTCACAGATGAGTGTACATTCTGTCTCAACGGCGAACCAAATATTCAAAACAATCGAATATGGGCTCAAGAAAATCCTAGGGAGCAGATTTTATCAAGGACACAATATCCAAGGAGTATAAACGTGTGGGCTGGCATTCTTAGTAACAAAATTATTGGGCCGTTTTTTATAGAAGGCACGCTTACAGCCGAGAAATATTTAGATTTTCTACAAAATACTCTAGCAGATGCCATTGATATTAATAACGAAGAAATTATTTATTTCCAACAATTGATGGTTGTCCAGCACACAATGCACGGATTGTGACTGATTATTTGGATCAAGTTTTCCCGAATTCGTGGATTGGACGAGGTGGTCCAATTTCTTGGCCCCCAAGATTACCCGATTTATCCCCAAATGATTTCTTTTTATGGGGACATTTAAAAACATTAGTTTATAAAAAAAACATGATACTATAGAAGAACTAAAGCTGTCCATAATAAATGAATGCAATAACATTTCTAATAGATAACTAACAAATGTTCGAAGGTCATTTTATAATAGATTAGGTTATTGTTTAACAGAAAATGGAGGATTATTTGAATATTTATTATAAAAAAATAAGCCAAGACTTTTATATTTTAAATACAAAAAAAATATATATAAAAAATACAAAAAACTAAATGTGTTTTTTCAGCTACTGCCACTTTTAGGCAAATCACACAAAGTGAAAATATACTCTTTTATTGAGCATAGTCTTATAAAAGCTAATTTTCCTTAACTATGCTGATTAATTTTTATTTAATAATTTAGTATATTTTGTGTAGACTCGGTGTACATTTGTTTTAAATTGAAAAACATAATGACTAATAGTAAAAAAAAATTAAAATTGTAAATTATAGACGCTCAACATTACATTTATTTATTTTTAAATAACTTTTCTGTTAAATTTTTACTTCCCACCTCTACTATGGTAGGGAAGTAATGGATTTAGTCCGAAAAAAATATTTCGAGATTTTAACAGATCGTCACTGCCCTTAAGTTTTCAATTTTAAAAGATATCGATATGGGACAAAAACGACGGTTTAGGGCGTTCCTTGCTTTATGAACATGTGTATTTTCAATTTAAAGTTCAATGAAGAACACAATAAATAAAGGACATTGCATTTTAACCATTAGTTACCAAGGTTACAAAAAGCGCGTGATTTTCAAGAAGCTGTAGGGGGCGTACCATTAGTATCACAGAAAAGTTGCGGGAATGAAAATTGTCGGAAATGTAATCCTATTTAAAACATAACATAATGAAAGAATTGCTTAAGTCAACCGTTTCTGAGATATTTTGAAAAAAGCAAAAAAGGGAATTAACTGATTATTATAAAAAAATTTGCAAAAACTTAATCACTTTAATTAAAAGCACTAAACAAGAGCATTTTAAAACTAGAATTGAAAATTCAGACAACGTAACAAAAACTTCGTGGTCGTTAGTTAAAAAAATTACAAATTGCGGGAAAAGTACCAGCAACATAATTGCAAATATCTATGACCACTCTGGAAATGTTTTAATTACAGATGGAAAACTAATAGCTGATAAATTCATACATTGAACTTAAGATCTTCTGTTTATGACTCGAATATTCCGTACAACGCCAAAAGCATGTTTCTTTATTCTTGCACACAGGAAGAAGTTACTAACGCACTCTTGAATTTAAAAAATAAAAAATCCACTGGATATGACGACATTCCCACATTTATTGTAAAGACAGTTGCATACTTAACAGTCTTGCCTTTAGTGCACATAATAAATTTATCTTTCCTACAGCATTTTTCGAGATTTAATCACGTGGGCAGGCAATCTCGTTTTTGAAATCTCGTTCGAGATCTCGACCCAATATGGTTGAGATCTCGAACGAGATTTCAAGAACGAACGCGCTTCAAAAAAAACTTATACGTAATAGTTTTTGACAGTCGCGCTAATTGTTTGTGTTTGTTTCTCTGCATATATTGTTTTAATTATTGTTTTCTTGAGTAAAATGGACAGTTATTTAGCTTATAACAAGCATTAGATGGCTAACAAATTTCAAAGTTAAGTGAATACTGAATATGTCTAAGAACAATTACAACCAAATGTTCCTGAATGTTCCTGAACGTTATTTCCAAAAATTAATTGACATATAGTGTGCTGTGTGAGTTGGGGTATTGCTGTTATATTTTGAAAATTAAACAAAACTTTAATTGAATCTTGGAACAAAAAAATCAACGTTTATTTAAGGAAAATAATGAATAATAATCATCTTCACAGTGCACTACGCAATAAATCACACACGTACACAGTGACACAGTCACACTGGCCCAAGTAAGTAGATTTCATTAAGTTTAAGTATTTTAGAAACAAAATAATACGTTCTTTTTAAAAGTAGGCGAAATCTCGATATTGTCGAGATTTATCGAGATCTCGCCAGACAATCTCGCGAGATCTCGAATTGCCAATCTCGAACCCAGACTGATCTCGCGAGATTTCGAATTGCCAATCTCGGCTCGAGATTGTATTCCCTAGCAGTATAGCTTTGTAAAAGGTAGAAATATAAATCAGGTTCAAATCACTGTCCATAATATTAGACATTTGGAATAAAGGAGACTGCGTCATCGGTATGTTCTTCGATCTGTCAAAAACTTTTGACTGTGTCGATAGGGATACCCTTTGCCGAAAGCTTCATTATTACGGTGTTAGAGGAAAACCTCTCGAACTAATAATTGATAGAATGGAGTTCAAACATCGAAATTAAGAAAAACATTATTATTTTAAAAAGTGGTTAATTTTTTTTTACTTTGTCCAAAAGCAAACTTAGGTTTACCAAATGAAGTCACAACGCATGGATGAGTAAATATACTATATCGTCGACTGCGACCCGAGCTCTTATTATTTAAAACGATTAGTTACTTTTTAGACGTGAGATAAAATTTAAATTATTATTTTTGATTAATACTCGTACATTATTAATAGGAATCCAGACAAAATTCTACAATCCAGAGATTGATTTCGAGCGGCTAATCTTTGAATCAGCCGTATTATACCCCGTGTCCGGTCTCAAAGGTGAAAATAGGGATTTACCATGGTATTGTTCATTTTTGCTGATTCGTGTTCGCCAATTCAACGGACAAGAAAGGTAATGGTACCCATCGAAAGATAAAATTATTGCGCATCAAATGATTCTAAAAATAAGGCCCAAAATGAAATTTTTACTTTAAAATAGCAATTTGAAATTTACCGATTTTGCAGTAATGATTTCAAATTAAGTAGGCGAAAAACAAAACACTGAAAGAAGTGTGCTGTAATAAAAACTTCTGTACTCGTAATTAGTGCATTAATGCGCATTAATTAATGCAAAACAGTTGCTCAACGTTAGAATCTCTTTTAATAACAGACTGGGATATTGCAGTTTAGTTGAAAATGGTGGGTTATTTGAATATTCATTATAATTTTATTTTCTTTATTAAGTATTACTTTTCGTTGTATAAAAAACAAATTAAATTCTTCATTATTTAGATAGGTACCTCTTTGTTTTCTTATTATAGTCTATCGAGTAGAAGTAAAAGCCAAAGTAGATACTTAAAAAGGGACAAACAACGTTAATTCCCTATGTTCGACTTTGAGACCGGACACCCGGTAGAACGTGAAATGTCCATTCAATCCGGCGGTTGTTGGTTCAGTCTCTTTGTTAAAGCGGCTGAACGTTAGTTAGATTATTTCAAAGCAGGCTAAACAGCGCTATGTAAAGCGGCTAAATTTAAAATTTCGCTGCGACAGTAATTAGCCTAATAGAGAAGAGATTCTTAAAAAATATTCAGTTTTAACGGGCAGATGGTCTTTTAACTCGTAAACGACAATTTGAATACCTACAATATATGTTTGTAGTTTTAGTGATGTGGAATGATTTACGTCATTTAGATTGTTAAGTCAAGATTCATTCACATTTGCGCGCACCGTACGAAATACGAATGGCATGTTAGGTACATTTACTGCTCGGTAGATATAGTTAATGTGTTTGAACACATTCGTGTCGAATCACCATTTCCTTATCGCCACCCACATCCTAACTGGATTTCATAAATTATCCTAGTAGAATGTCATTTACTCGTTGCCTTATTGTTTCCAAGGGATGGAAACAGAAGTGCCAACTCAACTGTGGACGGATTTATACGACACTGAGTTTCTCTGTTCGTGGCTAACTTGCATTTGTTACACCACTCGTAGTACTCACATCACATATTAATTTCGGTTGCACAGCTAACTATTGATTTAACAACAAATAAATGAATATATTTTTGTCTCTTGAATTGTATGCGAGTTACATTTTAAAACCATTGAGGGGTGTAACTAATTCAAGAATTATAAGAGGCGACAGTGCATCAGTAAATTGTTGTTTCTCAATTTTTCCCTTCAAAACAATTTACAAACTTGCTACTGGCTAGCGACATCTTTTTTTGGTGTAATATGTATTGTGAGAATTTGATTTTGTGCTATTTTTGTAGGATATAGCTACTACTTCAAGAGCAAATTTATTTTCGAACAATAATTTTAAATAATGTTATTTAATATGAATATTAATCGAAAGAAAGTTACACATATAATGTAAAAATCGTTTTATATTCGTTTATTATATATATATATATATATATATATATATATATATATATATATATATATATATAAATAAGGACCACTTGTGGTTTTGCTTCTAACAGGAAGAAGATTTTTGCAGTGAAATAATGACACGTATTTTTAAAAACACAAGTAAATTTAATATAACGTTACAACTATAATTACAAACCAGTTAACTCATAACATAAAACATATCCTATCTTATTAAACTAGGTAATCTTGTATATATGTATATATTGTGAGCTTTGCAGGGTGCGCTCAGCTTTGTAGTCGAACTCCCACCTGAATAAATTAAAAATATGGCAGGAAAAAGAACTCGAGTGGACCGGTCATGAGCAAGATCGATCAGTGACTGCAGTTATGTTAATATTAGGGCCCATTTGATAGATTCTAAGACATCCCAGAGGTATTTTATAACAGTCAGGTAATCGATCCAGTCGATGTTCAATCCACTAAATAAAGAATATAAGGATTAGGAAATTTTTTTTTTTTATTTAAACATAATAAATATTACAAAGTACAGCATATTGTTGAACAGCTGTTCTGAGACAAGTAAGGCTTAAATTCTAGGCTAAGGTTAAACAGTTGGGTTAGGGTAGGAAAGTTTGGACCCAACCATTTTTAGATTGGTAACACCACACCGAAGTACAAAAAACGGCAAACGCCGAAAATAAACGAACTGCCATTTGACAGTGTGAAAGTGAAAATTAATAATTATAAATAAATAATGAATAAGGATTCATTAGATAAATTGCTTAAATTAAGGAAAGAAAGATTAGATCAACACATTACCATTTCCCGGCAGATTTATTCTAATAATATGTAATTTGAATTGGATACAACAAACGAATGGATGTTATTTATGTCAAACTAATCGATTATGTTTTTATTAACACAAATTGTCCAATAAACTTAAGAGCTAAAATAGAATCTTTGGGAGTTTTCTTGAGGAACTCCAAAATATACGTCCGATCGACATAATGGCCCCTTTCGATCTGTGAAAAAATCTGTTTATGTTTTCTCCGTTGCCGTGGTAGGTTTCATTGTTAGAAAAACACGAAAAATGTTTTCTCTTAAAAATCCGTTAACCACAGCTACACTTATCACTCAGTGTTTATTTAAATTAATTTCAAAAGCGAGCCCGACCTTATCGTAACTGAGAGAACCAAGGAGTGAAAAGAAGTATAATATAGTAGATTAAGGTTATAAAATAGAAAAGTTTGTGATGAGAAAAGGTACTTCATCACAATATGTATGTAAATTTTTTCTCGAAAACGGCTCTGACGATTTTGATCAAATTTACCGAAAAGGAGTTTCGGGGGGCAAAAAATCGATCTAGCTAGGTCTCATCCCTGGAAAAATTCGTTTTTATCATTTTTAAAAACGGTTTTTTGACCTTTCAAAACATTGTAATATGGTGAGTAGGCTTTGGAGAAAACCAACTATACTAAAAACCAAATCTATGTGAAATTTTAGTTACATTTTAGTAACTGATTTATGTTGGCAGCACTAAGTATTTTTAAAAGTTTTTTTCAGTTTGTATGTGTGGTAATTAATTAATACAAATTTCCGATAGATCTTTTCGTTTAAATTTAAAATTGTTATGGAAACCATTCAAACAGGTAAGGTAAATTTCAGATTTTTGAATTGAATTGAATTGTGAATTATAGACGCTCGACAACAGAGGTCATTAGCGTCTGTAAAGATACAACGTGTAAACAAAACAAAAGTAAAAACAAATAAAATGTGTCATATAATATACAGAAAGATATAAAGAAAAAACCTTAAAGGCTGTAAATGGGCCTAAATGTATATAAATAAATAAAATTAAATTAACCGGTCAAGAGCGGTTTCTTTTAAAAATCGAAACAGCAGATCGACATTGTCAGGGTCATTTCCTAAAACAATCGACAGATCACCTGACAATCCGATCTGCTGTCGTGTGTCCCTAAACTGGACACACTCCATTAAAATGTGCGAGACGGTAACACGAGTGTCACACGTCTCACAAAGGGGCGGGTCTTCACGAGCCATTAAAAAGCCATGGGTTAGTCTACAGTGACCGATGCGTAGTCGTGTAAGAACCACTTCCTTCCACCTGGAGGAACGGCAAGATGTGAGCCATGGGTCAACTGTGGAGTTTGTAGCTCTTAACTTGTTTTCTTCGACAGCACTCCATTCATCTTTCCAGAGCTGCTGGACGGCCGAAATCAGTACATTTTTGAGGTCGTCACCGATAACGCAATGTCAGCTAGTTCATTGCCAGCAATTCCCATGTGACCGGGAACCCAACAAAAACGGACAGTGGTTCCACCTCTTTTCAAAGAGTATAATTTGTCCTGAATTAAACAAATAAGAGGGTGGCTGGGATAGGAACGCTGCAATGCCTGAAGCGCACTCAAGGAGTCGCTGCAAATAACATATTTATGCGGACCGTGAACATGTCTCAAGGCCTGCAAAATTGCATATAACTCTGCAGTAAAAATACTGCACTCTTGAGACAACTTGTATCCTACACTGTCGTTATCGGTGACGAACGCGCAACCTACTCGGTCGAGAGACTTCGAGCCATCCGTGTAAACGGAACGGTAGTCTCGATTCTGATCCAGCCAGGCCAGGAAAAGCTGGCGATAGAGCTCTGGAGTTGTTGTATTTCGCGGATGAATGGAAAGTGACATGTCGATGACGGGCTGAGGGAATAACCGGAATTACGGCCGACTTTAAGAGTTCTAGGAAGCGCTAACGGAAAGTTCATCTAGAAGAAGGGTCAACCTGATACCGAGAGGACGTGTTGCATTTCTTCTCCGTCTATACAGAGAAGAAAAACGAGGTTGAAATACGCAACTGTAAGTTGGGTGATCAGGTTGACTACGAAGCTTAGAGACGTAGGATAGCATATTGCGTTTCCACCGGATGTTCAGTGGAGGCTCTCCGCATTCAGCGGCAATGCTAACAACAGGACTCGATCGAAACGCTCCGGTTGACAATCGGATTCCGGCGTGATGAACAGCGTTTAACGTCCTGATGTACGACTCACGCGCTGAGTCGTACATGATGCTACCGTAATCCAATTTAGACCGTACGACTGCACGATAAATTCGCAGCAAAACCGTACGATCTGCACCCCACGTGGTACTGGATAAAATTTTTAAAATATTAAGAGAAGACGTCGACTTCCTCTTTAAAATATTAAAATGAGCCTTCCAATTTAACGACCGGTCAAAAGTGAGTCCTAAAAATCGGGCAGTATCTTGCACAGATATGAGCGTATTATAAAGATATAAGAATGGTTCCTGATAACAACTACGAATGCGGCAAAAGTGCACTCACTGGGTTTTCCCAACGGAAAATTTAAACCCATTGTTAGTTGTCCAGTTCTGGATGCTATTAATGGCCAACTGCAGGTGACGTTGTGCAGTACGAATGTACTTTGACGAGCAGTAGATCGCCAAGTCGTCAACGTAGAGCGATGACTCTACAGACGATAGAATGCTGTCAATTATGCCATTAATATCGATGGAGAATAAGGTGACACTAAGAACCGAACCCTGTGGAACACCATTCTCCTGTGCAAAGACACTAGACAAAGTGTTGCCGATACGGACTTGGAAGTAACGCTCTAATAAAAAATTATTTATAAAATTCCCAAGATGTCCTTTGATACCCCAATTATGTAGTGTTCGGAGTATTCTATACCGCCATGTAGTGTCGTAAGCCTTTTCAAAGTCAAAAAAGACCGCTATCAAGTGTTGTTTGTTAAGAAAAGCGTCCTGTATGGCGGACTCTAACCTGACTAGATGATCCATCGTTGAACGGTGCTTACGAAAGCCACACTGGGCATTCGTGATCAAATGTCTGGATTCAAGAATCCAAACCAGTCGTCGGTTGATCATACGTTAGAGAAGTTTTGGCAAACAACTAGTCAGTGAAACAGGACGATAACTTGATGCTTCTTTTCGGTCTTTACCGGGCTTCAACAACGGCACTCCAATAGAATTACACCAAGCGGTAGGAAACGTATTGGTGTACCAGATTAAAATATACATCTCGAGAAGGAATATAGATCCGGAGGGAGGTAGCTTTTTCAAAAATTGATAATGGATATCGTCAGATCCTGGAGAAGTATCATGGCAATCATGCAAACTCGACTGTAGTTCCCACGAGGAGAAAGGTGCATTGTAGTTCTCCTCATTTTGTGAGGAAAAGTTTAAAGCAACTTGTTCTGCTTGATTTTTCTGAGCAGAAAAACTCTCTAGATAGTTTGCGGAACTCGAAACTTTTGCATAGCATGAACACATGTGATCAGCGACTTCATCAGGCGATGTAATTATGCCATTTCCCATTACCAATCCAGAAATATAATTGAAACTCTGTTTGCCAGAGATCCTCCGAATTTTCTCCCACACTTCGCGGGAGTAGAACTTCTTACAGTGGAAACAAACTCACTCCATGACTGCTTCTTACTCTCTGCTATGATACGTCTGGCAATGGAACGCTTTTGCATGAAATTTATACGATTTTCATCCGTCATATCATTTTTGAAGCGACGGAGAGCTTTACGACGTTCACGGATGGCATCCCGATAAGCCTCATTCCACCAGGGAACGGGCACACGTCGCGGTGTCGTTGACGTGCGTGGGACTGCAGCTAAAGCCGCCTCGATGACCGCATCCGTGAAATGCTCTACAGCAGCATCGACATTGCCAAAGTTCATTTTTCCGACATTTAGCACTTCTTGAAAATGTGACCAATTGGCTTCTTTTATTATCCACTTCTGGGAACGTCTTTCATCCACATGGAATGAAAGAAGCCGACAAATGTTTGGAAAATGGTCACTGCTACAAAGATCGGAATTTACTTCCCATTCACAGGATGGGGTGATAGAAGAAGAGCAGAGAGTAAGATCGATAGCTGAAAATGTCCCATTAGCAGCCGAGAAATGTGTATTGGAACCTGTGTTTAATATAACTAAGTTTTTATTCAGAATCAACGTCTCCATTAGCCTTCCACGAGCATCCACACGATGAGAACCCCAAGTGGGATTGTGGGCATTAAAATCCCCCAAGATGATAAAGGGGCGTGGAAGTTGGTCTATAACAGACGCAATGGTTGTAAGTGTCGGTTGTTCTGATGGAGGAATGTATATCGAACACATAGTTACCGGATTCGGCGCATAAAGTCTGACAGCGATGACCTGTAAGTCAGATTGTAATGGGACATTTTCGGAAAACACATTATTTCGTACTAAAACTGCCACTGCGCCACTGGCACGTTCAACGAATGGTTTATCTTTACGATAAATCGTAAAACCACGAAGAACCGGAGTGTTTGTGTCTTTCAAATGTGTTTCCTGTAAACTGATAGCAGTAGCATTATGATCGTTAAGGAGGAGTTTCAATTCACTGAAATGAATATAAAAACCGTTCATGTTCCACTGTAAGAAATTGAATGTTTATTATAAAGAAGAAAAAGCTACCTCATTTTTTTCCTCGTTGCATCAGACCGATGATGAAGAGGTCTGGATATGTCTTCGTCCATAGCAGAGTTTGCACTGCTGCTATGGTCAACGCGAATACGCGTTATGGTCATAGTATGACTATTATCCCGGTTTAAGATAACCTTGGTTTTCTTTACCGGAGATACTGTTTTATTTTTATTAACCGGAGATTTTACCGGTGACGTAATCTTTTTTACTGGCGATCTCGATCTATCTGTACTTTTTTTATTTTTATTTTGTTTCTTGGCAACAACTTTAGAACATGATGGGGACACTTCGGTTTGTGTAGACATGTCACATGTCTGTGTTGACATGTCTACTTTGACGACTGGAACGGCAGCTATGGTTGCAAAAGATCGTGTGAAAGATGGGACAGATTCTCGGTATTTGCGTTTGGCCTCTGCAAAAGAAATTTTTTCTGTTGTTCTAATTTCTTGGATCTTGAACTCCACCTTGTATTGTGGATATTCTCTAGATCTTGCAGAGTGAATTCCGTCGCAATTAACACCCTTTTGCACGGAATATCCTCATGCAAAGGTTGGCCGCAATTATCACAGAGACTGGGAAAGCTACAGTTGTTCTGTGAGTGTCCAAACTTTTGACATTTATAGCAGCGCAGGGGAGATGGTATATATTGACGTACTTTTAAGAAATAAAATGCTGCTTGAATTGATGAAGGAGGCTGTGGTGTACAGAACGTTAGAATATGGGACGGTGTAGGTACTAATTGACCGTCTCTGCGAGCGTGGATTCTGTAAAGGTCTGTAACACCCTGATCTCTGAGCTCTTCTTTTATTGTTTCGACAGTGCAATTTAGAAGATCAAAACAATAAATTATGCCCTTCGAGAAATTAAGCTGCTTGTGTACTTCAACTTTCACCGGTAGTCATGTCCATCCCTTTGATGCTAGTCGATGCCAAAATCTTGTCAGCTTGCTGCTGTGAAGAAGTTTCGATAAGTAAGCAACCATCGCGCAATTTTTTCATACATTTCAATGTACCGTATAGTCCCGTAAGATGTTTAGAAATATAAAAAGGATTATCGCTATTGAAAGTGCCGTTTTCTTTACGCATCAACAAAAACCTATTACAAGGAGTTATGGTCTTTGAATCATTGCCAAATAATAACGTTAAATTCTCATCATTACGCCCTTTCTTAGAGGGAGGGCTGGTTAGAGGAGGAAAGTTTTTCATAATATTTGTATAAAATTCATCACCCGTGCTCCCCGCCCACCACGGAGCCCAACAAGGGGACGATGACCGCAAACCGGTACAGAGCGCCAGGGTCACACGGTGATATAGTCAGCTCAAGAGACGGCGCCACTCCATCCAAAGACACTGGCTCACCCCGCCGGAATACTAAATAAACACGACGTTAGCCGATTGACCAGACTGGGTTGCGACTGTCCTTCCTTCATAATAGTCCCTAAATAAATCACCCAACCGGATACACAACCGACTGGTGCGAGCTGGGGCCCCTAGGTCGCCAAGTCCCAAAGAACATTGTAATGCAATTGCGATAACTCAACAACGACATTCCAATGTTCCCCCTGGGGGGTTTCAGATTTTTATTGTCATCAAAAATATTCGTCAAAAAATATTCAGAAAAAAAAATTGAAAAATGCCGAAAATCAGAAACTTATTGACAAAAAAATTAAAACTGGCTGTTATTGAATGTTTTTCGCAGTTTAAAAATCAATATGTAAAAAACGGTAAACGCACGGGTGAACTCAAAAAAAAATTGCGAAAATATTTTCTGTATGCATGTATTCTATTTGAAAAACAGTGAATTAGTAATACACAAATTTGTTTCTGTATTTTGATAAAACCATTATTTTTTAGATTAGTATTGGGCAAGTGTATACAATTTTAAAGGAGCGCAATAATATGGAAAAAATTAAGGTCTCCAGAGTGGGCAGAAATAGAAAAAAGAATATTTATTGGAACAACCATTTTAAAAAAAAAAAAATTGTCACGAAGATACATGCATTTCATAACAAAGGAGAATATTTTTCAAAGGCTCGACTTTTTAACTCTGTCAAAGAAGTTACAGATTTCAAAGGGGGACGAACTACATTTCGAATGCCGCAAACCCGATCTCAATCGGTTGATTATTTCTAAAGATATCGTACGGCAAAAATTTGGTTACATACACACACACCCCCCCCCACACATCCCCCCCCCCCCCCCCCCCCACACATCCCCCCCCACACACACACACACACGGACGTTCATTCACAATAATAAGTTGTCTCTAAACTGTTCGAAATGTAAAATTGTAACGTTTACTCGTAAGGTTAACACTATTGACGGTGATTACATAATTAACGGCACTTCTCTAAGTAGAAGTAAATCCATTAAAGATTTAGGAGTAATTTTTGACGACAAATTAAATTTTCATGTGCATATAGACAATATAGTGAATCAGTCGTACAGAATGCTTGGTATGATTATGCGATTTTCCCGTGAATTTAAAACTAATAAAGTAAAAGTAATGTTTGCGTTATACTATAGTTTTATTAGAAGTAAATTAGAATATGCGTCAATAGTTTGGAGTCCATATCACCATAATTATATAAAGCGTATTGAAATGATACAAAGTAAATTTTTGCGATATGTTTTTTTTAGTATCTTTCATATTTATCCAACGATGATGCCGTATAAAGATTTAGTTAAAATGTTTGATGTGGATTCACTTGAAAATAGACGTAATCATGCAATAATATTTTTCTTTTATAAACTGCTTCATAACATTGTTAATGATAGTTATCTATTAGGCAATGTTAGCTTTAAAGTTTCCAGTGCAGCAACTCGACCAAAATATCAACTTTTAGCACGTCCTCACGTTTCAACTCAGCATTTTGATAATTCACCATTGTGTAGGATGGTGACATTGGTGAATACTCTGCATGCTAATAAACCTTTCATAGATTTTTTCCAGGACAGCTATAAAGTACTTCGCAGATCAGTAAGATCATGAAACTATTGCAATGCATTTTGATTATTTTTATATTTGTTATTGTACCTTCTATATTCAATATGTTATGTTTATATTATTATGTTTTGTTCATGCATTCATTTTCCAAGCTTTGTAATTCCCTGTTATTGGATGTATATCTGTTGGGAAATAAATGTTTATTATTATTATTATTATAAAAATAGTCAGAATAGCTTCCTAGGAGCCCAAAACGTTGAGATCTGGTGAAAACTCGATTTTCGAAAATCGGACCTAAACCAATAACTTCCCGTTTTTTGAAAATTTTCAATAGCGGGAAGTTAAAAATGACCAACAAACAAAGTGTCAGCGCGGAATTATAATGCTGTAACTATTAAATAATAATATAACCTTTTTTGTCGTGCGGATTTGGTATACACTTTAAAAAATTTTAATTTAAAAAAAAATATTGAAATCACGTTGGAAATGAAATTGTATTTACTTGATTTTAAATCTGAGAACTCCACTAATCCTGAACTCACAAATAAAAAAGTATTAAATTTATTTGAAAACTATGAAAGGTATCAACAGCAAACAAGCATGGAAAAACTGCACAGTTTTTTTATGATTTATATTAATTTAATTAATTATTATTATTTTACTACTGTGTCGAAGCACCAGGAAGCCAGATGTACACCTGTTTAAATATATATTGCCGAAAATAACTAATATTTTCTTTGTTTTCAATCAGCAGAATTATTCATGATATACAGTCATGTATCATGAAAAATTAATAAAAGCACACATCACTCATCCAGGATTAGAATTACAGCTGCAACAGGGATCATAATATGGAGTTAAAAGAACCGATAAACCGTTTTCCAGAATACCTGTTGATCTTACATTGGAGCAAACAATAAACGTTGATGCTGCAAACAGATTAACGGGCATAATTCATTCAACTAATTCCATTTCAGCTCATCAGCGGTGGTGTAGAAGTCACAGTATTCGCACAGAAATTATAACTCATGTGATGGAACATGCAGGCTTACAAAAAAGTCAAGACATTACTGCAGACCTCCAAAGAAGAATAAAAAAACATACTGATCAACTGGAGAATTTAATATCTTATTAAAAACAAATGATCCCTTTTCCAATGACATTTTATTTAATCTATCGAGTAATCAAGCAGCGCCAGAAAATATAGCTAACTTTTTGCTGAATATTGAAAGCCTAGGAAAAAACAGCGAGAAAATTTCATTGCAGAATGCAGTTCTGATCCTCAAAGATTTGAAAAAAAAATTACTCGGTGTAAAGTTCTGACTTTTGCGGATGCTATCCAAAAGAAAAAAATGACGGTGTTAGGTAAATTAGTTGAAGTGCGGATGTAGCGCGACTTATTTGGCCAGTTATTGTTACTTTCTTTGAATAATACATTAAATATTGACGCTGTTCTTACTTATCCGTTCCATTAGCGATGTGTCATCTTGATGGAGCAATTTGCAAGACAGATAAATCGGTATTATTGAAAACATTGGAAAAGGACATTGACAGTTATCGACCAGAAGCATGTGACGTTATGATTTTCGATGGCTACTTCATATTACACGCGATGACAGACGTTCCACTGACCTTTGGAACCATTTTAAGGGTTGTTTTAAGGGTTGAAAACTGTTTTCAGGCCCAAAACCACAAAAAAATTAACGAAATTATTTTAAAATTTAAATTTTACCTTTTAGTAGCAATTAAAAAGTGCCCCTCAATTTTTCATAAAATCGGCCCGACAGAGTCAGACTTAAAATTTTAAGAAAACACTGGTTTGCGAATAGCGAAATACTTAATTAAGGGTGTATATAATTTGGTGCAGATGTTGAATTGATAAGATACATGTCGAATATTGAAATTTAGAAAAATTAATTACTTTAAGCGGGTCTAATTTTTTATTTTACCCAAAAACAAACTTTAGTTTACAGAATAAAACCACAACGTCTGCTGTGGGCAAATACACTATGTTTTCGACAGGGTTCTGCACTGCGACCCGAGTTTTTGATATCTGATCTCATAATACGCCGATCCGATTTTGCTCAAAAGCTAATCTAATATAAATTAAATGCTGACAAATACAACAAAAAACCGTCCTACAAATAACCAGAGTTACTTTTGGAACACACTATATAATATCATGAATATAACAGCTATCAGATGCTGTTGTGCTGTTCTCTATCTGATAGAATAGTGAGTCAGAATATAGACAGAGACCTAACTGTTCGTGAATGGAATATACTATATGCTTCAAGTTGTTGCTTTGGAACATACTTTTACAAGCGTCGATACTTCCCAGTTTGATCCAGCTGGAGTCCAGGGCAGCGCCTTCAGACTTTAAAGCTGAGAGAATTGGAAGGAATGATTGCCATCGCCCGGTACAATGTTGTTTGATAATTAATTTTAAAGTAGCTATAAGCATTCTGACGACCAGATTTCCAGCTGGCGCATTATACTCTTAAATTTATATGTTATTTAAAATTACTATACTACGTTTAGTTCATTCTAATTTTGAATATAACCAATTCTAGTAAAATCAGTTTAGTTTGAAACAGATATGAAATAATTAAAATTTAACGCTATCTTCAAAAAATCTGAGAAATATCAATTTTTTTAAATAAAAAAACAACATTACTGGAATTGTTTTTCATTAATATCGTGGATTGTTTCTAGTAAGTACCACCATTATACAGGGTGACCCATCCAACGTGGGTTAACATGACTATCTATTAGTGGACATAGAAAGTCTGTTAAATGGTTAAAGTAGGAGATAATTTTATGCTCATTAACATTCCGTTAAAAACAAATGAATTTTGACACGCTATGAAGTTATTTAGAAAATACTGAAAATTGCCGGTTTTGAAAACTGGTCATAATACCTAGTCTTGTTGCTCGTGGACATTTTAATTACTATAAAGGTTACCGTTTGACATTGTGAAATTATTACAAATTACGCCATTGTCGATACAACAACCCAAGTCTTGCAGATCCCAACCCGCCGTAACCCTACCCAGTGTTAAGTTGAAAATCTTCAAAAATGTTAAGTACATATTTACATTTCGAGATTACGGTATGTTTTCTCTATTGTCATATTCTACACTTTTGCTCAATAACCACACGTAATAGTAAGACTATGGGAAAGTTGCCGGTTTTAAGACCAGATAAAGTTCGGCCAATTTGAAAATAATTTACATTTTTGAGTTACCGTTTCAAATTTATACAGCTGTTAATGGCCCCTCTGTACAAACCAAATACCGATTTTAAGACTCAATAGAGTCATTTGCTCGGTGGAGAAAAATTGCAAAAAAAATGGTAGGTACCAGTAGGGACCTATATAATATATTATACTCGTAGTAGTCCCATGCTGTGCTCACTCTTATAGAAAAGATCAGACCATGTAGTTCTGACTGCAGCAAAAACCGAAATTATTGGCGCTGCTAATTTTTAAATATTAATGATCACAATATCTTAGGTAACGTAGTATATTATTAAATGAATGCATAATGACTGGCATCATAACATAATGCTGACTACAGCATTATATTACGTCATTGTCGAAATGGGTGTTTTTATTGTATACTGAAGTCATTATATTAGTGTTTTGTAAAAGTGAAAAAAATGGTTTTTAAGTGTTGTGTTTGGAATTGCAATAATGCTAATAATGGGAAGATTACATTTTATTCATTTCCTAAGGAAACTGAGGTAAGAATAATTTATTTATCTATGACTATGACATGAGTAAGATAATATTATAACTTTATTTATTCAAGTTCCACGTCGTTATATTTTGTTTGAATTAAATAATAATATTTACAGATGTTTAAAATATTAAAAATCTGGGATTGACAAGTGTTTAAAATACTTAAAATAATGTTTTAATTGCAGAGTAATGACCTCTATTGTCGAGCGTCTATAATTCACAATTCATTCATTCTAATTGCAGAGATTTCACCAGTGGATTTTTGCGATCAATCGTAGGGATTTCCTTGATAGTCCTATGAATCGAGTCCGAAAAAATGTCCGAGTGTGTGAGCTCATTTCTCTGAAGATTGCAAATATGAAGCCGTGAAAATCAATATTATTATTATGAAACAATTTTGAAAACTATATTATTAATATTTTATTTTATTATTTTATATTTACATGACTTGATAATACATATTATAATAATTTAGTTAAGTGACTTATTTCGTATTCAAATGTTATTTTTTTAATGTTAATATAGTTTGTTATTATGAAAAATTGTAATACAACTGGGAAAAAAACATTTCTTTTATTTTTTAATCAACCTTTTCAATTTGTACGTCATTTCTAGGAAAATTAAATTTAAAGATACGAGTAAAATATTTGAAATTACCGCTTCTTTCATTGTTGCACACTAGCGCCATACTCCATAGTGGCAGTAATCAGTACTAAAAGGATAGAGTGGGATATCTATACTACTCTATCTATGGTTGCACACTAGCGCCATAAGTTTTTGCAGTCAGTACTAAAAGGGTCAGAGCATTCATGAGTAGTTCCGAAATAAGTACGGAAGTTTTGAAACTTTGGATGCTTGTAGATTTCAATGTCCTGAATGAAATGAGAACAAATGCAAAATATTATCGCAGCCGCCGGGGCCGCCATGTAGGAAAAATAGCGCAAAAACAGTTTCTTCGTAATATTTCGCTTCGGCTGCATCAAACGGCAAAAAATGCCCTTATAAAAATAAAATAGCATTAAATTTCCTACAAAATATGTCTTAAATTTTTTTTCTCTAAACAGAATAGTTTCAATGCAGCAGCTGAGCGAAGTCCAGCATTATTGACAAAATTATGATTTATTGCGTTTTCTCAATTTAGTGCGAATTTTATTTTAGTAACGAGTATTAAACATGGAGTGAAGTAATTTTAGGACGTATTGTAGGAATAGAACAGAATAAAAAAAATCAATCAACTCTATTTAATAGTAGGTAAACTTTAATTAAACTTAAAATAATTCTGCACTGTCGTTGTCGTTGTCACTCTCGTAATTGTCGTTGTCGTCCTCGTCACTCTCGTAATCGTCGTCTTCGTGGTCGTTGACGTCGTCGTCGTCATCAACTTCGACTGCCTGATCAGCGGCACTACTTTCTGAAAAAGGTATTAAAATAAAATAATAATTTAAAACGATTGTGCATATATTAGAATCCTTACTAATACTAATTTTATAACTGCGAAAGTGAGTCTGTCTGTCTGTCTATCTGTTTGTCTGTCTATTACTACTACTGAACCGATTTGGATGAAAATTGGCAAAGAGAAAAATTGAAGCCCAGGGACGGAAATAGGGTACTTTTTGTTCCGGTATCGCGATAACCTAAGTCCACGCGAAAGAAGTCGTGAGAAACAGCTCGTTATTCTATAATCTATAAAAATCATGTGGAAGCAAGACAAACGTCAAGCAAGACTCGATATTACCTTATATGAATTCTTTCTATCAAGGATAAAGTTTAAAATATGATTACTTATTGCCTAATCCAGATACAGCTTCAAGTGAGAAGGGTATTCGGCCTCCTTTGAACCAGACAGGTGTATATTTTTCATTTGTTAAGAATAAGATCCATCCTTTGTTATAAATACACCTGTCTGTAAAAAGATCGTTACGATTTATATTTATTTATATTTATACACTAGCGGCCGCGCCCGGCTTCGCCCAGGTGCTAAGAAAGCTCGGGTGCAATACACTACTCACTCGCTTCGCTCGTTCGCTTGAATATTATAAATACACTACTCACTCGCTTCGCCCATTCGCTTGAATATTATAATTACATTACTCACTCGCTTCGCTCGTTCGCTATATATATAAACCTTCCGGAAACAATTTGCGTAACTCTAGCCGTTTATGCAGCGCACGCAACGGAAGCTCTCAAAAAGAATAATTTTTCCCGTTTTTGCAACATTTTTCATTGATGCTCCTCTTCTATTGGTCGTAGCGTGATATTATATAGCCTATAGTCTTCCTCGATAAATGGACTATCCAACACAAAAAAAATTTTTCAATTCCAACCAGTAGTTCCTGAGATTAGCGCATTCAACCAAACAAACAAACTCTTCAGCTTTATAATATTAGTATAGATATAGGTACCTAATAAATTATTGTCTGCCTAATGACAAGGTTTTATCAGTGTAAACCAAAGAATGAAGATGCAAGCAAAATTTTACATAAAAAATTATTAAGCATAGTTGAAGTGTAAACTATAAACGCTATTGCTTATAAGCTGGTAAGTACCCATGTAAGGTTGATTTGTTTGTAAAAGCGCTAAACTAATTACAGATAAGTAATATAGTGTTGGTGCTTCTATCTGCGATACTATATCATGTGCTGGGGTATGTAAATTCTCTGTATATTGGCTATATGCGAATGTAAGGGTAAGGACCCACTACAAGTTGATAGTAGCGGAACATTTAGCTGTAAACAGTAAACATAACTTAATCAAATTACCTGCTATAGGAGCTTTTCAATAAGACCGCTTTGATTAAAATTGTGTTTGTTTAGCAACTTACTGTTAAACGTATTGCTGCTCGCCATCCTCTAAAGTGTAAACTTTAAGTAATTCGCCTGTAATGTGTCTGTACCTTAAGAGGTGTAGAGGATGACGAAGTAGGCCACATGCATACAGGTCTAGGATTAGTTAACTGTTAGATGACAGTCTCAATATTAGCACAGAGTTTAACCAACTATCCTGTCTCGTATCACACGGTGAAATGTATAAACCATTAAAACTGAAAATCTCAAAAATTGTTAAATTTAGGTTTTCGGGAAGAGGTTCCAAAGGGCGCATTTTTTGGGTAATATTATCATAACCTCAGACTACAACTCAGAATCAACTTCGGAAGAGCAATTTACACCTTCGCCCTTTTTCCTAGAAATATCTAGGATACGTCAAGGTCGTTCTATCATTGTTTCGAGTGTTGCGAAAAGGAAAAGAGAATCAGCGGATATTCGAAAATTGTAATTAAATTATTGTATAACACTCAAGGCCCGCCACATGTTATCCAACATCGCAAATTCATCAACATTCATCATCGCGGAAACGCGGACAAAATTGCCGTAAATTATAAACGGTTGACTCGAGAAAAAAAATAATCGAACATGGAAATAATTTGTACCAGGTTGCATTTTTGCATACACATTGGTATTGGGGTTCTAAATAATATGCCAGAGTTCCTCATCGATCTGACACCTGCGTCGTTAATTACGTGGGGTTAAAGGTCGCGAAACATTGATTTTTGCAAATCTCTCGAAAACGGTGAACTTCTCGACAACATTTATTATTAAATTGGTACAACATTTCTACAAAACGGTCTCAGAAGTTTTTTTGTAGGGCTAACTGTTCACGAGATATCTCGATGGGATACGCGAAAAAAATCGTCATCCCACCTATCCATGTATGGGAAGGTACTATAATAAAACGTTTTATGCAATTTCACTTCACGTCTCTCTTTGGGTTAACTAAAAGCATATACCTCCAAAATTTAGGTTACCCCCAACATTTAGATTTTCCGTGTTCCGTGGTATATCCGTGTGCATGGACCAGCAGCCTGAAATTTTCGTTTATATGTTCGTTCCATTACCCAACAAAAAACAAAAATGGTTATAGTACCGAGCGTGGGGACTTAATTCCTTTTATAAGTTTGTATGTGAGTTTCTTTACCATATTTATTACTATGCAACATAGATATATTATATAAGTTAACAGCACGATTCTAAAAATTCTTTTACTAAGTAAAAGAATTTTTAGAATCGGTCCAGTAGTTCCATAGATAAGAATGTGTGATTTATTACCCCCCTTCCCGAGAGAATCACTCCCCCTGCGAAGCGAAGTCGGGCTGGTATTAATAGGATTTCGCCAATACGCTAAAATGCAAAGGAATTTCAAATTTTGTTAGTAGTAGAAAATTAATTAATTATATAACTCGAAAATTATTTAAAAAAGTTGAATAAAACGTAGCCTATAGCACTTCTGGGATCATAAGGAACATTAAAAAAACAATAATCAAAATCCGTCAAATAGATATTGAGTTAAATCAATTGGAACAAGCCCACATACATACACACATACAAAGAATTTTATATAATAGTATAGATTATAGAATATAGCTTATATTATATTATATATTACTAGCGGCCCGTCCCGGCTTTGCCCGGGTGGTATGAAATGATGATTTAATAGCGGTCAACCATGGCTCCGCTCACATGTATTTAGTATATTGTTAATTTGTTATCCCCCCGCGTAGCTTTCTATTAGTGAAAGAATTTTTAGAATCGGTTTAGTTGTTACCGAGATAAGAATTTATGATTTATTAGCCCCCCCCCCGCGAGCATCTCCCCCTGCGTAGATTTCTTTTAGTGAAAGAATTTTTAGAATCACTTTAGTAGTTTCAGAGATAAGAATTAATGATTTATTAGATCCCCCGTAAGAATTTCTCCCACTGCCCTCGCGAGAATCTCTCCCCTGCGTAGCTTTCTATGAGTGAATGAATTTTAAGAATCGGTTCAGTAGTTCCAGAGATAAGAATTTATTATTTATTAACCTCCCCCCCGCAAGAATTAAAATAAAATATTGCCTATATCACTCAGGGATAGTGTAACTTTCTATTAGTGAAAGAATTTTTAGAATCGGTTCAGTAGTTCCTAGTTAAGAATTTATGATTTATAGACCCCGTGCCCCCGCGAGAATCAAAATAAAATATAGCCTATATCACTCAGGGACAGTGTAAATTTCTACAAGTGAAAGAGTTTTTGGAATCGGTTCAGTAGTTCTAGAGTTAAGAATTTATGATTTATTACCCCCCCCCCCCGCGAGAATTTCTCCTCCTGCCAATCGAAGTCGCCTGTCATCCTCGTTTCGCGTATTTGCCTACAGTTTATAATATTAATACTTATAGTGTATTTTCATATCCCAAACTTCCATTCCCTATTTCACTCCCTTCAGTTTTTTTTTTGAGACAAAAGATAGCCTTGTCCTTCCTCAGGATGCAATCTATCTGTTCAGCGGTTTAGGCGTGAAAAAGTAACAGACAAACAGACATACAGACAGAGTTACTTTCGCATTTATAATATTAATAAAGATATTGTATTGTATTGTATTATAGTTTTGTTCCAACCTGCTATAAATGGATCGTTTTGAAACGGTAACGAAACTGTTTAAATCGGTTTTGTGCGCATGCGTCGACCTAGGACAGTTCTGTAACGATAGAAACGTAGACAATTGAAACGCTTCTGTAACCGTTTTGTGCATCAAATCATGGCCTCCATGCATCAAATATCAATTGTCATTTGTCAAATTTTCATTTTGGTTTCATGTCTAGACCATGTACCAAAATGATCGTTCGAAAACCGTTCACAAACGATCACAAATTCGGTTGGAACGATTAAAGAATCGTTCGACAACCGTCCATAGCTTGGTTGGAACGCGTTCTATCTACTGCGCATGAGCGTGACGGTAATATTACGGTTTTCAGAGAGGTTGGAACAAAGCTTATATTGTAATATATTATATTATATTACCTACCTATATTATGTTATGTTATGTTATGTTTTGTTATGTTATGTTATGATATGTTGTTGTCGAGCGTCTATAATTCACAATTCATTCATTCATTCATGATATGTTGTGCCACGTTATATTATATCAAATCATATATTATATTTTAGTATATTATACCTATAAAATATTTTTGTATCTATTTTTCCCGGACCATACTCGCACATCCCTAGTTCTAGATGAAAATAATTGTACATTTTAGAAATAGTAATTTTATTACAGTTAATTAATTAACATTTATTATAATTAATGTTCACTGTAACAAAAAAACGTCTGCTTTTCTATTCTAAATGACTAGGTAGTTTGCTTTTAATATGCTTCTGTCTATGTAACCTGTCGCTATGCCATTATTTTAATTACAAACATGTTATATAAATATATTTGATATCAATAAATTTCTTTTGAAATATCTATCAACATCACCGTGCTACCATTTGACAGCCAGTAAACAGTAAATTTTCAAATGAATTTTTTGCAAATTATCAAAATGTTCATAGATTATGTAATAAATCGTAAGAGAGAATATTTTTAACAAACTTAAAAAAGAGGTTATCAATTCGACATGCATTTTTTCTTTCTTATGTTTGTTCTCGACGGGTTGACCGCTTTAAATAATTTCGACGACGTTGGGTTCAGAATGTTTACGGAATAGTCCCATATAATTTTTTTTAATTGGTTCAGTAGTTTCTTTTTTTCTAGCAATCAAATTAATTTTTTAATTATATTTATGTTACCTCATATCTCCTGCATTTGTGAACCAATTTTAATAATTATTTTTCTAATAAATAGGGCTTACCCCTTCAGGGTGGTTCCAGATAAATTTTACTTAAATCGGTTTAATAGTTTTTTTTTAGTTTAGTAGGTAATCAAATATCAAGAAAAAAGTCATTTAATAACATACGAAATACGTATTGCAGTCACTAAAAAGTAAAATATAAAAAAAATTATAAAAAATACAGCGTCCTTAAAAAAGAGGAAAATAATAAAATTTTGAGATCGGCGCCGATTTAATAAAATAAAAGTAAATATTATATAAAAAGTTTTAGTAATTTAATTGGCGCCGACCTAAAAATTTTATTTCCTCTTTTTCGTGGCTTTTTTGAAGGAGGTTTTTTGTGAACTAAAAACTTCAAAAGACAAATAAAATTGCTTGGAAAAAATACGCAATTAAAATTTTAAATTGTCGGATGGTTTGCAGTCGAGAAAGTTATTCAAATAGTGTAAGAGGCAGCGACGGAATTTCTAAAGCGTCTACGTAAGGCAAAATAACATTGAAAATACCTGTATAAATGTTCCCCCTTTAAGAATCTGTAAGTTTGGCAACCTCTTCCTTGCGTTTTTGGTGACAGGTAGAAATTAGACAGGTAAAATATACATTTTTCAAGTAACTAGGTAATGCTTTTTTTAATTCCATCGTAAAAAGTATCGATTCAGAATACATAAAATCACATTGCAAACATATTGCCCCGTGCTAACATGCCGCCAAACACAATTATATTTACAAAAAAATTTTTTTTCAAGTGTCTACGTAATGTCTGGCATTTTAATTTTTATAAAGGGCGACACATATACAGGGTGAGTCACTAAAAATGTCTCGGGTGGTATCTCATTTATTATGAGCATTAGAAAAAAAGTTTTAAATAAAAGTTGGTTTTGAATAAGAGCACTATACTATAAAATTATTTTTAGCTATACAGGGTGTACTATGTAGTCATGGTACAACTGACTTGTATTTTTAACTTCCCATTGGAAGTTATTGTAATGGGTCCGAAAATCGAAATCAAAATGTATAATAAATTTTTATGTTTCAAGGTCACCACACTATTTTTACACTATTTTTAGAAAGATGTCTGTGTGTGTGTACGTATGTACGTACGTACGTATGTGTCCATATCTTTCTAAGACGAAATCTCGAGAATGAAAAATGATATCGACTACGTTAGGGTGCCAACCGACGCGTATTAACGTAAATATAATCTGAAAGAAATTTTTTGAAAATCGGTTAAGCCGTTCTTTTTTCTTAACCAAATAACCTCAAAAAAAGTAGATTTTACACTATATCTCGCGAATAAAAAAGTATATCGACTTCGTAAGGATGTCAATCGAGGCGTGTTAACGTCATTTTGATCCGGCATAAATTTTATAAAAATCGGTTCAGCCGTTTTTTTTTTAATTATTGTTAAAAATAAATAATAATTATGTTTTAATAATTAAAATGATTACTTTTCTGTGTAATATCTAATTTAATTATTATTATTAAATATTTATCAAACTGGGAAGTTCGTCGTGTGGACCTCAAGGGTCGCACTTTAGTACTAATAAACGACCCACCTCACGGCTTGTTATAAATAGAATACCTACCCTGTATATTTTCAGGCCATCTCATTGTCCATTTGGAAGTCTACATAAAATTGTGCCATTTTTCAAAATCGGTTCGGACGTTGCCAAACTATTAATCTGTTTCTGCAAAATTCTACATTTTCGTTATCTACTACTGAAATACACACCAAGCACATTTTTAAGTTGAGTTAAATTTAATTATACAGGGTGTTAGTGGCAATAGTTGGATAACTTTAACTTACCTTAAGTCAATTTTTTTAAGTAGCACACCCTTTATATCTTTAGGTATGTGAATAGAGCTCGCTTTCCTCTACACAGTTTATGCCTAAAAATATACAGGGTGTTCTACTTAAAAAAAAATTTAAGTAGCACATACTGAGGAAGGCTGACAGACTTACAGATTCTTAAAGGGGGAATACTTATACAGGCATTTTCAATGTTATTTTGCCTAACGCAGACGCTTGAAAAATTCCGTCGCTAGCTCTCCGTCTAAGCGCATTTAATTTTTTAAACTTTAATTACTAGCCCGAGAGCTTGTTTGAAAATTACCTCCTCTTTGGGTACAAAAGGTTTGACTTTTTGAAATGGATGGACTTTAATTTATGCGCACATAAGCACCCGTCTGCTGCCCCTCGGTGGACGACGAAACTATTCAAAATAGGCTAAAATGTACTCGGTAATCTGTATTTGAATAGGTATTCAAATACTTATCGCTGTGTATCAACTTGTATTTGATATACGATTACATTTTGTGTAGAGAGTTTGTACTCGCTAGTCGACTGTCGAGTACTTTTTGTTTGTACATGGAATAGATCAAATCGCATTTGGCTTCAACGCATAATACCTAGCGTGGTAGAACGAGATCGCTGCGGTGGAAGACAACACAATAGCCTGGATTCTAGATTATAAGCGTCTAATCGAGAACGCAAGGTAAGTATTTGGGCTTAGAAAGAGTTTGTGGATTTATCCCATTGGGAAATAAAAATGTATACTGAGAACATAAATAAATTTCTTTAACTAAAAACATGCAGCATGCACTATACATAACATGAACAAAGATTTTAAAACAATGATTAAATAAAATTCGTAACAGTAATTAGAAAAAATGACATTCTTTGAAATAAACAATAACTACAAATAAATAAAACATTTATAAAGTTAAGGTCAAGTTTATTTAAGGAAGTCCATTTTACATCACAAGATATCTTACTAGATTATTTGGGGCATTTAAAAGCATAAAAATGTTATCTGACGGAACTTTGTTGTTGGAAACATCTACAGTCTACACAAACCCAAGCGGATAAAGTTTTGGCAGCAACAATTAATATAAAAACACATCGACGTGCCGTAAAAGTGGAACTTCACAACCAAATCAACTTTCTGAAGGTGTGTACTGTTTCAATCTTCGCAGTTGCATTATTTAGTTTACACTATTTAAGAGGAAAACGCGAAAACAGTAACTTTTGGGACAAATAAGATCATTTCAATTTGAAAGCGGATAAAATTTCGAATAAAATGACGTCTTTAAAGTAAAATATTTTTTATCGTTAAAAAAATCATCATTTCATCATTGAAATTGATCATTATTTATGGATAATACCAAAACTAGACAGCGGGAAGTTTCAGGGATGGCCTGCAGGGTAAACCGTTTTTCAAGTTTTTTATTTTATATATTCGCTACTTGGAGACCATAACAACATGTTAAAAAATATTTGTATTTCATTTCAAATACTACATTTAGTAACAGTATTTTTTCTGTTTTTGAACACTTTTTCGAAACATTTTTTTTTGTGATTACTTTTTCGAAATGTTTTTTATTTACAAGACTAGTTGTCACGCTGTGTCAACGGCAAAGGAAATCATTCCGCTAGATCTAAGAATGGCCCAATGAACCAAAAAGAGTTTAAAATTCAATAAATAAGAACACTTAATAAAATTTCGTTCGCAGCGATTAAACGCAAATACAAAGTAAATTCCCACATCTGCAGCGTTCCTGCCGTGGTATAAAAAAAAGGAATTTATCAAAATAGAAATCTTTTGTTGTTCTAAAGAAAATGTCAAAAGTCCCCATCGATCCGAGTGCCGCTAAAAATTTTATGGGGAGTGAATTTCTCGGTTCCGTTTCATTTTTAGCAAAAAATGGTTATTAGCAATCTTGTAGAATGTAAAGAATAGAATTCTTTACAACTTTCGTATAATCATTTTTTTTCTACGATCTCTAGTTTTACTTATTTAAGTGCTCGCGGTTTACTCCCCCTCGATTCGTACATAACGGAATTATGCTGCTGCCTGATGACCTGACATAATGATTAGTATCTTTAATTTTAAGTTGGACTTTAAGCTAACGATTTATCCAAATTAATGCAGTAGTTCTCTAGTTATAAGCAAACAAATAGACAGGCAGTTTTCTTTTTGTCTAATTTCCCATGGGCTATTCCATGTTCGGCAGATGTCCACAAAAACGATCTCCTCGTCAATTTTTTTTGTCAACATTATTATTTATTTGCTTACGGTTATGTACTATGTTATAATATATAATAATGCTGTAGGCTACAACTTACAGTACAATTTTTTAATTACAAACTCTTCTTACATAGCAGTCGACGTTTCGACAATTATATTGTCTTTTTCATGACATAATTTGTTTGCTTCTTCTCCAAATTCGGATCTGATGTTGTTAAGGAATCCCATTCTTCACCTAGTATTACGTATGTTAATTGCTTACATCAGATCCGAATTTGGAGAAAAAGCAAACAAATCATGTCATGAAAAAGACAATATAATTGTCGAAACGTCGACTGCTATGTAAGAAGAGTTTGTAATTAAAAAATTGTACTGTAACCTACAGTATTATTATACATTATTATTTATGCTTAAATATATGTTGAGTATACACTGTACATTCTCAGTATTGCTAGTGCTAGGGAAATTTTCCTAGATCTAGGGAAAATTTGGGTATGTGAGGGAAAAAGGAAAATATTCAATAATCTGAGGAATTTTTAGCTTCAGATGCCAATTTTTATTATTTTTTTATCAACTTGACCCACTAAACGATTTCTTGTTCTTCATCGTTACTATGTTCATTATTTTGTTAGTCTTAGATCTCCTACAATAAATGAGAATTTTATTAGCCGTACAATACCTATACCATTTTTAGTGTATTTCTTTATAATTATAAGTATTTGTTGATATATTAATTATTTGTATTCCTTGTAAATTTATTGTTGTTTGTTATGTTATTACATATTTATTCCATGTCTTTATTTCCATTTTTCTTACTAGAGAAGAAAATAATTATAAGTTTGGATAATATTCGCTCAAACAGTATAACTAAAACATAATCTCAAATCTGAAATGAAATATTTTTAGGGAATTCTCATTTTTTAGATAAATTCTAGGTAATGTTGAAGCTATCAGATCTAGGGAAAATCTGGAAAAATTTTCAAGATTTTACTAGAGATTAGAGAGATTAAAGTTTTGCACCTGGCATAACTGTTCATTCCTCCAACAGAACACTGAACAGCCAACACTAGAACAGATATTGTATCTGTGATCGATCACTTTTCATGTCCATTTATCATCATAGGGGATTTTAATGCTCATAACTCCATCTGGAGATCAAATTACATAGACGTTTCTGTAAGACTATAACAGAGACGTTGATTCTGAATCAAATTTTAATCTTATTGACCATGTGGTCAATATGATCAAAAACTAAGTTTAAAATATAACTGATAAAAAATAACTGTAACGGCTGCAGGGGGCATAAAATAAATAAAAAAATAATTACGCGCCTTAGCATGCTTAGACGGGATTTTTTTTCTTGATTTGTTTTATGCTCCCTGCAGCCGTTAAAGTTAATTTTAACCGACTTCAAGAAAACAGAAGTTATCAATTCGAGACGTATATATATTTTTTTCATGTTCGTTCAGCCATAATTTCTCGAGGGGTTGACCGATTTGAAAAATTTCGACGCCACTGGGTTCAGAATGTTTACGGAATGATCCCATATAATTTTTATTTAAATCTGTTCAGTAGTTTCTTTTTTTCTTTTCTAGTAATCAAATTAATTTTTTAATTATGTTACCTCATATCTCCTGCATTTGTGAACCGGTTTTGATGATTCTTTTTCTAATCAATAGGACATATCTTCGGGGTAGTCTCACATAAATTTTACTTAAATCGGTTCAGTAGTTTTTTTTTAGTTTAGTAATCAAATATCGAGAAAAAAATCGGTTAATTACATTCAAACTACATATTAAGTCACTAAAAAGTAAAAAATAAAAAAATTCATAAAAAAATAGACCTCCCTCAAAAAAGCCACTAAAAAGAGGAAAATAATAAAATTTTGAGGTTGGCGCAGATTAAAAGTAGGTATACCTAGTAATTAAATTGGTGCCGACTTAAAAATTATATTATTTTCCTCTTTTGATGACTTTTATTAAGGAGGTTCTATTTTTCTATAAAATGTTTTTATTTATCAGTAGTATTTTAAACTTAGTTTTGTTTATAGCTCTATTATGTATACTCTCTATAGACTTCCATGGCCTCAGTTATCATAATTTACCGTTTCCACTCACTACTGACTAGTAAAAAATCTTCACGTATCAACGCGGATTTATTATAGATATCTGCCTAATTGGGGAAACTGACTTTTGCAACATTATTTATATTTTTGACAGAAACATTTTCTAAGTTGCATATTTATTGGTTTCCTTATTCAACGGTGCGTATAAAAAATATATGCGTAACAATTTTTTCTCACAGACTATGGTGTGTTTATTTATTTTTTTATAAATAAACATTCACAAAATAAATTCATTGTATTATCAAGTACAGTAATTTAATTCTCTTGGCCTATAGTAATGAGTCTACTTGTATTTTACATTTTAAGAACCAATAAAAAATAAGTGCGTGACAAGGTGTTAAGTCGCTCCTCCAATCAGAAAGGTGTTTATATATATAGTTATAGGAATGCAGGACGCTCAACGAGATAAACATCTAGCGATTTCCGGTTACGATCACAGTCGGTCAGACGAACAGTAGTCGCGCTCTGATAAGGATCAAGTGCACGAATTCAGTAGTGCGGATGTGCATTTTGTTAACGCCGGAAATGGCGGACTAGTACTCGATTATTATAAGTGCACACTATGTGGACACACAGCTAGGTACGTTCCTTTCTGTCACAGACAACCATTTCAAGTGGGTTGACATTATATTCAAGATATAAAGTTATTCAACAACATTTGGCCCTAACGAGGTATAGGATAAGTATGTCTCTTCATGCGTATACATTGTATGGCTATATACCTATTTGTACATGATAATGAAAAGGACCTTTGCGTCGATCAAATTATTATAATAAGCTTAGATTTATCTGAAATTTACACAATATAAGAATTTTAGTTTTAACCTTAAGCAAAATTTGCAATAAAGTATGTGCCATAACCAGAAATTTAAAAAATGAATGGGTATGTGTGCTTTGTAATGATGATCTGCCAACAAAATGATATGTACAACGGATAGAGGGGGAATTTCCTTAAGAATTGAAAACCATTTTGAACAACGAAGAAAACATCATCAAAAGTCGCTTCTTCATTACCTAAAAAGTATAAACAAAATTAAAGACATATGCAATATCGCACAAACGTTATTACTATTGCAATGCTTATTACTTTAACTTACCAATAATATTATCGGTTCGCTTTCAAAATAGCGTGCCTGCAGCGATACACAACGCGAACTGTCGGCTCTGACGCACACATAATTGGTGTGCTTCTCTGTCGGCCAAATAAGAAATATCATTGATGGCGTATATAAGTGATGACAGTGTAGCGAACAAATTAAAACACAGACATTATTATTTTCCACCAGAAACGTACCAAACAAATATTATAGACAACGTTAACCAAAAGATAGTCACTACGGCAAATTTCTGGCATATTTAACTGGTATATAAAACTAAATTCATCTTACTTTCAAATTGAACGATTAAAATCAAGCTGCAATGTCGAAACATTTTATACGTAGGTATATTATGCCTCTGCGTATTCATATATAAAACATAAATCAGAAATCAGTAGAGTACTCAAAAACTATACCTGGCGCCTTAGTTAGAAATGAATTAGAAGTGAATTCTTCGAATTTATTTCTAAGGCGCTAGGTAGTTTTTGATTCGAATAAGTCAGAAAATTTTGAAACCTGGTGACTTTGTAGATTTTTATGTCCTGAATGAGATACTACATTTTGTAAAATTCGATTGTTGCCGCCGGCGCAGCCATATTGGTAAAATGGCGTCAAAAATCTTTTTTTTCATAATATTTCGTCTTCAGTGCATCCTATGGCAAAAAAGTTATTATCAAATTTAATTTAGATAAAATTTGCCACAAGTAATGTTCTATACATTTTCAACCGACTTCAAAAAACATTTTTTTAAATTATATTTGTATAATGGAAATTTTTAAAAACACAGTTTTTTGCTTAAAATGACGGCTATGACTTTTTGTGCACATATACTAAAAGATTCTATCATTCTCATTTTATATTTGTCAAACAATGTAGCGCCCACATTCTTGCTAACGATTATTTATCATCTGTAGTCGTCAAGTGACAGTTCTCAAAAGATAAAAAAAATAATTACACTTTCCCCCCTAATAAATAAGGCGTTTGCTTTGTTTATGTTAATACTAACATTTTAATAACATTTCATCGTACAATAATATCAGAATAGCGATCTTAGGCTGGGCGCTTGGACTATAAGAATAAATATAATTAACAGCCAAATTTTTACATTACCATCAAAAACAGACCGTTGACGTCATTTACGAAAATGGCGGGTTTCAAATCGTTCAAGTATTAGCACAGTTTAAACAAGCAAAACAGTCTGACCTCATTTTAATAGAACCAATCTATACAGCAGCAGTCGGTATAGAAGTTCCAAACTTCTACCGCCTGCTGACTTTACATTCGCTGCGCGCTGCTATGTACACTGTTGTTCGAAAATAAACATTCAACATGCCCTACAAATTGATAATAAACTATTTTTTCATACATGTTACCCAATACGAGTAAATTGCGAAAACCTGTTTGTTGAGTTTAATTTTCAACTTTCCCTCACAATAAATAACAAAGTAGGTACCTATTAAGTCCTACGCAAAAAGATAAAACGTCGTAAAAGGTAGAAACTTTTACGGTCTTTAAAATGCAGTATCGAATTTTGATGTCACACCGATAGGAACCGAGATATTTGAAAAACATTTTTTTTTGAAAATAGTGGCGAACGCCGGTGGCGAAATTTGCCGGTAACTCGTCAGGACACTAAAGACAGACTCCCTCCCCCATCAAAGATCAAACGGCCGTTCACACCATATGACTTCCGACCTCAACTACATACTTAACTGGGCTTTTTAGTGTATTTGCCATAATATGGCACATACACTATTGTCGTCGGTCGGATGGCGGGACCTAAGGGTCGGACCAAAATTTTTCGACGTTTCATACCCCCCTGAACAGTTTGCCACCATTTTTAAAAATGTTTATGTATATATGTATGTATGTATTGTTAGGGTAGGGTCGCAAAGTTATTAATAAAAGTCAAAATAATTCAAATTCAAATTTCAAGAACATTTATTGGTCCATACTATACAGCACATCTGCAACCGTTCAATCTGTATTCTAGCCTTCTTGTGTAAGCGGTTCCCTTGTTCCCTGTTGCCACGCAATGCTTATCATCTTAGACCCTCTACGTCTCCCGTCTGCTTCGTCCCGATCCGATTGACCAATCAGGTTCAGACCTCATGCGTTTTGACAAACCACAGAGAACCCGCAGACATGCTCACAACAATTGCTACAAGGTGTCCTATTTTTCTAACAGTATATATTATAGCATTAGCTTTTGCTCAGCTGACCCGAATTTAATCGGTTGCGCGGCTAGCTACAGAAGACTGCGGGTTCATGGGTCGGAGAACAAAAAAATTATCTAGTTATACGATCGCACTTGTTTTTGGGAAGCAGCCTCTAAATTCAATTACAGGAAAAGCCCTTAATGGGCAATAAAAAACCCAACCACCTACCACTCGACACTTAGGACAACACAAAAATGGAACGCACACAATGAATCGTGCTCCAAAATAATTCAATTTAAATTTAAAATCCCCCTGAACTCAGGATCACCTAACTACAGACGAACACTCGACGGAGAATTAATTAGTGGGCCAGATACCGACCGAGAGATCGAAGGGCGCCAGAACTTATAGGGCCACACTCTGTAAGTCTCAGGTCGTCCAAACTGAGACAGCGAGAGTGGTCACAGTTAGGGATAATTCGAAGAAGATAACCACGTTTGGCCAAAAGAGATCTGAAAAATCTTCCGGAACAGAGTCCAGAACCACAATCTTATATTAATCCCAGGCCTAACACTGTTACTTCCTTAGCGAGATAAACGGGAAAAAAATCAGATGTGATTTCAAAGGCCAATACCACACGATAACTTAACCTAAAATACCAACAAAACAACATATTACGAACACAATATCGGGACACACAGTTTTCGAGATACCAAAAGATAAAAGCGGCACTGTAATCACAGGCCCCACGGAACTTCCAACAATCGAGACAAAAATCCTAATTCAATAGTCCTCGAAGCCTCACAATAACCTACTTATTCTATCGCAAAACGCTTACGTGACGTTAGCGAGCGATAAGGAAACGATAACGGAACGATAGCGAAATTCTCAACACAAAATCTTCATAAATAATGAAACGATAACGGAACGATAACGAGTAAGCTAGCTATATCAAATATCAACGATCCAACAATGGAAATACGGAAAATAAATCAATTTTCGGGAATTCGGAAAATTAGGAAGGTCGACCAATACAAGAAACGAAGGAGAAAACAACGCCGAATCCAAAATCCAAGACTAGAACAATACAGCTCCAAAACGAACAGTACAAATTAAAATCCAAAATCCCAAAATAAAAGTTATTTTTTTCGCCAGAATAATTAATCATTAATTTTTGATTGTTTAGCCGCTGCGATGCGTATCAGACGACAGCCAAATCTGCTCTGTCGTTCCGCGAGTCATAACATCGCCACGATGAAACACAGCCTAAGCGAGCTCACTTTTACCCACGCTAAAAACATGCTTTCTCACTTCGATTCATATGTTCCTTTCTGTTTAGTTTTGCCAGCCTCGTTCGCAGTCGCTGGCTAGTCTGCCCTGACGTCATCATATCAATATAATGGGGTCCTACTTATCTCCCGAAGTAATGATAATAACATAAAATGCTTTGAAGTTTAAAATGATCCCGATATCTACTAGATGTGTTAAAGGGCCAACTGCCCCCCTAATTACGACTAAAATTAGCCCAGTATAATATATCTTTATATGTGTGTGTGTACACGATAACTCTCGACAGGCTTAATCGATTTAAACGAAATTTGGTACACACATTGGAACTCATCACCGTACGAAGTCTATTTAAAATGGGCCCGATCGGACCATTTTCAGGGTTGTATTTAAGGGTTCCAAAAAGTTTTTGGGCCCAAAAATACCGAAAAAATTGTCAGAATCGTTTCAAAATTGAAATTTAACTCTTTAGTAAAGATTAAAATGTGCTGCTAAAATTTTAATAAAATCGACCCGACAGAACCGGACTTACAAATTTTATGAAAACACTAGTTTGTGGATAGTGATTTACTTACTGAAGGGTGTATTTAATTTCGTACAGAGGTTGCATTGATAATAATATTGAAATTAAGAAAAAAAATATTATTTTAAGAGATGTATTAAGGGGTTAAATTTTTTATTTTGTCTAAAACAAACCTAAGTTCACGTATTAAAGCCACAAGGCCTGTATTAGCAAATACACTATATTGTCGGCAGGGTTTGGCACTGCGACCCGAGTTTTCTTTGAAATTTAAATCGCAATGCCCAATTAGAAAATTAGATTGTTTCACATTACTCTAAATTTTCAAATAAAGTTTTGATCGAGATTTTGATGTTTTCTGTTTCCCATCTGAAATGGAAAACATGAAACAAAGTTTGCGGACCTGAACATTATTGATTTATATTTTGGTCCATTCGTGAAATTTTGGGATCCGTCATTTTACGTAGTTCTTCAAAATCTGAGCGCATCATTCTGATGAAATTTCGAAAGCCATTTCCGTCTTTTAATTTTAGATCTACCATTAAATTGTCACCGTAATAAATAACTTTCTTCCAGAACACTTCTCCTCCACCAATGTCTCGATTTTTTTGATTTGCCATAAAAAAGTATTCTGTTATCTGCACAAGTTTCAACCGCCACCGCAACTTCTCCGCTTGCCGTCTTGCCTTACGCTAATTAAAATTTTATATGTGAACGCTAAACACTGTTTCCAAAATATACGAGTTATTAATTAAGAAAGTTTATTTAAAATTGTTTTTATACTCAACATTTAGAAAAAAATACTTTGAGTAACAGATTGAAATGATAATATGTAACATGACAAAACAATATCTATGCTTTTTTGTAAGTTGTGAAATGTAACACATAAGTTTGAAAAATACTCGTATTTTATTTTTTCTGTTTGCTGATACGATAAAATCTTAAACTGTTTCATTTAAAAGTAAAAACATTATGCATAACTATGAAAAATGTGAACCGAGAAAAAAATGGTTGATAGAAATGGAAGATAAAAAGGATCTATGAATGACAAGTGATACCAATATAATACATATATCAAAGCTGCAACTTATTTTTATTTATCAAAAAGTTAGATAGGTTTCAAAGATAAAATTATCATAATCGCATTATGTAGAACTAAAGTCACACACGTCGGCTGCAAACATAAAAAGATGTGTTTATACGATGTGGACCAAAAATATATAATTTAATAAAATTGTGAAAAAAGTGTCGTTACTTACACTTATAAAGGATGAGTTACTTAGATTGTCTCGGGCGATATCTCATTTATTATGAGCATTAGAAAAAAAGTTTTAAATAAAAGTTGGATTGGAATAAGAGCATGCTATACATTAAAATTATTTTTGCTATACAGGGTGTACGATGTAATCACGGTACAACTGACTTGCATTTTTATAAATAGAACACCCTGTATATTTTCAGGCCATCTCATTGTCCATTTGGAGGCCTACATAAAATTGTGCAATTTTTGAAATTCGGTTGGGACGTTGCCAAAATTCTAGATTTTCGTTATCTATACTACTATACACCAACCACATTTTTACTTCCCACCTCTACTATGGTAGGGAAGTAATGGATTTAGTCCGAAAAAAATATTTCGAGATTTTAACAGTTCTTCACGTTTTGAGACCCTAGCAATCGTTTAAGATCATTTTCTGACTGATGTCTGTGTGTGTGTGTGTGTGTGTGTGCGTGTATGTGTGTGTATGTGGTCAATTTTTCGCCTTCGATATCTTAAAAACGGAACAACATACGGCAATGCCGATTGTTCTATTGTGTTTATCAGCCTTTAACTTAGATCTGATTAGATTTTGAGTCAAATCGGTTCAGTGGATCCTGAGATATTCAAAAAAACGTTCTCAATATCACGTATTAACATAGGTAAAAAAAATATAAATGAATTCTAGATGTTAAAATATGAAAAAAATGTAAATATTTTTTTTCTCTAAAATGTATAGTTTTCGAGAAAAAAAATATTTTACTAAAAAAAGAAAATTGTACGTAAATCAAGGTAACCATGATTTTTGCTATACTAAGCTAGACATCAGTAGATCACCAAACAAAAAAGAGGGCCATGCTTTTTTCAAAGAATAAAAATTAAATTGTGTTTTAAAGACCACCAACAGCTAAGGTTATTTGGGCCTAGTCAAAGAATAAAAAAATAAAGAGTGTTTATTTTTTGCAAATATTTACTAGGTTGGAAGTATAGGACTGGTCATCAGTCGAATTTTTTAATTTGAATTAAATTTGCGTGTCAAGTAATTAGTCCCATAGCATGTGCTACCCTCCAGATACTTCAGAGTTAAATTTAATTATACAGGGTGTTAGTGGCAATAGTTGGAAAATGCATAACTTTAACTCACCTAAGTCAATTTTTTAAGTAGCACACCCTGTATATCTTTAGGTATGTGAATTTAATACCTAAAAATATACAGGGTGTGCTATTTAAAAAATTTATTAGTAGCACACCCTGTATATTTTTTTATACCTACAGTGTGTTCTATGTATATAAAAATACAATGTACCATGATTACATCGTACACCCTGTTTACTGTATAGCTAAAAATAATTTTGGGCTTGAGAATAGCCGAGAGTGTAGCGGCGCTGTTGTTTACATGGCGTTGCTATGGTTCCTCTATTACAAGTCCCCAGTTCTCGGGTTCTAGCCCGAGAGCTGGTAAAAGTGTCAATTGGATTTTCAATTTATTATTAAAAAAAAAATAATGAATTAAAAATATGAATTGCTGCTAGGCCCAAATAACCTTAGCTGTTGGTGGTCTTTAAAACACAATTAATTAAAAATAATTTTAAGGTATAGTGCTCTTATTTGTTTAAAACTTTTTTTTTTAATGCTCATAATAATTGAGATATCACCCGAGACCTTAGTAACTCACCCTGTATAATAATTTTTTCTAACACCTCATTTAAACAGTATGCACAGGTACGTATAATTTTTTACAGAGTTTTATTTTTTACAATCATTAATTGGGTACCAAAAATTGGAACCTTTTGAAGTTTTGAACTTCAAACATTTGCAGTTTCATTATATTATATAGTTTATATTTATCGTCGGCACTTTTTCTTGTCTAAGGCGACGTTCAATAAGTTAATTAAGGACTCTAATGTAATTAGAGATGCGCGACTTGAATCATTGGTGCAAGTTGACTTGGAAATAGCCTTCATCTGTGCAAGTCGACTTTTTAGTCGATGTCTCGTGTCAGTTGTTTCACGCAACGCTTTGAATAAATTTAAAATTATGGACCGGAAATGTAAATATGTAGGTAACGTTGGTCACGTGACATGACTTTGCTACCGCCACTCGCTAAATCAACAACTGAAAAAGTCGACCTGACAAAAGTGTAAGTGTCAAAAAGTCGATTTGATCAAAAATTTAAGAGAGAGAGAGAAAGAGATTAGACGAGAGAAAAAGTTAGATAAATATAGTTGGTGAAGGATTTTACAAAAAAGTTATATATTGTTATTTTCAAAAGTAATTTTGACACGTTGCAAGTTTTTTATAACAGAGCGAAAACATAATATTATCACCTATTATAGTTAATTAAAACGGCAACAAAACGTATTATCTTTGATTCAAACACAAAATAAACAAATCTGAGTACTGTTTTTATTATTATTATTATTGTTACAGGACATAAATACGTTTAAACTGTATTTTAAGATCAATTAATAAAAAAAACTGGCGGTCCTGTATGGCTTCGCCCGGGTGTTAAAAATTTATGATTTATTATTCCCCTCCCGCAAGAAAGCCGGGCTGGTGGTGTTTTTAATATTAGTAGGATTCTGCCAATAAGCTAAAATGCAAACATTTGCAGTTACGTTTTGTTACTATCCCACATGAATTATCTCTCCCTCCGCGAGAAATGCTCCCCCTGCGAAGCGAAGCCATTTTAATAAACAAAGGCTAATGCTGGGCTTATCGTACAATTTTATTTTTTAATCACGCTGTTAAATGACGGTTGCTATGGCAATGATCAATAATTTGCCAAAATGGAACACGTAGCATCAAAATTTAACAGCGTGATTAAAAAATAGCATGTTAAAATTGTACGATAAACCCAGCATAAGTTTGTTTTAACTCGATAACCATTTGTGCTACATCGATTTTCGATAAATCTTTTTATCAGGCTCGATGTCCTCTACATTTTTGATTTCTTGTGTTTTTTTTTTTTTGGTAAAATTAATATTTTTCAAATTAGAGCCCGAAAACTCATTTTTTCGCTCCGGTACTTTTTTTATTTTCAGCTTTTCGGTAAGTCAAATGGTAAACCATCAACAGGCAATCGTCCACGGCATTATATAGTTTGAAAATATTTGTTTAAAATTAACTTTGAAGTCTGAGCAAAATATAAGCATATTGTACAGCGCAGCGACGGTGCATAACTGCGCGGCACTAATTTAGAAAACATTAATTAAAAAAAAAAAACAAGAACGAAAATGTAGAGGACTTCGACGATAAAATGACGAATCAAAATTCTATATAGCACAAACGGTTTGCGAGATATTTAAAATAAAAACGAATTTTATCAAAATGGCGGCACTTCCGTTCGTCGGGGGATATCAACAATCTGTATTTGTGATCTGCTATGCCCCCCAATTAAGCCACAAAAATGTTTTAACTATCTATATTTCTGTTAGGTACATAATAAAATTAGATTATAAAAAAAAATAAATAATAAGATTAGATTGTTAAATATTTATGAAACAGTCTGTATTTAAACCACATACTAAAGGCTTATAAAATGTTTAAAAAAGATATGTAAGTGATTTTTGTAAAATACATTTTTATATATCTATATCTACATAATGCTTTTTTACAGAAAGCTGTGAAAATATATGTAAATTTTAATTGTATTTTTTACCTTTTTATTTAAAGTAAAAACTATGATGATAATTCACATGTAAATTAAATTTAAAAAAATCTATACATTCTATATAAAATATAAAACAATACATTTCACAGTAATGAATTCTGTCTCGTTTTTTTTGTAATAAGGAATTACAACTGTCAGGTTTCAAAATGCGAGCGTCAAATAACACAATGCCGACTTAGAATCAGAGAATTCAATAGTTGACAATAGGATTTTTTTCTTTAAATGAATATAACAAGCAGGTATTTAATGCCATACAAGCCTGACATGATATCAGATCAAGAGATTTTATGTTGGACATCCATGCTTGAATACAATAGCGAAATATGAGATGTGTTACTAGTAGGAGTTACTACTCCCATACATGCAAGGTGGACCTCTCAAGCTACCTAATAAAACTCGATTCCTTTTTAATTACTTTTCATTTGGAAAATTTATTGTATATTTTAATACACACGGTTAATTTACGAAGTATCTATTTTAAGAATATAATTAATCAACTATTAATAACTACTTTCTTGAAAATTAAAAAAAAGATATGCCTTCTTTTTAACATATTGCAAAGTGTACATCAAATCGACACTTATTAATTTTTTGCCATATCCACTATAAAATAGCTACTTTATGTGCATGTACGTAAGGGTGCAAAAATTTACTCGCACACGGGCGCCAAGTGGTCTAATTACGCCACTGGTTCGCGGTAATAAAGAAAACAGAAAACGATACAATATCAGAATGAACAGTTTGTATCAGAAGCCTGACGCCAAAATGCGAATTCGATAAGGAACTGAATACACTAATATTTTCATAAAATGTCGCCAAAATTTCAATACGTAACCAGCTGTTTGAAAAAGTTGCAAAAACCCCGGAACCTTTCAAAATCAATTGAAATCGCCCAGAGTCAGCTGCGAATTTTCGACCATTAACCTAACAAGAGTTATCTGTGAAATCGGAGCCCGAAGAAATTAATAAACACAATCAGCAAAGAAGCACTGCATGCAGCACAGCCAAAAAATTCCGTAAACTGTAGTGAACTGGACAGCCAAAATTACCCGACCGTAGGTAAAAAGGACAAGTTTCGCACATTTGAGCATAGTCAAAAATCCGGTCAGCAAAGAAAGGAGTCAATGAATTGTAAATTATAGACGCCCGACAACTGAGGTCATTAGCGACTAAAACAATAAATTTAAATAAAAACAAATGCAAAATCAAAAATTGACACATAACAAAACAAAACAATCACAAGTACAAATAAAATGTGTCATACAATACAATGTGGTAAGATATAGAGTAAAAAAGCATAAAGGCTGTAAAGGGGCCCAAATGTACACAAATAAATAAAATCAAATAAACCGGTCAAGACCGGTTTCTTTTAAAAATCGAAACAGCAGATCGACATTGTCAGGATCATTTCCTAAAACAACCGACAGATCACCTGACAATCCGATCTGCTGTCGTGTGTCCCTAAACTGGACACACTCTATTAAAATATGCGAAACGGTGACACGAGTGTCACACGTCTCACAGAGGGGCGGATCCTCACGAGCCATCAAAAAACCATGTGTCAATCTACAGTGACCGATGCGCAGCCGTGTAAGGACCACTTCCTCCCACCTGGAGGGACGGCAAGATGTGAACCATGGGTCAACTGTAGATTTTATATACTTTAATTTGTTTTCCTCGACAGCACTCCATTCATCCTTCCAGAGCTGCTGAACGGCTGAAATCAGTATGCTCTTGAGGTCGTCACCGATAACGCAAAACACGCTCTGACCGTTATTTGCAGCGTCTTTAGCTGCAGTGTCAGCTAACTCGTTGCCAGCGATTCCCATGTGGCCGGGAACCCAACAAAAACGGACAGTGGTTCCACCTCTTTTCAACGAGTACAATTTGTCCTGAATTAAACAAATAAGAGGGTGGCTGGGATAGGAACGCTGCAATGCCTGTAGAGCACTCAAAGAGTCGCTGCAAATAACATATTTGTGCGGACCGTGCACATGTCTCAAGGCCTGCAAGATTGCATATAACTCTGCAGTAAAAATACTGCACTCTTGAGACAACTTATATCCAACACTGGCGTTATCGGTGACGAACGCGCAACCAACTCGGTCGAGAGACTTCGAACCATCCGTGTAAACGGAACGATAGTCTCGATTCTGATCCAGCCACGCCAGAAAAAGCTGGCGATAGAGCTCTGGAGTTGTTGAATTTCGAGGATGAATGGAAAGTGACATGTCGATGACGGGCTCAGGAATCAACCACGGAGGTACAGAATTACGGCCGACTTTAAGAGTTCTAGGAAGCGCCAACGGAAGTTCATCTAGAAGAAGGGTTAACCTGATACCGAGAGGACGTGATGCATTTCTTCTCCGTCTATACAGAGAAGAAAAACGAGGTTGAAATACGCAACTGTAAGTAGGGTGATCAGGTTGACTTCGGAGCTTAGAGACGTAGGATAGCATATTACGTTTCCGCCGGATGTTCAGTGGAGGCTCTCCGCATTCAGCGGCAATGCTAACAACAGGACTCGATCGAAACGCTCCGGTTGACAATCGGATTCCGGCGTGATGAACAGCGTTTAACGTCCTGATGTACGACTCACGTGCTGAGTCGTACACGATGCTACCGTAATCCAATTTAGACCGTACGACTGCACGATAAATTCGCAGCAAAACCGTACGGTCTGCACCCCACGTGGTACTGGATAAAATTTTTAAAATATTAAGGGAAGACGTCGACTTCCTCTTTAAAATATTAAAATGAGCCTTCCAATTTAACGACCGGTCAAAAGTGAGTCCTAAAAATCGGGCAGTATCTTGCACAGATATGAGCGTATTATAAAGATATAAGAATGGTTCCTTATAACAACTACGAATGCGGCAAAAGTGCACACACTGGGTTTTCCCAACGGAAAATTTAAACCCATTGTTGGTTGTCCAGTTCTGGATGCTATTAATGGCCAACTGCAGATGACGTTGTGCAGTACGAATGTACTTTGACGAGCAGTAGATCGCCAAGTCGTCAACGTAGAGCGATGACTCTACAGACGATGGAATGCTGTCAATTATGCCATTAATAGCGATGGAAAAAAGAGTGACACTAAGAACCGAACCCTGTGGAACACCATTCTCCTGTGCAAAGATACTAGACAAAGTGTTGCCGATACGGACTTGGAAGTAACGCTCTAATAAAAAATTATTTATAAAATTCCCAAGATGTCCTCTGATACCCCATTTGTGTAATGTTCGGAGTATTCCATACCGCCATGTAGTGTCGTAAGCCTTTTCAAGGTCGAAAAAGACCGCTACCATGTGCTGCTTGTTAAGAAAAGCGTCCTGTATTGCGGACTCTAACTTGACTAGATGATCTATAGTTGAACGGTGCTTACGAAAGCCACACTGGGCATTCGTGATCAATCGTCTGGATTCAAGAATCCAAACCAATCGTCGGTTGATCATACGTTCGAGGAGTTTTGATAAACAGCTAGTCAGTGAGACAGGACGATAACTTGATGCTTGTTTCCGGTCTTTACCGGGCTTCAACAACGGCACTATAATAGAATTACACCAAGCGGTAGGAAACGTATTGGTGTACCAGATTAAATTAAACATCTTGAGAAGGAATATCGATCCGGAGGGAGGTAGCTTTTTCAAAAATTGGTAATGAATATCGTCAGATCCTGGAGAAGTATCATGGCAATCATGCAAACTCGACTGCAGTTCCCACGAGGAGAAAGGTACGTTGTAGTTTTCCTCATTTTCTGAGGAAAAGTTTAATGCAACTTGTTCTGCTTGATTTTTCTGAGCAGAAAAACGCTCAAGGTAGTTTGCGGAACTCGAGACTTTTGCGTAGCATGAACCCATGTGATCGGCGACTTCTTCAGGCGCCGTAATTATATCATTCCCCATTACCAATCCAGAAATATAATTAAAACTCTGTTTGCCAGAGATCCTCCGAATTTTCTCCCATACTTCGCGGGCGGGAGTAGAACTTCTTACAGTGGAAACAAACTCACTCCATGACTGCTTCTTACTCTCTGCTATGATACGTCTGGCAATGGAACGCTTTTGCATGAAAATAATACGATTTTCATCCGTCATATTATTTTTGAAGCGACGGAGAGCTTTACGACGTTCACGGATGGCATCCCGACAAGCCTGATTCCACCAGGGAACAGGCACACGTCGCGGTGTGGTTGACGTGCGTGGGACTGCAGCTAAAGCCGCCTCGATGACCGCATCCGTGAAATGCTCTACAGCAGCATCAACATTGCCAAAGTTCATTTCGCCGATATCAAGAGCTTCTTGGAACCGTGACCAATCAGCTTCTTTTATTATCCACTTTGGGGAGCGCCTTTCATCCACATGGAACGAAAGAAGTCGACAAATGATTGGGAAATGGTCACTGCTACAAAGATCGGCATTTACTTCCCATTCACATGATGAGGCGATAGAAGAAGAGCAGAGAGTAAGATCGATAGTTGAAAATGTCCCATTTGCAGCCGAGAAATGTGTATTGGAACCTGTGTTCAATATAACCAAGTTTTGATTTAGAATCAACGTCTCCATTAGCCTTCCACGAGCATCCACATGATTGGAACCCCAAGTGGGATTGTGGGCATTAAAATCCCCCATGATGATAAAGGGGCGTGGAAGTTGATCTAGAACAGATCCAATGGTTGCAAGTGTCGGTTGCTCAGATGGAGGAATGTATATTGAACACAAAGTTACCGGATTCGGCGCATAAAGCCTGACAGCGATGACCTGTAAGTTAGATTGTAATGGGACAATTTCGGAAAACACATTGTTTCGGACTATAACTGCCACTCCGCCACTGGCACGTTCAACGAATGTTTTATCTTTACGATAAATCGTAAAACCACGAAGAACCGGAGTGTTTGTGTCTTTTAAATGTGTTTCCTGTAAACTAATAGCAGTAGCATTATGATCGTTAAGGAGGAGTTTCAATTCACTGAAATGAATATAAAAGCCGTTCATGTTCCACTGTAAGAAATTGAATGTGTTAGTAAATAAAAAGTAACTACCTCATTTTTTTCCTCGCTGCATCAGACCGATGATGAGGAGGTCTACTTATATCTTCGTCTATAGCAGAGTCTGCACTGCTGCTATGGTCGATACGTGTACGTGTAATAGTCATAGCATGACTATTATCCCGGTTTAAGATAACCTTGGTTTTCTTTACCGGAGAGGTTTTATTTTTTTCAACAAGAGGTTTTGTTGGTGATATCGCCTTCTTAACTGGCGATCTTGATCTATTGTCTGGACTCTTTTTATTTTTATTTGCTTTTTTGGCAACAATTTTGGAACTGGAAGGGGAAATTTCGGTTTGTGTAGACATGTCACATGTCTGTGTTGACATGTCTACTTTGACGATTGGAACGGCAGCAATGGTTGCGAAAGATCGTGTGAATGATGGGACGGATTCTCGGTATTTGCGTTTGGCCTCTGCAAAAGAAATTTTTTCAGTTGTTCTGATTTCTTGAATCTTGAACTCCACTTTGTATTGTGGACATTCTCTAGATCTTGCAGAGTGAATTCCGTCGCAATTAACGCAATGCGACACCCTTTTGCATGGAATATCTTCATGTACCGGTTGACCGCAATTATCACAAAGACTGGCAAAGCTACAGTTGTTCTGCGAATGACCAAACTTTTGACATTTATAACAACGTAAGGGAGATGGTATATATTGACGTACTTTTAATAAATAGAATGCAGCTTGAATAGACGAAGGAGGCTGTGGTGTACAGAACGTGAGAATATGGGACGGTGTAGGTACTAGATGACCGTCTCTACGCGCATGAATTCTGTAAACGTCTGTAACACCCTGGTCTTTAAGTTCCTCCTTTATTGTTTCGACAGTGCAATTGAGCAAGTCAAAACAATAAATAATGCCTTTGGAAAAATTAAGTTGTTTATGTAATTCAATTTTAACTGGTACGTCAGTAACCATATCTATCGCTTTAATGCTGGTAGATGCCAAAATTTTGTCAGCCTGTTGCTGTGACGAAGTCTCTATCAGTAAGGAACCATCACGCAATTTTTTGACACATTTCATCGTTCCATATAACCCTGTAAGGTGCTTACTGATATAAAAAGGGCTATCATCATTGAAACTTCCATTTTCTTTCCGCATTAACAAAAACCTATTACAAGGAGTTATGGTCCTTGAATCGTTGCCAAATAACAAGTTCAAATTTTCTTCATTAATACGCCCTCTCTTAGAGGGAGGGCTGGTTAAGGGAGGAAAGTTTTGCATAGTATTCCTATAAAATTCATCACCCGTGCTCCCCGCCCACCACGGAGCCCAACAAGGGGACGATGACCGCAAACCGGTACAGAGCGCCAGGGCTACACGGTGATATAGTCAGCTCAAGAGACGGCGCCACTCCATCAAAAGACACTGGCTCACCCCGCCGGAATACTAGATATACAGGACGTTAGCCGATTGACTAGACTGGGTTAGGTCTAGCCGCCCGTTTACAGCGAAGCGGAGGCCAAAGCAGTGTGTTGGTGCACCCAGGCAAACCTCAACTGCCAGGATCCTCTTTTCCGCCTTACGGGTCACCGCGCACGGCAAACACGCAGGTGTACTATTAGGGACTACTACAAACAAAGGACAGCAACACAAGTGTACCCATAACGGAGGGACAAGACCGCTAACATCAACAAAAAAGAGGGAAGAACAGAAGAAGAAAAAAAAGGTTGCGACTGTCCTTCCTTCATAATAGTCCCTAAATAAATCACCCAGCCGGGTACACAACCGACTGGTGCGTGCTCGGGTTTCCCTGGGTTCGCCAATTCCCAAAGAACATTAGAATCCAATTGCTATAAACAACGACATTCCAATGTTCCCCCTGGGGGCGAAAGGAGTCAAGAAGTACCGCCATCTTTTAAACAATTTTTACAAGCATAATGTAAACTGTCTATAGAGGCCCCCTTAATATACTTTTTTTTTAAATGCATGCAGTTGTTTTAACAAGATGGAGAAAATGAGTTTTTTTTCTTTTTCAGGAATTTATAATTATATTTAGAGTGTAACTAATCGGCAATCGACACGCATTTCGACTTGAGCCATGTGTATTTAGACTTTAGATATTTAATTTTTTAGTAGAGAATCTGAATGTGAAAATATTTTTGAGCAAGTTACATAACAAAAATAGAATTCTTAAGCAAGTTTAACGACAACATAGCGCTATTTTAGCTCATAAACATAGCGGTTACGACTTGCGGGTTGGGTGTACATGTATTGCGGAATGTTTACTGCAAACATGTAAATTACATTTGTGAAATTAATTTGAGATTATAAAAAAATCACCAAATAACAGCTACAAACTATTCGAGCAATTATGACTTCTTGTCTGTCCAGCACATTGTTAAGTGCACATAGTGTTATATTATAGCGATGGAACCGTTTATTTTGTTTAATATTGTGTCATTTATTTTTCAAGAGTACAAACCTAAACCTCGGATTAATTTTAATAAGAGTTAATATGTAATTTGCCCATTTAATAGGTAGTATATGTTTTCAGATTTGAATGTAGAATTAGCTGCCGTTATAACGACAGTCAGTTAAAACAAATCGATAAAACATGTACAGTTTATACATGGGGTATAACGTGAATAACATGAAAATGAAACACATATCGGAACGACAATAGACGCTTTGATACAAATGATTCAAGAAGAAAAGACTGTGTGTTAAAATCACTTTACATTCCCGACTCGAAACAGAAAGGGGATCTTTACAATTTATTAAACGCACTCGGAAGGAACAATAATTTGCAAACAATAGACTGGCAATTTGAGAGGCGATAATTTAAGAACTATTATTTTCGATAGAAATAATAATATAGCCTTGTAAGGATATAGTGATATAGCATAGGCTTTAGAATGAATGAATTGTAAATTATAGACGCTCGACAACTGAGGTCATTAGCGTCTAAAACAAAATCAAAAATTGACACACGACAAAAAAGTAAAACAATTTTAGGTACAAATAAAATGTGTCATATTATAATGTAGTAATAAGTATATAAAGAATGATATAAAGAAAAACCATAAAGGCTGTAAAGGGGCCCAAATGTATACAAATAAATAAAATTAAATTAACTGGTCAAGACCGGTTTCTTTTAAAAATCGAAACAGCAGATCGACATTGCCAGGATCATTTCCTAAAACAACCGACAGATCACCTGACAATCCGATCTGCTGTCGTGTGTCCCTAAACTGGACACACTCTATTAAAATATGCGAAACGGTGACACGAGTGTCACACGTCTCACAGAGGGGCGGTTCATCACGAGCCATTAAAAAACCATGACTTAATCTACAGTGACCGATGCGCAGCCGTGTAAGAACTACCTCCTCCCACCTGGAGGGACGGCAAGATGTGAGCCATGGGTCAACTGTAGATTTTATAGCTCTTAACTTGTTTTCACCGACAGCACTCAATTCATCCTTCCAGAGCTGCTGAACGGCTGCATGGAATATCTTCATGTAAAGGTTGACCGCAATTGTCACATGGCAAAGCTACAGTTGTTCTGTGAATGTCCAAACTTTTGACATTTATAACAACGTAAGGAAGATGGTATGTATTGACGTACTTTTAATAAATAGAAGGCTGCTTGAATTGAAGATGGAGGTTGTGGTGTACAGAACGTTAGAATATGGGACGGTGTAGGTACTAATTGACCGTCTCTACGAGCGTGAATTCTGTAAACGTCTGTAACGCCCTGATCTTTGAGTTCTTCTTTTTTAGTTTCGACAGTACAATTAAGTAGATCAAAACAATAAATAATGCCTTTTGAGAAATTAAGCTGCTTATGTACTTCGACCTTTACTGGTACGTCAGTAATCATATCAATTCCTTTGATGCTAGTAAATGTTAAAAATTTTTCAGCTTGCTGCGGTGACGAAGTTTCGATCAGTAAAGTACCATCACGCAATTTTTTCACACATTTTAAAGTTCCATATAATCCAGTAAGGTGTTTGGAAATATAAAAAGGTCTATCGTTATTAAAATTGCCGTCGACTTTACGCATCAACAAATACCGATTGCAAGGAGTTATCGTCCTTGAGTCGTTGCCAAATAGTAAACTTAGATTTTCATCGTTACGCCCTCTCTTAGAGGGAGGGCTAGTAAGAGGAGGATAATTGCTCATAGTATATATATTATAATATTCATCAACCGTGCTCCCCACCCACCACGGAGCCCAACAAGGGGACGATGACCGCAAACCGGTACAGAGCGCCAGGGCTACACGGTGATATAGTCAGCTCAAGAGACGGCGCCACTTCATCCAAAGACACTGGCTCACCCCGCCGGAATACTAAATAAACACGACGTTAGCCGATTGACTAGACTGGGTTAGGTCTAGCCGCCCGTTTACAGCGAAACGGAGGCCAAAGCAGGGTGTTGGTGCACCCAGGAGAACCTCAACTGCCAGGATCCTCTTTTCCGCCTTACGGGTCACCGCGCACGGCAAACACGCAGATGTACTTAATTAGGGACTACTACAAACAAAGGACAGCAACAAAAGTGTACCCATAGCGGAGGGACAAGACCGCTAACAACAACAAAAAAGAGTAAAGAACAGAAGAAGAAAAAAGTTGCGACTGTCCTTCATTCATAATAGTCCCTAAATGAATCACCCAGCCGGGTACACAATCGACTGGTGCGTGCTCGGGTTTCCCTGGGTTCGTCAATTCCCAAAGAACATTGGAATGCAGTTGCGATAAACAACGACGTTCCAATGTTCCCCCTGGGGGCCTGTGATCTCGAGGTTTATGTAATTAAAAATGGCTCACGACCTTTTTTAGGTAGATCTTATGTTTGCGTAATCTTCAATTAGATATAAATTAGTAAATATTAATTCATCAAAATTTGCAAATCGCACACTCTCCCTTACGCGTGGAAGAAAAAAGTAGAAGACGAATTAGTCATATTACTGGAAGCAAATATTATTCTACCCGTAGAATATTTTCATGGGGTATCTACACCAATTGTAATAGACGCTAATTTGCCGAGCGTCTATAATTTACAATCTAATCTATTCTACACAATTTGTGCCGGTTTTAAGGACAAATGTTTCGGTTAGTAATTTTAAAATTACAGTCAATCCACGGTTAGAAATATTTAAATATCTCCTACCTACATTAGAGGAACTATTTACAATATTACAAGGTGGTACTAAATTCACAAACATAGATTTATCTGAGGCAAATCAATAAATTTTAACGTATTTAATACACAATGGGTTATTCAATCGTTTGCCTAAAGCCGCGAACACATAGAATGCATGCATGACCATACGACAACCGCAAATACATTGCATACACGAAAAACACAGTTAGTGTGGACATGCGTCCACGCAATATCATACAGCGCATACATACGTATTTTGCGTTTGCTCTGAGTGCGCTACTTCAAAGAGATTTATGCCTACTATTGAAGGGATATTTCATGTATTTAATGTATTTATTGTATTGACCCGATGGAGATACTGAAAATAAAATTATTTATCTTTGAGTTGTCAGTTTGTCAGTGTATAGTGCACATATTAGTGTTGCTTTTTTATATTAAAATGTTGCCATATTATTTTTAAATACATCAAAAGTAAAAACCGCACAAGTGTGAGTGAGACTCGTACATCGAAAGTTCCGTACAATTAACCATATTATTTGCCTTTGAATGTTTAAAACTAAAGCTCTAGCACCCCTAGTTTTTTTTAAATTCTAACTGTACTACACCTTTTCCAATAAAATTGTATTTCAGAAAAGACCAATTTAATTTCAGAAAGTATCAATTGATTTCAGATTAGTAAATTATATTTTAGAAAGAATCAATTGTATTTCAGATTTGACAATTGAATTTCAGAAAGCGTCAATTGTATTTTAGAAGGTATGAATTGAATTTTAGATTACATAGTCAATTGTATTTGAAAAAATAAATGAATTGTAGATTATAGACGCTCGACAACAGAGGTCATTATCGTCTAAAAATAAAAAACAATAAAACCAAACCAAAATCAATACAAAATCAAAAGTTGACACAAACAAAATAAAATCATAATAGGTACAAATAAAATGTGTCATATAATATAATGTTGTGATATAAAGAAAAAAAATTCGACTGATGACCAGTCCTATACTTCCCACCTAGTAAATATTTGCGAAAAATAAACACTCTTTTTTTTTTTATTCTTAGACTAGGCCCAAATAACCTTAGCTGTTGGTGGTCTTTAAAACACAATTTAATTTTTATTCTTTGAAAAAAGCATGGCCCTCTTTTTTGTTTGGTGATCTACTGATGGCTAACTTAATATAGCAAAAATCATGGTTACCTTGATTAACGTTAAATTTTTATTTTTTTTAGTAAAATATTTTTTTTCTCGAAAACTATACATTTTAGAGAAAAAAAATATTTACATTTTTTTCATATCATAACATCTAGAATTCATTTATATTTTTTTTTACCTATGTTAATACGTGACTTTGAGGACGTTTTTTTGAATATCTCAGGTTCCGCTGAACCGATTTGACTCAAAATCTAATCAGATCTAAGTTAAAGGCTGATAAACACAATAGAACAATCGGCATGCCCGTATGTTGTTCCGTTCTTAAGATATCGAAGGCGAAAAATTGACCACATACACACATACACACACACACACACACACACATACAGACATCAGTCAGAAAATGATCTTAAACGATTGCTAGGGTCTCAAAACGTGAAAATCTGTTAAAATCTCGAAATATTGTTTTCGGACTGAATCCATTACTTCCCTACCATAGTAAAGGTGGGAAGTAAAAACATTTAGGCTGTAAAGGGGCCTAAATGTATACAAATAAATAAAATCAAATAAACCGTTCAATACTGGTTTCTTTTAAAAATCGAAACAGCAGATCGACATTGTCAGGATCATTTCCTAAAACAACCGACAGATCACCTGACAATCCGATCTGCTGTCGTGTGTCCCTAAACTGGACACACTCTATTAAAATATGCGAAACAGTGACACGAGTGTCACACGTCTCACAGAGGGGCGGTTCCTCACGTGCCATTAAAAAACCATGCGTCAATCTACAGTGACCGATGCGTAGCCGTGTAAGGACCACTTCCTCCCACCTGGAGGAACGGCAAGATGTGAACCATGGGTCAACTGTAGATTTTATAGATTTTAACTTGTTTTCATTGACAGCACTCCATTCATCCTTCTAGAGTTGCTGAACGGCTGAAATCAGTATGCTCTTGAGGTCTCAATTGTATTTCAGAAGATATCAATTGTATTTTAGAAACAGTCACATGTATTTTAATGTTCTTACAGAAAAACACGGTAATCCATAATAAGGAAATATATTTGATTTTACAATAAGTAAACGAACAGAAATAAGTCTACATAAAACAATAACCAGACGTAGATAAGTTAAATGCATTTTAGCGTCTAACAGGCATATCTTCCATTGCTAAAGCTGCAGAATGATAGATTGTGGTGTGCTGTGCTGCACGAGAACAATCACCACCAACAATTGTGTTCTTGGCTTGATCAATTATATTCTCTGAGTAAAGCTCCATAACGGCAGGAGCTACGACGTCTGGAATTCTAAGTTGACTTTTTACAAATGCCTTAACCTTAGACCAGATGATCTCTACTGGATATAACATCGGAGAGTAAGGCCCCAGCCATAATAATGTTGCTGGTGTTCCATTTATTACATTTTCCAAAGCAGAATGGCAAGGCACGTTATCGGCAACAATCACCAAGTCGACCAATTGGTTACCCAAATCTTGCCACCACTGCATTCATATTTCATGTCACAATCCATGCGTTTGCTGCTTGCGCAGTGAAAGAACCTCTCCGGCGTTCCAAAGACACAATTCCTGCTGCAAAAAATGCACCAATAAGGTGAACATTGGGACCTCTTGCTGCAGGGAGATGTTGTACTGCCCGAATACCAGTTTTGGCACGACCTCGCGTCCGTCTACAAAACAAATTAAAATTTGTTTCTTTGATCCACACGATTTGTTTCCCTTGCTCTATGAGACGATTCAGAGTCTGGACATATTCAGCTCGTCTGTTTTTATTTTCGACAGAATTCATAGTAATGGGCTCATTGTGGACCTGCTTGACCGTAAATAACCTTCCCTCTAGGTAGTTACCTATGGTCGACACAAAAACTACTCGATTGAAATGCCGCAATATTTTGTTTTTTATTTGAATTAGGGTAAGGCTACAGTCATTTTCTATCCATCTAATAATCACATCGATTTGTTCCTCATTGAGGAGTTTTGGTTTTCTGCCTCCCTTTGGTAATGGTTACTCGTTACAAGAGCGAACTCAGTGACAGGCGGTCTTATACGCTATATTCAACTGGTTACTCAAAGCTACCCAGTCGTCTCCTCTATTTGTAGATTCAACAATCATTGTCCGATCCCGACTCGTGTAATTTCTATACTGTTTTCTTTCAATCCGCTCCCTATTAGTAATCACTCCTCTACAGATGGGGCACTTTTGAACCTGAACTTCAACTTCATCTTCAACAACAAATTCCGGTAGTAGAGATTCGGCGCACTGTTCATGCAAAATGTGTCTGCACGGCAGTAGTCGTATCACTGGTTTTCGCAACATGGATAAACGGCAAAAGCTCCATTGCAGCTAATAACACAAATATCAGCTTTGTAAATTCAACTTATGTAGATAAAATAGTCTGTTGCTATAGTATGTAAAAAATAAGCACACTTCATTTCAATTATTGTCTGAAATACAATTGACGACATCTGAATTACAAATTACGTTTTCTGAAATACAATAGGGGTGTAGACACTTTTTTGAAAATGCTTTTATTTTGTAGCTTTATGTATATTATACCTAAAAAAAAATATTTCATACTTTTATATTCCCATTTTCATTTAAAAAATATGTTTTGTATTATTACTTTCAAATTCTCCCACCAAAACGTTCATAAACTGTCATGGTGTCAAGATGACGTCACTCCCCGGTAAACGAATAATCTCTTCTCTATGGGTAAACGACAAACGTGGACATTTTTCTTCTGTGATAAGGTGTTTTTCGTATAAAATTAGAGTACAAATTATTAAACATGAATACCAAGTTCTACAAGTCTTGTGCTGTGCCCATGTGTTCAAATACTTCTGCAAGAACACCTCAGAAACTATTTGTGTACGTACCAGAGGATAAAAAAATGCGTAAAAAGTGGTTTCGGCTTGCTAAAAGAGATAAACCACTAACATCCAAAACAACCTATTTTTGTGAAACTTTGACGTAAGTGCTATTTTATTACATTTCTATGGTATTTGATGGTATATAGTTAGTTTAGAAGTAAATATATTAATGTGATTGCAACCATACATTTTTAGGTTATGTTATCAGTGGACTTTATTACTCTTCTCTATGCTTTATTATTTCAGATTAGTGTTGGGCGATACGTATCGATCTTTTGGAATCCGATACGCGATATTTTGTATCGATACTTGTCCTTCCGAAGTATCGGCGGATCGATCCAAAAGTAGTAGGTATCGAATAAACGGTATCAAAAAAAACGCCCAAGCTAAACAAAATTAAATGCGATACGCAATCTCTTATAAAATATAAAAGCCGGCACAATAATATTATTTTCTGTGCGGATATTTGGAGTCGGTACAACACAAAACACTAGCAAAAAATATTCCTTTGTCTTTGTCGATACCAAACCCGACACACGACTTAATTCAATAATATACTGTTATGTCTAATGCCGTTGTCGTCGGTTTTTATAAGGAAATATCCAGAAACCTATCAATAAAAAAATTCGGAAAGAGTTTTTGTTTGAGTCATAAGTGTATTACTAATTCCTTTAACCCTTCGCTTGTAATCTTGATCTTGATAAGACCTTTCAATTGCGTATCGATATTTTTCCGATACTGGAATTCCAATACTTTAAATGCAATACGATACGGGTATCGATACATTTCGGATCGATATGTATCAATACACAGTATCGATACTTTTTCCTGTATTTATTTCAGATGCCAAATGATATGGAAAACTTTATGGAGTATCATTTAACAGGTTCGGTGTCTCGAATACGGATGAGATCTAAATGTTTACCAACCAAATTCCTTTGTCAACCAGACAGAAAACGTACATCAACAAATATGAGTCGACCAGTGGCTGTTAAAAGGCAAAGAAAGTTTTTGATAGAAGAAATTATGAAAGATCATGATAAAAATCAAGTAGAGGTGCCTCAAGAATGTGACGACAATTACAAAAGTGATGTACCGCGTAGTGAGAGTTCAGGTACTTACTAAATATTTTGTATTTTCTCCCGAAAATTATTCACTGGCTGATAGATTTTTTATTTCTATTTTTTTATTATTCTTTACAGATCCTCAACAACATAATGTTACTACAAAGACTGATACAGGAGTTCAGGTATGCACCAGAGTGAAATATAGAAGTAAAAGTACTCAGACTGAATTAAATATAAAGATTAAGCACACTACACCAATTAAGATACCCAGCATGAGTATTTCTACATCTCCATTCAATATTTCCCAGTTAAGGAGAACTGCACAACCATCACTTCTAAATTATTCAAGAAAGTTATTCAAAGAAGATATTCTATCTGATAGTGATGTCTCAGTATATACTCCATCTGTAGCACAACCTAGCTCATTACAGCTTGACTCATCACAGCCTCCATCCGACACTAACAGCAGTTTAAATGAATGGGAAAGGAAACTAAGAGATGAGGAAAATTCTCGTTTAGTTATTAAAATAGCTATGAATAAAATCGAGAAAACCCCACTTTTTTATATTGGTATCCCAAAAAGTTGTTATTTCCTAATCAAAATTATTCAAGAACAAACTGGAATTCCTGAGCAGCGCATTATGTTATGTTTGAAGAAAATTCGATTAAACAATACTTTTTCAGAACTTGGTGATGATTTTGCAATGTCTAAATCATACGCCAGCAGAATTTTTATAGAAAATATGCCAATCATTGCAAAGGTTATGCGGTCTTTTATTGTACAACTAGAAGAATCTGCAATAAAAAAAATTCGACTGATGACCAGTCCTATACTTCCCACCTAGTAAATATTTGCAAAAAATAAACACTCTTTTTTATTCTTTGAAAAAAAGCATGGCCCTCTTTTTTGTTTGGTGATCTACTGATGGCTAGCTTAATATAGCAAAAATCATGGTTACTTTGATTTACATCTCGATTTACATATAATTTTTATTTTTTTTAGTAAAATATTTATTTTCTCGAAAACTATACATTTTAGAGAAAAAAAATATTTACATTTTTTTCATATTATAACATTTAGAATTCATTTATATTTTTTTTACCTATGTTAATACGTGACATTGAGAACGTTTTTTTTAATATCTCAGAATTCACTGAACCGATTTGACTCAAAATCTAATCAGATCTAAGTTAAAGGCTGATAAACAATAGAACAATCGGCATGGCCGTATGTTGTTCCGTTTTTACGATATCGAAGGCGAAAAATTGACCACACACACACACACGCACGCACACGCACACACACACACACATACATACAGACATCAGTCAGAAAATGATTTTAAACGATTGCTAGGGTCTCAAAACGTGAAGATCTGTTAAAATCTCGAAATATTTTTTTCGGACTAAATCCATTACTTCCCATTGTAGAGGTGGGAAGTAAAAAGATTGCCTATGTCTTTTAGACATAATTACTATAATGTGAGCTGCATTATTGACTGTCTGGAAATAGAAATTGAAAAGCCATCTAAAGCCATAAATCAGTCACTTACATGGTCTGAATATAAAAAGGCCAATACAATTAAATATCTTATATCCAATACCCCAAACGGCTTGGTGAATTATATTTCACCAGGTTACGGTGGAAGAGAGTTAGCGACGCTTGCCTAGTGGAAAACTGTGACTTTTTAAATTGTTTGCCAAGCGGGTCATGTGTAATGGCTGACAGAGGCTTCAAGCACATAGAACAATTGCTACACAAGAAAAACTGTCAACTAGTGCGACCCCCAAGTGTTGAAGCAGGTTCGAAATTATCAAAATCAAAAGTTAAAGAGACCAAACAAATAGCAAGTCTAAGGATCCACATCGACCGGGTGATACATCGAGTAAGAGTTTTTAATATTAAAACCTCACTCTTGTGTAAATAGTAATTTAATTGGAAAAGTTAATGATATCATAGTCACGGTATGTGTAAAGTGACCATCCGTCCCGATTTAGGCGGGACAGTCCCGATTTTGAGCCACGAGTCCCGATTCAACAAGCGTCCCGCTTTTGTCCCGTTTTCATTAAATCACGTGCATTAAGAATGTTTATTTTTTGTCGTTAGATATTTTTACCCGCTCGAAGTATTTTATTTATCAATAATAATTATATAATTGATACCTACCTTAAAAAATAAATAATATTTAAAATAAAAATATTAGCGAGTTTTTGGGGGTTTCTAGCGCGTTTTTTGGGGTTTCTAGCAGTTTTTGGGGGTTTCTAGCGCGTTTTTGGGGATTTCTATCGAGTGTTTGGAGGTTTCTAGCGAGTTTTTGAGGGTTTCTAGCGAGTTTTTGGGGGTTTCTAGCGAGTTTTTGAGGGTTTCGAGCGAATTTTTGGGTGTTTCTAGTGAGTTTTTGGGGGTTTCTAGCGAGTTTTTGGGGGTTCCTAGCGAGTTTTTGGGGGTTTCTAGCTAGTTTTTGGGAATTTCTAGCGAGTTTTTGGGGATTTCTAGCGAGTTTTTGGGGGTTTCTAGCGAGTTTTTGGGGGTTTCTAGCGAGTTTTTGGGGATTTCTAGCGAGTTTTTGGGGATTTCTAGCGAGTTTTTTGGGGTTTCTAGCGAGTTTTTGGGGGTTTCTAGCGCATTTAAGGCTTTTTTGGGCGTGGAACCTAACGGTTGCCTGCGCCGGGTTTTTATAAACCTAGTGTCCCGCTTAGGGCATGCAAATATTCGGATGTTTCAGGTATTCGAATATTCGCTCAAATTTTAGCCAATATTCGAATATATTCGAATAATTGGTAAAAATAATAAAAACACTGGAACTTCAATAAATGACTTTTAATTATTTAAAATCAACACGCCTACTGCACGTCCATAAATCTAATCAATATTTTAACAACAAAAGCAGCTTACTTCTAATTAAAAAGAGATCAAATAATCATTTTTACTTTACTTAGTTATGTAAAAATTCAGATCAAATCAACTAAATATTAGAGCGCACATAGCTTCCGAGAACCATAGATCAAATGAACATATTTAAGTAATCAAAAAAATTCTTTCTTTCTGTTTTTCCTATTCAAACAAAAATATTAAATGAGCATCTAAGACGCATTTTTATTAATTAGTACCACAAAAGTATGGGATATTGCTCCCCTATAAAAAAAATACTTCACAAATAAATAATACGTCTATTAGCACGTGCGAAGAGCAAATCAAGCAATTAAGTACACGTACGTAACGTAACGTAAGTAAATAGTTATATCAAATAAACATGCAATAATTAACAAAAAAAACTTTCCTCGCCCCGTTTCGATTCCCCTCCCACGCCCTAGCGTGAACTTAGAGCTAGTGTAGCGTTTGTAAGATGTTTTAGCGCCGCCGTAAACCGATTTTAAACAATTTTAATTCTTAACAAATAATTCGAATATATTCGAATAATAGGAATTACTATTCGAATAATAAATGCAGCCGAATATTCGCTTTATTCGAATATTCGAATATTCGAATTGCATGCCCTAGTCCCGCTTTATGATAGTCAGGATTTGGTCACTTTAGGTATGTGGTCTTATTAATTTACAAAATTCACTGGTTAAGAAATAAATTAAACTTTTTTTTAATTACAATGTTTTAAAATAATTTACACTTAAAACTTTATTTTTATCTGTTTCTAAGTAAATATTATTTCCTTTTTATGTAGAACTTATATGGAATCGGCATCGTCGTCGTTATCGGTAGGGATAAAACGATTTAAGTAAGTACTAGTACTTACTCGATATTTTTCTTTCGATACAACTACCAAGTAAAAGTATCAATACGTACGTGATATCGTTTCATCCCTGGTCATCAAGTTCAAATTTATAGGACACCTTTCTGCCATGCCTAGATTGAAAATGTATAAATAAATATTTTGAATTTTGAACCTCAAGGGGCGTTATTTTCAAAATACTATTTTTAGAAAAAAAAATTGACTTAAAATTCATTTGAGGAAAAATTAAATGAAAAAAAAACGCTCATCATTTTAAAATTAGTTTTGATAAATAATAAAAACGCCTAGTATACTAAGAAACGGACACTCTCACAAAACCAGATCTTTTAATATTATGGAGATTATACTCGAATAATTCCCAATAATAATGAATTAAAATAAAAAAGCACAAATGCAGTTTCAATAAAAATATATTATTATGAAATGAATGAATGAATGAATGAATGTTTATTGCACATTAAAAACGTACAAAAGGCACGGTTCAATTTACATTGTTCTTCCACCTAGCCCATAAAAATTACATTAAAAAATTAAAAATATAATAAAAGAAGAGTTACTATCCCAGTTGTTCTGTCAGTAGTTTGTTATAAATGAATGCAGAAAAATTATTTTTTTTATAACTTTTTACATGAGCAGGTAGATCATTCCACATATTTGATGCGACATAACTAAAAGATTTTTTATACGCCGATGTACTATGTATATCAATAAGAAAATTTGATTTGAAACGCGTGGAATGATCATGACATGCTGTTTTAAGTTTCTCTAATAGATGTAAAGGCTCACCGTTTTTTAAAATATTATAGATAAAATTATACAAATGCCATTTTCTACGATTTAACATGTTTAAAATTTTATATTTGTTGAGATATGGCGTGATATTTACTGAAATGATATTTACTGAAACAAAACAACTTAACAAATAGTTTTAACAAAAAATAATAATTAATCATATGAGATGTGGTTTATACGGCTAGGTACCAGTGGCGGCTCCTCTTTAAGTGCGTTCGTGCGCCGCACTACCAGTTGAAATGCAAACGCAACGCAAAATTAAAAAAAATACATCTACACAGAATCAAATATTATAATCGATTATTCATGCTTCGTGAGATCAATAATCAGTATTGAAATATTGAACAAAATATCTCCTGAGTGCGGATCTGTTGTAGGTATTTGAAATTTCATCCCCACCCAAGACAGTGCACTTTTATAAGCGCACGAGATAAGTAGCATTGTTCAAATGTAAAATTAGACAAGAATAGTAAAACCGTGAGACAGATATATTTACGTACTTTGATATAAGGTCACGTAGCGCGCCGAGCGAAAATAGACGAAATACACCGAAACAGCTTCGTACGTACTACGTACAGTCATCTCATCTCTTTTATAATATCAAGTTAGTGAAGTGAAGTTAGTATACTAACAACAATAATACAGAGTACATATTTCAGTTTTCAACGCAAATTCCCGGGTTTTTTTTAATTAATTCAGTAATTTTATTAAATTTTGTGATTTGTAAAAAATTTTTGTGATGAGTGGTGATAAATAGTTAATATAATCATTAATCAAGCTGTATTATAGATATCAATAAAATTGTGATTTGATTTTCTTCGACAATAAACTAACCTAAAAATTTTATAAAAATAATAATTACGTATATTTTCATAAACAAAAATGAGTAGCATTGGAAGTGTAGAATATATAAAAAATAATCGATCGACCTATGAAGACAAAATACGGTTAAAACAATTAGGCCCACCTCGATCAATTATGACAATTAAACAAACATGTAAATAAAAAAAGGAATTTACGCGTTCATTTAAACAAGAATTGTATGATAAAGCATCGTAGTTCTGTGAATGTGATAAATTTAATGTTTTTTTGAGTTTTCCGTGCTTAATTTTTGACGGTAAAGCAACGTGGACTCAAAAAGGCGTTAACGATTTGATTCATTTATCCGAAAAAATAAAAAAGCACGGTTCTTCTCAAATTCATTTGCATATTGTTATGCAGTTAGTTTGTTGTCGGTTCTATTGATACAAGTCAACAATAAAAATCTGACGATGTTCTAAAATAAAGCAACATTTACATAGCCAGCTTTGTTGTAGAAAGTGAGAGGTGTTTTTCTACGCTGCAAAGAATGCTATCCATTGAAAAGTGTTTAATTCATTCAATGCCGGATTTTAATCACCAAGTGATAGAGGTTTTCTCTCATCAGAAGCAACGTAGAATAGATCTTCTTTATAAATAAGGTTTGTTTTTCTCTTAATTACATAATATATATAAGTATAATATGTAAAAATGTTATATTCAATACAATATTAGGTATTAGGCGCACTGCCACAATTATTGAACACCGGCCGCCACTGCTAGGTACGCAATGTATAAAAGGATATGGAAGTCAGCCAAATATATAACTTTACAAATACAACAATGAGAGTTGAGTTTTTTGTGGTTATAATATAATAATTATTAAAATAGACAATATTAGCCAAACCACAAATAAATACTTTTCTTATCTTAACGTAATCAGTCTGCGAACATGCCATCGTGATGTTAATCGTCAAACAATTAAGGTATACAAGGAAAAAATCAAAGACCACTGTCAGGACTTGAACCCGAAATTCCCAGTTTCCGGCTGGTTGAGTATTTATTTGTGGTTTGGCTAATATTGTCTATTTTAATAATTATTATATTATAACCACAAAAAACTCAACTCTCATTGTTGTATTTATAAAACGGTCGTGTATCGACTGATGAGTTATTAGTTATATTAATTATAACTTAAAAATTAAATCCGCTCTCGCATGAAGTGTGATTTAGTGTTGAAATAGGTATATATAGGAAGAGAACAGATCCCACTCTCGGGGCACTGTGTGAGTAAGGTAACTCAACCAGCCGGAAACTGGGAATTTCGGGTTCAAGTCCTGACAGTGGTCTTTGATTTTTTCCTTGTATACCTTAATTGTTTGACGATTAACATCACGATGGCATGTTCGCAGACTGATTACGTTAAGATAAGAAAAGTATTTATTTGTGGTTTGGCTAATATTGTCTATTTTAATAATTATTATATAACTTTACATACTAATATAGAAAAATTCATTTTTAACAACCAGTGTCACAGTTGTTAAAATGAATTTTTCTATATTAATATGCAAAATAATATATATGTGGCTAACTTCCATATCCTTATATAATAATTAATGTTGGTTGCACATAAATTGGCGCCGACTTTAAAATTTCATTATTTTCCACTCTTTAGAGGCTTTTTTGAAGGTTTTTTTTATTAAAAAGTTTTTTTCTACTCTGTAAAAAGTTATGCGTGGTCATACATAAAAAACCTCCTTTTTTTCGTCGGTTAAAAATGACACCAAAGAAAAGGTTTGGACGGCGGATCTCTTTCCGAGAAATGGCTCGGCCAGTATTATGCCAGTATTTATAACAGAAGCATCCTCATTTGTCCAATTGCATAATTGAAATAATTACATGGATTGATATTTCTGCTAGACCATAACTAGTATCATGCAACACTGGTTGCGGCCAGATAGGAGTTTTTAAAAAAGAAAAAAATAGCAAAAATAAATTTAGATACATAAATTTAGAAATATTAGTATGTAAAAATTATGTAGTCGCTGTAATATTTTTTTTGCTTATAATGAAAATATTTCTTTTATGAATAGCGTGGTTGATTTTTTTTATTATTATTACCTAATAATAGATAATAATATTTGCCAGAAAAATAAGTTTTTCTCTCAGAATTATGAAAAGTTTCGTGGAAACATATTCAAAAATTTTTTTTATATAATATGTTTGGAAAAAGAAATATATCCTAAATATCTGAAGTTAAGTACAAAATATAATACATCAAAGTCCGCCATAAAAGGACAAATAGCAAGTTTAAAAATGTGGATAAAAACAGAAATAGAAAACATCAATGTAAGAAAAGAGATATTTTAATTAATGTATGTACTATGTATATTATTGTGTATTTTCTATCCAATATTAAAATGAAATATTGTAAAACACTGTGTTTTATTCTGTTATTCTATAAAGCAATTGATAGATATTGGCTTTCCAAAAAGATAATAGATTATTTACTAAATCAATGACATAGTCATTATCAAAATCAAAAGTAATCATTATCACTTAATGATTTTTTTCAAAATCATAATGTGCTACACAAAAGTAACATTTTTTTATTTCTGTAACATACATTTGAATTTGCATCTGAGCGTAACATTTTCTTGATACTTTCCCGTTTTCAATATAATTTTTGAAAGTGTTTTGATTTATGGGACACTTAATTTCGATTATAAAATCATTTCTGTATACACCATCAGGTGAACCGGCGATAATAGGTTGATCTTTAGAAATGAAGAGTCCACATTTATTTTGACCAACATTCTTCTCAATTATTTTGAAGACTTCATCTTCCAAAGTTCGTCCTCTCTTCATGGCGGCTGTCTCCGGCACTTTGCCGCCCATGATTAAAGCAACTAACGCTCCATCAGTTGTCTTGCATCTACTTATTTCATATGCTTTAGACGCAGTTATTCGGGCATATCGTAGCTCGTACCACTTACTATTATGACTCTGATTTCTGGTATACATTTAAACTTTTCTTATTATGTCATCAGAGAAAAGGGGCCTGATTTTGTCAAAGAAAGTTCTACTGCATTGCTCTTTGTACTTTAAACTGAGTTGATGCAAGGAAAGATCTTCTATTTCATAGCTTGCAGTTATTTGTTTTTCTTTTTTTTGCTTCTGCAATAAACTTTGTCAACACACCTGAATCTGATGAAGACACATTACTTATAATTAGGCTTTCCTTTCGCTAGTTCAGATGCCAATATAAATTTTAATGTAGTGCCCACTTTTGACAATTTTGACTTCTTCCAATAGCAAGAAACTTCAGTACACGAAGGTTCTTCGATTTTTCTATGCAGCCACATCAAAAAAGCGACCGCGTGTTTGCAGCCGCCAGCTGATGCAGCACAATCGTGACACTGGACACTTTGAACCAAGCAGTATTTTTCATCGATGACCACAGAGACTTCGCTCGAACTTTATGCTCAGGACACACACGAGCTTTCACAGTGCGTCATCTCCATAGAACTCCCTCGATGACCTGAAAATAAATAGGGTTGTTGCGGATATGAGATTTTGGATCCGGATATATTAGGAGTCTTTTATCGGTTTCAGATACAGATATGTAGTCTTTTTATCAGTTTTGGTTATGGATATGGATATGAAATTATTTCGGATTACCGATGGTTTCGGATAGTTTCAGTTATGGATATCTTTATTTGTTTTATCAATAAGTAGATTTTAATTTTTAATACAAATTTTATTGTGTTCACAATAAAATGTAACAAAGTAATTAGCCTTAAAATTAAGTAATTGTTATATCTACTTATTTTAAAGTAGATACCTACCTTATTAATAAAGGAAACATATTAAAATCTAACTTTTATGTAATAAAAAATATAGGTACTATGAGAAAATGATGCAAACGTGTGTAACAACAAAAACAACTTTCTTATTTGTCAATAATATTATTGAATATAATAAATTTAAACAACTGCTCCCCTATCCGAAACATTTATATCGGATTCAGTTAGTTTCGGATATTTTTACATTTATAATATACTAGCCGTTACCCGTGGTTTTGCCCACGTATTTTATAATTTATAATTTTATTTATCGATCGAGATTGAGATTGCTTGGAATCGAGGGTTTTTTAAAAAATGTTATTAGACAATACAATGTACCTACTTTATTCAATCTATAAGAAAACAAAAAATATAATTAACATAACTACAAATATCTGGGTGACCGAGCTTTGCTCGGATGAGATCAATAAAAATAGTACTTACTGTGAGATATTGATTTTGTATTATTTTCTCAGAATATTATTCCGAAACGATTAACTGTCAGAATATTTTGACACAAAGTAGTTTGTTTTTTCCAAAGCCTACTCACCATACGACACTGTTTTATAACGTCAAAAAACTGTTTTTTAAAATTTTATTAATACCTACATTACTCACTCGCTTCGCTCGTTCGTTTGAATATTATTAATTCCTTGTTCGCTCGAATTTTATTAATACATTACTCACTCGCTTCGCTCGTTCGCTCAAATTTTTTTAATACATTACTCACTCGCTTCGCTCGTTCGTTTAAATATTAATAATATACAATACTCACTCGCTTCGCTCGTTCGCTCGAATTTTATTAATACATTACTCACTCACTTCGCTCTTTCGCTCGAATATTAATAATACAGTACATTTGTTATCCCCCGCGAGAATCTCCCCCCTCTAATTTGTTATCCACCCGCGAGAATCTCCCCACCTAATTTGTTATCTTCCCGCGAGAATCATCCCCCCTAATTTGTTATCCCCCCGCGAGAATCTTCCCCCTAATTTGTTATCCTTCACGAGAATTCCCCCCCCCTGCGTAGCTTTCTTTTAGTGAAAGAATTTTTAGAATCGGTTTAGTAGTTCCAGAGATAAAACAAAAACAAATCTATACCACAGGAACCGTACATTTTTCCAGGATAAAAAAAACCCTATAACATTCTCTGACCCCTAAACTACCACTATGCAAAAAATCATGTCGATCCCTTGCTCTGTGAAAAACAAAAACAGAACTATCCCACGGGAACCGTACATTTTTTCGGGATAAAAAGTAGCCTATGTGCTATTCCCGACTATAATCTATCTCTGTGCCAAATTTCATCCAGATCCGTTCAGCCGTGATTGAGTAACAAACATCCATACATACATCCATCCATACATCCAAACTTTCACATTTATAATATTAGTTAGATTAGATTAGATTGGTTACGGCTTCGAATATTTTTTTATTTCGGATATCTGATAGTTTCGGTTACGGAGCTAACATCTCTAAAAATAAATATCAAAAAAAGAACATTAGAAGAAATAATTTATTAAGCCTATAAAAACGTAGGTAACCTATAATATTCGATGCGAACTGTGTGAAAGGACGCCACTGAGGTAAAAGGACGCCAAGAAAAGGCGCGTAAGAGAGTAATGAGAAAAGTCGAGCAGAGAACTTGAAGTTTGGACAAAGGCAGTCTAGTATTTTTAACGCCTGTTGATGATGATTGAAATTTAAATGGTTTTTATCCGTTGATATAAAAATATTGTTTCTTATGATATAAAATTGTAGAAGTCACTAATTTTGGGTGTTGTGATTAAATGAATAATATATGAATTGAAATGGAATTGTGGAAGTATAAAATAAAGTTACAAAAGGTGTAATAAATTACCGAAATCTGAGTGGGCATTAGTAAAGTGTAAGAATAGTAATTTTATCTTTACAAATTGATAAAGAAAGAAAAGTGGTTTATAGTATTATGTAGAGAATTTAATGTTGTAAAGTATTTAACGGTGAGGAAAACGAAGTGTACCTAAACGTGAATATCGGAGGGAAAATTATGACCTAATAATAATGACGAAAATAGCTAATTACACAGATGTTTTCACGTTTCTAAACTCCGCTGCACAGAAGTTGCTATTGCTTGAAAAGAAGCTTCCCACCATCAATAGGTCACCTGTTGGCAAATTTGAACTGCTTCCTTTAATAAATCCGGGCTCCATTGTTATATAATATATTCCATAATATAATAACGCAGGTTAAGCAAAGAATTTCTGTTCAGTTCGTAAAAAATACCACAATGCAATATATCTGATGTTGGTGTGTTAAACGTCAGAACAGAATGTTTGCAGGGTCACCAGGATGTGACGTCACGCGCTGTGATTGGTGTTTGAGTTCACGTGACAACAAGAAGGAATTATTAATTTTTTATTTATTTATTATAAAAATATGTTGAATATATAAATAAAAATTATATGATTTTCAGTGTTTAGATATCATAGACTATCGAAAAAAAAATTAAAATGTATTTGTTTTCTTTTAGTGTCTACAACCCTATTGATACTTTCTGAAATCAAATTGATGCTTTCTGAAATACAATTGACGCTTTCTGAAATTCAATTGACTCATCTAAAATACAATTGACACTTTCTGAAATAGAATTGACTAATCTGAAATACAATTGTCACTTTTTGAAATAGAATTGTGGATGTTTATCTTAACTATTAAAATAATAATATTCACAATCTTATTTAAAAATTTAATAATTTTTATTTATCAGTTTTATACATTTTACTTGACATCTCAGCAAAACTCAATCAATTAATTCAACTTTTTTCGTTACTACCTAAAATTTTTATTAGGTAATTTTGATTGTTCATCGCTATGGATTTTTCTTTTATATAAAATTTGGATAATAATGTATTTCTTTAAATAATTTTACCACATCACCCCCCTGCCAGTAATTGACAAGGTTACGACAATTATTCCTGATAATGATTTGTAAAAAATATCATCTTTATCGTTTTGAGAAGTATCTTTTGGCTTTTCGTCTTGAAGGTTGTCTGCGAAGAAAATGTATGCAGGTTTTAAGCGGTTGATGGAAACTGTGGTGTTTTTTCCATTTATCTGAATGACGAAATTGTTGGTGTCTCTTTTGATTACTTTGAATGGTCCGTCATAAGGAGGTTGGAGGATCGTTCTGGGTGCGTCATGCCTTAAGTAAACAAACACTTGTTTTCAAATTCTTGAAAACGAATGTTTTCTTTTCTCCATGACGGGTGCTGGGAGCTGGTCTTAGACAGTTAAAATATCGGCATAGTTTCACAACAAATTCTGGTGCGTTATCCAGTTTTGTTTCCTCTGATTTTGATACGAGGAATTCTCGAGGAAGACGTATTAGTTGTCCGTACAGAAGTTCTGCTGAAGTCGCCTTTAGGTCATTTCTCCATGCTGCCCGTATTCCCACGAGAACAGTAGGAAGAGTTTCTGTCCATTTTTCTCGATGGTGGCATTTAATAGCAGCTTTTAATTGTCTGTGGGAACGTTCGACAAGGCCGTTAGAGGCTGGGTGATATGCTGTTGTCCTCAGATGTTTGGCTCCAAGCAGGTGATTAAGGTGTTTGAAAAGTTTCGACTCAAACTGACGGCCTTGATCTGTTGTCACACGCAGTGGAACGCCGAATCTAGTGATCCAACCTTCGTAGAAAGCTCGTGCAACTGTCTCTGCTTCTTGATCTTTAAGTGGTATTGCTTCGGGCCAACGTGTAAAACGGTTAATGCAGGTCAAACAGTATCTATTTTCTTCTGAAACAGGCATGATAATTATATCTATGTGAATATGCTCAAATCTTCGAGAAGGCGATAGAAAATTTCCGAGAGGTGCATTTGTGTGTCGTGAAATTTTCCAACGTTGACAGTCATTGCAGGATTTGGCCCATTTGCGGCAATCAGATTTCATGGAAGGCCATACGTAACGTTCTGTGATGAGTTTCACCGTTGCGTTTATTCCAGGATGTGATATGCCATGTATTTTTTTAAAAATTAATCTGCGAAAAGATTTAGTGACAAATGGACGTACTGCAGCCGTGGAGATGTCACAGAATATTGGAACTTTGGTTTCGGGTAGAAACATTTTTTTGAGATGTAAACCTGAACTTTGTTTTTCTTTTAGAAAAGTTAGAAGTTCTTCGTCATTTTTCTGAGATTGAGCAAGTTTTTCAAAGTCTAGCGATTCTGAGATTTCTTCTATTCGTGAAAGAGCGTCTGCTACTGTGTTTTGAGTGCCTGAGATGTGTCGAATGTCTGTTGAAAATTGTCCTATGAAATCTAAATAGCGAAATTGTCGAGGGGAGCATTTCTCAGGTTTTTGTTTGAAAGCATAGATAATGGGTTTGTGATCTGTGAAAATAATGAAATTTCTTCCTTCGACCATGTGTTTGAAATGTTTTATTGACAAATAAATTGCAAGAAGTTCCCGGTCATAGGCTCCGTAGTTTTTTTCTGCATGGCTTCAGCTTTTTGGAGAAAAATCCTAGAGGTTGCCAATTATCTCCAATTTTTTGTTGTAGTGCTGCTCCAATAGCAAAGTCTGAGGCGTCGGAGATGACAGCGAGTGGTGCATCGGTTTTCGGAGAAGCAAGAAGGGCGGCGTTAGCAAGAGTTATTTTACACTCGTCAAACGCTTTTTCAGCTTCTGGGGTCCAAACAATCGGTGTATTTCCTTTAATACTACCGGTTAGGAGGTCGTTCAATGGGGCCTGAGTATTTGCTGCTTTAGGTATGAAGATTCTATAAAAATTTAGCATACCTAAAAACTTTCGAAGTTGCTTAGCCGTTTCTGGTCTAGGGAAGTTGTTGACTGCATCCACTTTTTCTGGAAGAGGAAACACTCCACCGTTAGATACTTGGTAACCTAGGAATTTGACTGTAGATTGACCAAATACACATTTAGTTGTATTGATGATGACACCGTACTTCCGAAGTCGTTCGAATAAAATATGGAGGTGTTCAATGTGCCGTTCCTTAGATTCTGATGCCACTAAAATATCATCGATGTATACCATGCAGAAATCCAAACCTCTGAGAACTTCGTCGATAAAACGTTGAAAAGTTTGGGCCGCATTTCGTAGTCCAGAAGGCATGGCAGGAAATTCGAAGAGTCCGAAAGGTGTCGTCACGGCAGTTTTCTGAACGTCTTCGTCTGCAACGGGAATTTGATGATATATTCTTGTAAGATCGACAGTTGAAATAATTTTCTTGTTGCTGAGTGATTGAGAAAAATCATGAATATGAGGAATTGGATAACGGTCTGGTATTGTGCGTGCGTTTAGAGCCATTGGTCGTTTTTCTTCTTTGCCATGTGTAAAGGTGAAGACCAACAGCTTTCTGAAGGTCGGATGATACCTAGTTGTAGCATAATGTCGAATTCTTTTTTAGCTGTTTTCAGTTTGTCAAGAGCTAAACGACGTGGTTTGCTGAAAACTGGTGGTCCTGGAATTGTTCGGATGTGGTGACGAGTTGAATGTTTCACTTCGGTTGGAATCCCTGCGGGTCGGGTGATTTCTGGGAAAAGTTTCAGTACTTCGTGGCATTCCGTATTTCCATGAATGGTTTTTATGCTTGGTGTGTTGCAGTTGGTGAGTTGTCCTTGAACTTTAAGATCTGTGAGTCTATCTAGGAGTTGTCCGTTTCGTGCGTCGACCAATAAATCATAATAGCTTAGAAAGTCGATTCCTATAATCGGCTTGGAAACATCGGCAATGACGAATCTCCAGGTAAATGCTCGACGTAATCCAAAGTTCAATGAGAGTAAAATGGTTCCGAAGGTGGCGATTTTTGATCCATTGGCAGCTGAAAGCACATAGTCTGATTTTTGGTGTGTGCCGTTAATCTTGTTTCGCGGGTAAACGCAGATATCGGCGCCTGTGTCTATGAGGAATTGTGTCGCAGTCTTTCGATCGGTAATGAATAAGCGGCGTGAAGATGGGCAATTGTCACTTGCCGCTATTAATGACTGCCCGCGGCATTTTCCGATTGAAACGTGCAAGGTTTTTGACATTGTTTAGCATTAGAACCATATTTCCAGTGGTACCAACACATTCCATCTGTTCCATGGTCGTTGTTTCGAGAGCGGGAACGTTGTCGTGTATGGTCTGGCGTTCGATCACGAGGATGTGATCTTTGTAGTTTAAGAGTTGCAATTTCTCGTTTTAAAGTATTTATTTCTTCTTGTAAAGAGAGAGAAAGTTGTGCAATTTTGATGTTTATTTGTGAGTTATGATCATTATTAGATACCTCAGAAATTCGCGGTTGTGTTGATTTACCGTAACTGATGATTGCGTCAGCTAGTTCGGCAGCCTTATTAAGTGGTGTCGATTTCTGTGTCGCAAGGATTGCTCGAACGTGCGGTGGTAATCGATCGATCCAGAGTGTTCTCAGCATGTCGTCATTTAGGTTGGTACCAGCGAGTGTTTGAAGATGTCGAAGAAATTGTGAAGGTTTTCGGTCTCCTATTTCCCTCATGTTCTAGCAAGCGTCGCATTTTTTCATCTTGTGATACTCCGAGGCGTTTGATAATTTATTTTTTAATGATATCATATTTACCATTAGTAGGTGGGCGTAGAATAATATCGCGGACCTCTATTTGGGTTTTTGGATCCAATGCGCTAATGATGAGCCCGAATTTTTCGTCATCTGAGCAAATTTTTGCGGCTGTTAGCTGGTGTTCCGCAACATTAAACCATAATTCTGGATCCCTTGTGTTAAAATTTGGTAATTTGACATGACGTCGATTGGTATCTTCCGGTGTAGGGGTAATCGAAAATCCGAGAACAGATTCGAACAGTTGTTGTTGTCTTACCTCGTGTGTTTCTAAAGTTTCTGTTTGTTTGCGTTGCTTTTCTAATTGTTCTTGTAAAACTTTTTGTTGTTCTTCTAATAATTTTCGTTGTTGAGAAATTTCTTCTTGCTGGTGTCTGAAAATTTCTTCTTGTTGTTGACGACGAGTCTCTTCTTGTTGAAGAAATTGTTGAAAATCTTTTGCTGAAATGTTTTCCATCGTGTCGACATTCGAGTGTTAATTCTTTTTTCTCGGGGTCACCAATTTGTGGATATTTATCTTAACTATTAAAATAATAACATTCACAATCTTATTTAAAAATTTAATAATTTTTATTTATCAGTTTTATACATTTTACTTGTTGACATCTCAGCAAAACTCAATCAATTATTTCAACTTTTTTCGTTACTACCTAAAATTTTTATTAGGTAATTTTGATTGTTCATCGCTATGGATTTTTCTTTTATATAAAATTTGGATAATAATGTATTTCTTTAAATAATTTTACCACAGAATTGACTAATCTGAAATACAATTGACACTTTCTGAAATAGAATTGACTAATCTAAATTACAATTGACACTTTCTGAAATAGAATTGACTAATCTGAAATACAATTGATACTTTCTGAAATACAATTGGAAAAGGTGTAGCTTTTGAAATCGAAGGAGGATTCAGTTCTCGAGAAACTTTTTCAGGAAAATGTTGAAAAATACGTGGCATTAAATTCTGAATATAAAATATTTTTGAGATCCATAAGAAAAGCTCTATCAAATGACATCCCACATGACCGAATACAAAGATTTTTTAAATGTCAATCTCCACCCCCTTCCCCCAAATCAAGGGAAATTAAATAATGCAGAACTATTCAAATATATGCAGGTTTAAATCTTTATAATTACCGAATTTCAGCTTGATACCTATATTTTATAGTCCGGAGAAATTCGGTCCTCAAACATAGGTACCTACGGACGAACGGACAAACGAGTGATCCCATACGGTCTCCGTTTTTTCCTTTTGAGGTATGGAAAAAATGAAAAATGCAAAAATTCCAAAATATTACCTACCGAAGATCTTTCAAAATACAAAAATTTTAAAAAAAGCCTTTTGGGGGTACGCCAATTTGGACCATTAAAATTATGGTTATTTTAGAAAGCCACTTTTAACCACGGCTAGCAAATGCAGTGGTTGAGGTGTTGCAGCTCAATCCACAAAAATATATCAAATTTTTTCTTTTGACCAAAAAGAAAATATAAATATTTTCACATAATAATATCCATCTTAAAAGGCTACAATTGAAACTTTACAAATAGTTCAAAATAAATGCTTGAGAATAGTGGGAGGATATCCCAGATGGACCTTACTGTCTCAAATTCATAATGACCTTAATATTGAATATATCGGTAAATACATTTTAAACATAACTAAAAACTTTTTTGAAAAAACTGCTAACACCAAAAATAAAATGATTAACTCTATTGGCGATTACTCAAAAAGCGATAAGAAAAAACACAAACAAATAAAACATTTTGAATCTTTGATAACACAATAACATTATTTTTTTTGCTACATCATTCTGCATTTCCTGCTATGTAGGATGGGTTTTTTACAATTTTTTTCCCATATAAATAAAAATAAGAGTTTAAAACAAGCATCACATTATGTAAACATAAATTATAAAACATTAAATGTCCTGGGTGGTTTTTTGGTACCAGCACTAAGATAATTATGTAAACACCTGTATATAATAACTAGCTTAATAAATATTTTATCTATCTATCTAAGGCTACAATTATAAGCACATACACTATCTAGTCGACAAAATTTGGCACTGCGACCCAAGTTTTTTTTTTGCCTTCAATGTACGTAATTTTGTACATATATTTTGTACCTAGTGCCTACATAAATAACACATTTTTTCGTTCACAAAAACTTCTACAAAAATACACCGATTCTAAAGATTTTAGTGCCAACCGGGTCAGTGGTTTTAGAAATATATACATATTATACAATAATGTGTGAAATAAAATCATCTAAGTACCATATAAGAGTTTTCTGGCAAATTCCATTGAACTTATACACATTAAAATTATTTTGGAACATGGAAGTAATGTACGTTTCACCATACCGATATTTTAACTAGCCTTTATTCGCGGTTTAGCTCGAGTGACAGTTGCTTTTTGGGACTGCTTACCTCATTTTACTAAAAGTGCTATGATATAATTAATATTAAATAGCCTATCCTATTCCCTGATGTATAACCATAGGTAGGCACAGTTAATCCAAATGTTAACTTCGTTAATTCGTTAGATAAAAAGTTAACTTCGATAATAGGTAGAGCGTTAAATTTTCGAAAATTTAACGCAAGTTAAAGTTAACCGTTAAAAGTTAACCATTTAAAACTTATACTGCTTTTGGGCTGAGAGAAATAGGTAAATAAAACAAAAACAAGTAGAAAGAAGAATTAGACACACATTTATTTATGTCGATAATAAAGTAGGTAGGAATAAGGCTATTATTCATCGTTATTTTAAAAGTTAGGTTACAATTTGTCGTATTCAATGGCAGTGGCACTGACTGAGCAGACTTGCTTACTTACACTCACGCCATGCCTAGCATAAATTATACATATATGCATCACACTCGCACGCGCACTTCGCATATATGATATCGTTCACCATTCGACTTGCCGACAGTCGCCGAACATACGAGCGTGGCATGGCGCGTAATTCAAACAAACAAAATGACAACAGCATGTCAACAAACGACTAATGTTACGGACTAAAGTTAACGGAAGTTCAATTTAACGGAAGTTAAGAAGAGCGTTAACATTTTTTGAAGTTAACTTAAAAGTTAATCCGTTCAGCAGATTGTTAACTTCGTTAATTAACAATTAACGGATTAACGAGTTAATGCCCACCTTTGTGTATAACAAACACTTTAATAAAATCATATCAAAATCGGTTTCATAGATTTAGATTTTACCAAACTGACACACAAGCAAACATTCTGAAAATAGATATTTCGGTCTACTCGTCATATCGCATAAAGAGTAGATACATCTAAATAAAAAAAATCGTTAAAAATTTACAATTTATAGGCATAGACATTTATAATTATTCATCTATTATTATTTATTATTGTGTATTGACAACAAAATGTTGTTGTGTTGAAATTATTTTAATTAAAGTTCGTTCAATGTCTATAAATAACAAAAGATTGTAGTTGCTTTTGAAAAATAATGCCGCTGATTTAAAGAGATATCTGAGAAAACTTGTTCAATAGATAAAAGTAATCTCTTTGACACAGACTTAATTAATTAGCCTCTCGTATAACTTTAATTAATTTCAACACAGGTAGCGTATATAGAACTGAACCGTCAACTACGTTACCTATATTAAAGTTTAAAGAGTATAAAATATCATGACAAATTAGAAATAAGTAATGTGTCAAATGACGGCAGACGTACATGTGTGGCCATAAGACAAAACTGCTTATGTCGAATTTATGTTAAATTAAGATAAATTACAATTTTATTATCCAACTAGCAGTACCCGTCCGGCTTCACCCGGGCCGGGTGGTATGAAATTATGATTTAATTAAAATGCTCGAATATGGTTTAAAGAAGAGTTAGTATATGTTGAATTTCAAGTTAATAGCTTCAGCGGTTTGGCCTGGGCGTTGATTAGTCAAAAAATCCTATACCCTAGTTGTACCCCCTTAGGGGTCGAATTAAAAAAAAATGCTCGAACACAGGTTTGCTTTTTTTTAAAGAAGAGTTAGTATGTTGAATTCAGTACCTCTTACCCTTACCTTAACGATTTGTGAGATGAAAATTTTGTCAAAAAATTCTACACCCCTTTTGACCCCCTTAGGGGCTGAATTTCGAGAAATCCCTTCTTAGTGAATAACAATAATAATAATAATACATTTATTGTTGTTAAAAATATACATCTTATAACAAGGATTTGGTTCTAATTTTATAATAACTAGTGTACCCGTGCAAAACTTTTTTGCGACGACTTAACACTGTCTTCAAAGAACAATGGTTTAGTAAAGGCTATCGCCAAAAAAAAATGTTTGCCAACACAAACCTTTTTTATATGTAATATGAATCACTTTATTAAGAAAACAATAAGAAATATATATTTCAAGCTTTCTCAATATCATTGTGTATACGAACGCGTGAGTAAAACACATAACCTAGCTTTTAACGATATGTTTTTAATATAATTTTTGATAAATATTTTTGATTCAAACATAACTTTAAAGTGTACGTAAAATAGTAGTTTTTTAGAAGCTATAGAACGTATCTATCAGTGTAATACTTACGTACGAATGATCTTCAGAAAAAAATCGATGAGTTTGTCGGTATTTGAGAAACATCGGTTTTTCTTCCAAATTGCCAATCACTTTCTTCGTATTTCAGCTTATATTATAAGGCACGAATATGAATACGTTTTTTCAGGTGTAGTTATAGAAGTAATGCAACACTGAGGTAACCTCCCTTCATTATAATGTCATTGTCAATGGACGTTTTGTCAATATAAAAAACTATTAATAATGTGTCTAAACTAAGTACTATATTTAAAAGCGAAAACAAATTTGCACGTACATATACATCTTTATTGTTTAATTTTAAATACTTTTGGAAATTTTATCAATATAATCCTATTAAAATCTGGGCTCTAAAAATTAAAATGTACAACTGTCAAGTTGTTTCATTGTTTATTGTTTGCATAGCCTATCCACGACATGCGTACATATTTGCATTTCTCTCACACTCATGTATCGTGAACGCCGATGGATTTTCTCTGTTTACGTTTCTCTTCACCCCACTGCCCCCCTCGTCATTTTTACTATTATCGCTTGAAATCACCCCTTTTAAAGAAATTTCACAAAAAAAAAATAGCAATAACATGTCTGTGGACTAAAGGCCTCAGTTTAAAAAAACAATTATGTCAATCGGTTGAGCAGGGGTTGCTGGCGGATTGTCTAGAGAAATAGGGCTTGTGTTTTAAATATATAGATTAGCATGTAATTTTAACAAATTCCAAAAACAAAACAAGGATTGTATACTGCAGAGTAGATATAGACATGTAAATCATAGAATAAATAGTGATTTATATTATTCATTAATTATAAACGGTCTTAATTTTAGCGCATTTATTACATAGTAATACAAATTATTAACTTTTGTTAAAGTGTTTGCCATTGATAATAATTCTGCAAAATTTGTGTTTGTTGTGAAATTGTTAATTTCTGGAAGAAACTGGACCCGAATACCGTTATAAATTAGACAGCGGACTAAAAAATGGAATACATTTTCTTTTTCATACAAATTACTTAGGCTGCATATATTTTCAGCATCAAGACAGTATGAATTACCCTTAAAATATATGCGAAGGTAATCATCTTTCATTACACGAAGTTGGCAGAATATTCTTAGTTTGTTTATATTTATTTGATAAGTCAAGTAGGGTTCTATTTCATTGTTTATTTTTAAAAATTTATATTGAGTGCTATATGACGACAATTGAATTCTGTTTTGGTCTTCCCTGACTAATTTACCTTCAATACGCTTTAAAATCGAAAACCATCGACTATTCAATGTTGTACAATCTTGTGCATTCCAAACATCTTCACCATCACCAATTAAAACATATTTTTTAACTGAGATGCCCAGTTAAACCTTTCAACATTTTCAGTGCCTGCATCCAACTGCAAAAGTTAGTTATAACATAATTTAGGGTATCTATTATCAGGTGTCGCAAGCAGGTTTCCCCACCATACAAGAGACTTTTTGACTACATCTTTTATCACTTTTCGTTGTCCTGTTTCTATTCTAACAATGTAGTCAGGAGTATTTCGTGATAAACAAAGCAACGATTTAAAAAATCTTACTTGCACTCTTTCAATTAGCTCGGGATATCGGTGGTGTGAAGTTAGCCTCGCAACTTTCGAAAAAATGATTTTTTTCAGAGTTCTGGATTCGTTTCCATGAGTTCTGGAGTTCTTTGTAGGTTTAAACAATAGTTCTGGCATTTATCTAGCGATTATTCGAAAAGTTGAAAAAATTCATTTTTTTTAGGAGTTCTGAGTAGCCCTCCAATAGTTCTGGAGTTCTTTATAGTTTTGAGCAATAGTTCCGTTCGTTAAAACGTACAAATTGAAAATTTAAAAGTTCATTTTGAAAAAAAAAAATTGCCCAGCATTCCTCTAATTTTGCTTGGATCAAAAAAAGTCATTTGAAGTATCACTAGAACTCTTGGAGGGCTACTCAGAACTCTAAAGAAAAAATCGAAATTTAAAAACAAAATTTTTGTAATAGAGTTAGGTACCTAGCCTCTCAAAGTTGAAAAAAATCAATTTTTTTTGGAGTTCTGAGTAGCCCTACAATAGTTCTGGAGTTCTTTATAGTTTTCAGCAATATAGTTCCGTTCGTTAAAACGGACAAATTGAAAATTTCATTTTGAAAAAAAAATTGCCCAGCATTCCACTAATTTTTTTGGATCAAAAAAAGTCATTTGAAGTATCGCTAGAACTCTTGGAGGGCTATTCAGAACTATAAAGAAAAGAATCGAAATTAAAAAAAAAACATTTTTGTCATCGACCTAGGTACCTAGCCCCTCAAAGTTGAAAAAAATCATTTTTTTGGAGTTCTGTGTAGCCTTACAATAGTTCTGAAGTTCTTTATAGTTTTGAGCAATAGTTCCGTTCGTTAAAACGTGCAAATTGAAAATTTAAAAGTTCATTTTGAAAAAAAAATTGCCCAGCATTCCTCTAATTTTGCTTGGATCAAAAAAAGTCATTTGAAGTATCGCTAGAACTCTTAAAGGGCTACTCAGAACTCTAAAGAAAAAATCGAAATTAAAAAAAAAAATTTTTGTAATCGTGTTAGGTACCTAGCCTCTCAAAGTTGAAAAAAATCTTTTTTTTTTGGAGTTCTGAGTAGCCCTGCAATAGTTCTGGAGTTTTTTATAGTTTTCAGCAATAGTTCCGTTCGTTAAAAAGTATAAATTGAAAATCGAAAATTTTATTTTGAAAAAAAAATTGTCCAGTTCTGGATGCTATTAATGGCCAACTGCAGGTGACGTTGTGCAGTACGAATGTACTTTGACGAGCAGTAGATCGCCAAGTCGTCAACGTAGAGCGATGACTCTACAGACGATGGAATGCTGTCAATTATGCCATTAATAGCGATGGAAAACAAAGTGACACTAAGAACCGAACCCTGTGGAACACCATTCTCCTGTACAAAGACACTAGACAAAGTGTTGCCGATACGGACTTGGAAGTAGCGCTCGAATAAAAAATTATTTATAAAATTCCCAAGATGTCCTCTAATACCCCAATTATGAAGTGTTCGGAGTATTCCATACCGCCATGTAGTGTCGTAAGCCTTTTCAAGGAGAAGTATCATGGCAATCATGCAAACTCGACTGCAGTTCCCACGAGGAGAAAGGTGCATTGTATTTCTCCTCATTTTGTGAGGAAAAGTTTAATGCAACTTGTTCTGCTTGTGGTGGAATAATTTTTATGCTGTCGACAATTACAAATTATAACTGAATTTGGATGTTCGAGTTTTATCAGCATAAAGGTAGGGTTGGGTTCCC
>CM077516.1:43021965-43037312 GCA_039654895.1 Mongoloraphidia duomilia | reverse complement strand
TCTTCAAGACAGGCATTAATGTTCACAAAATAAGAATGCAAACTTCAGATAAGATAATTCTTTCTATAAAAGTTGGTCAATTTTCTGACATTTCAAAATAAAACTTAATTAAAATTTATTTTTCTATTCCAATTTGTCGAGAACACTGTTACACTACATAAATTTTGGACATCCTATAATATCTCAAATAATAATATTAAATTAGGTTTTATTTTGAAATGTCAAAAAATTGATCGACTTTTATAGAAAGAATTAGATTATAAGCCTTACCTGAAGTTTTCATTCTAATTTTGTAAACATTAATGCCTGTCTTGTAGAATATGGATTTGAACATTCTCCACATACAAAACCCATTTTTTAACTATCCATATTAGTATACAGAGTTCACTAGTTACTTGTTACGTTCGTTTAGGTGCGTGTGTACTGTGTATAATTAGAAGATAAAATACATCTTTAAGATAATCAAAATTCAATATTTCTTGATTGGGACTGTTATATCGTATATAAAGAAATTTTTATTAGAAAAGGCAGCCAAATTTTAATATAATTATTCCTTGTAATACTGTGACACAGGTTGGTAAAAAATGATTTTTCGGGTACCTATTACACGAAATAATTATATAATTTGGCTGCCTTTTCCAATAAAAAATTCATTATTTTTTATATTACATATAAATGGCCTACAGTCAAACATTTATAATAATCTATTAATCTTTCTCGCAGATTCTACGTCGATTAAAAAAATATTTTTTCCAAGTTGACTGAAAAAAGAACATAAACAGTTTGCTAAAATAAACACTATCAAACGTTAATTGTTGTCTATCAAACCTTGTCAAACGACTATCAAACGATTACAATGGAGTATAGACAATTTCTAAAAATTCACATTTGGGAGCGCTAACCTGACACGCAAAAAAAGAACAAAAAATATTTACAAAAATAAAGTCTATCAAATGTTAATTATTGTCTATCAAACCCTTTCAAACGACTATCAAACAATTGCAATAGAATAATTCTAAAAATTCACATTTATGGGCATCAACTTGTGATAAGGTGAGAATTTTGGCTTCCTTCTGACGTAAATAAGCTGACTATAGAAAATAAAATTAAGCAAAATCGCAGGATAGTGGACAAAATAATTTGATTTATTAAATTAAATGTACGACGTTTCGTCTATAGATTTAGACTTTTTCAAGTACAATCATAAAAATAACAATATTTATGAAAATTAATATTAATTACTAACCATAGCAATTAACATAAGATAGGGAACATAAGACAAAAAACATGGTAACATGATAACAAATTATGTTGACTATAAATTTTAACAATCAATAATAATAATAATACAAAAATTAGTATAATTTCATAATATAATTGTACTGACTACTTAAATTTTGAGTGTCTGTTCTATAATTGATTGAATTGTTTTTTCTAATAAAACACATTTCACTGATATTGCGTTTCTTCCAATTTGACTCTTTATCTAATATTTGAACTTCATTGAAAAGAAATTTATGCCCAGTGTCGAAATGATGAGATGACAACGCCGTTTTATTATCACTTAATAAGTTTATGTTTCTACAGTCCATTTTGTGCTGATAAATTCTATTTTTTAATAACTGTTTTGTTTGTCCCACATAACACTTATTACATTCACAAGGTATTTTATAAATAATATTAGATTGATGTGAGATAGGCGTCTTATCTTTAAGTCTTGTGAATAACCTATCCAATTTATTTAAGTTATAAAACACCAACTTAATATTTGTGTTCGAAAATAATCTGTTGATCTTATAAGACAAGTTCTTCACAAATGGAAATCTAACATAAATCTTGGTAGACTTAGTTCTTTCATCCACAGTATCCAACGTGTTATTTAGGTGATTTTGGTCCTCTATAAACCTATTAACGCATTGATGTATAAAGTTGACAGGGTAATTATTAGCTTTTAAGATATTTTCTACTTTCTTAAAATTGTCCTTATGGTAGTCTTGGTGACTTAATTTTGTTACCCTGTGTAACAAGCTTTTTATAACACTAATTTTCTGCTGCACTGGATGGTTAGATCGAAAATTCAGAAGCCTGCCTGAATGGGAAGGTTTCATATACCAATTCGTTTTTAATTCTCCCGAAGCTGAGCGTGTTACTAAGGTGTCCAAAAATGGAATTGATTTATCAACTTCTTTTTCCATAGTGAATTGAATCTTTTCATTAAACTGGTTGAACCTTTGTAATAAATCATCAATTTTATTTTCGGGAACTGCAATGAAAGTGTCATCCACGTAAACTTTTAGTATCGGAATTTTATATGGTAAAGTTTTTAGTACTTTGGAAACAACGTAATCCATCACAATGTTAGCTAAAACTGGACTTGCTGGGTTTCCCATTGCGCTGCCGTCAAGTTGAAGGTAGAAATTGTTATTGTAGCTAAAATAACTTGTGTCAAAACAAAAACAAATAAGTTCAATGAGCATATCAAAAGTTATGTTGATTTTCTTTGACCACGTGAGCCAATTTTCTTTAACAATTTTTAAGACCAATTCTTTAGGTATATTAGTGAAAAGGGAGGTTACATCTAATGACACCAGATTATAATTCGGATCCAACTTAATTCCTTTTAAAGACTCTACAAAGCAATATGAGTTCTTCACGTTATGTTTAAAGTCTATAGTTAGCGGACTTAATAATTGATGTAAACATTTTGCCAATTTATAACAAGGAGATCCAATGCAATTCACTACAGGTCTTAGTTTACAACCTTGTTTATGAACTTTTCTCAAGCCATAAAGTTTTGGTGGAACTGCATTATGTGTTTTTAATTGTTTCTCGGTATCTTTGTCAATGAGATTTTTTTCTTTCATCTGGGATACTAAAACATTACTTCTATTTTGGAATTGAGTAGTAGGGTCTTTTTTCAGCAATTTATATGTATAAATATCTTCTACCATTGTTTTCATTACCGTAGTGTACTCATCTTTTTCCATAATTACAGTGCTATTACCTTTATCTGCTCTTGATACAATTAAATGCTGATTGTCTTTGAGAAATGTTTTTGTTGATTTATAGTCTTTTAGAATACTTCTGTTGTCTTTATCACACTTATTAGATTTGTAAAAATTATGAATCACATTAATGGCTCTTGATCTTAAATTATTTTTCTCTTCTGCCAATGCTTCTACACCTTCTATATCAAGAAAATCATAAAAAGTCTAAAAAAAAAAAAAGTCTAAAAAAGTGAAAAAGTCTAAATCTATAGACGAAACGTCGTACATTTAATTTAATAAATCAAATTATTTTGTCCACTATCCTGCGATTTTGCTTAATTTTATTATAATCACGATGGACACGATTTCTAATATAAATAGAAAATAAATTTCATTTTTTTGAGTATAAACAAAACGTATTAACCTCCAACAACATATAATGTTTTGACATTATATGTTGACAGAGGTCAGAATGCCATTCTGTATCATACATTTGGTACTGGCAGTCAATCGCTAATAATACTCCAAATTGTAAGTCTTGCAATAATACTAATAATAATAATAAATGCATTCGAACTTTTCAACCTGTAAGTGTTGAAGATGTCATTAAAATAATTGAACAGTTAAAAAATAAGAATAGCTCTGATATCTATGGTGTAAACAATATGTGTTTAAAATTGATTAAAATGGACATCGCTAAACCGTTAGCACATCTTATAAACTGTAGTCTTCGCAGTGGTATTTTTCCTGACCTATTAAAATTGGCCAAGGTAGTTCCGGTATATAAGAAGAGTGATATTGACGATCTCAATAACTACAGGCCGATATCGGTGCTTCCAATAATCTCTAAAATATTTGAAATTGAAATTAAAAATCAAATAATGGGATATTTTGAAAATTATAACTTATTTGTTGAATCGCAATTTGGATTCCGAAGCAATAAATCAACAACTGAAGCAATTAATTATCTAGTTAGCAGGATTTATGATGCCTTTGATAATAAACAAATTGCCTGGGCTACGATGTGTGACCTATCTAAAGCGTTCGACACAATTTCACATAGTCAACTGTTATATAAATTCTCCAACTACGGATTCAAGGATACGGCTTTAAACCTGATCAAGAGTTATTTGACTGACAGATCTCAATTGGTGACGCTTCCTAGCGGAAGATCTTCAACGTTAAATATATCTAACGGTGTGCCTCAAGGCCTCTGTCTTAGGCCCTGTTCTTTTCATTATATTTGTAAATGACCTTTCATCCTGCATTAAATCGGACGTTATTTGTCAATATGCTGATGATACTACTTTCATGCAAGTGAGTACTAATTTCCAAGATTTACAGTTGAAGGTGGCCGATATTGTACAGAGTACCGACAGTTGGTTTCAGAACAATAAGCTAAAACTGAATAATGATAAAACTCAAAACATATTATTTTCGTTAAAAACCAACGTACCTACCGTTAATAATCTAAGTAATACAGTTCAGTTTCTAGGTATTACATTAGACTCTAAATTATCTTGGAAACAACATATACATGGCGTTAGTGGTAAAGTAGCTAAAGCTATATACTCTTTATGGAAGCTTAAAAAACTAGTGTCTACAGATACACTTAGATTCGTCTACTTTGCTTATTTCCATTCTAACATCTCCTATGGAATAATGCTTTGGGGCTGTGCTTCAGATGTGTATAAAATTCTTCTGCTTCAAAAAAAAGCTGTAAGGTGTATTGCTGGGGCTACTTACGATGCTCACTGCAAACCACTATTCATTGCATTAGGTATAATGACTGTTTTTAATCTATATATTTATAATGTACTGTGCTATTTTAAAGCCAAAATCGATAGCTTATCAACTGGTGCTGATTACCATGGTTATGATACCAGAAACAGAAATGAAACAGTTGTTTTATATCATAGAATTAAAATATGTCAACATAGTCCCGACTTTATGGGTCAAAAATTTTATAACCTGCTGCCTGACAAAATCAAGGGACTTTCATATAAGTACTTTGTAAAAATTATTAAAACATTTTTGATATTGGAGCCTTTTTATAGTTTTGAGGAGTACTGCAGGTGTAATATGGTTGCGGGCTTCAAAAAGGTAAACTTCAACCTATTGTGATCTTATATGTATCTTGACAATGTCTGTACAATTTTATTGTGTTTGACTAATAAATATATTATTATTATTATTATCAGATATTCATTCTCGCATGCATCGCTTTCTTCATCGATGTCCTCCTGAATGAAAACTTTCACAACATTACTATTTTCCATTTTACCACTTCCCGTTGTTTTTTACATATTTTAAACCTCAACTTTTTTTTTTTTTATTAGCAATGTGCGAATGGAGGAATTATAGGAAATTAGGATAAGGTAGGTAACTTTAGGAGCATAGGAGTTTGACAGGTATTCGGCCATGGCCTTGAATAAGGAACCATCTCGATATTCATCTAGAATTATTGAGGGAAACCATGAAAAACCTCAAACAAGATGGCCGGTACAGGAATTACCGTTTCTCGGCGTGAGGCAGACGGAAAAAGTCCTAGCCACATCTGCCCCCCCCCCGGGATTCGAACCCAGTACCTTCCCAATGCGAGTCTAGTGCTGTACCACTAAACTACATGGAAAGTCGACAATTCTGACTGAGACTCCCGAAAAAATAGAAACAGATAAGCTTCCATACCCTTCATTACCGCAATTAAATTTAAAGAAGAAAAAAATCTGTAGACACCGTATACCAGCGACGGCCGACCTTTTCATTTTATGAATTTTGGGGGGAGAAGATATAATATCTGGGGTTGCCTCGCATAAAAAGCTACATTTAAAAAATGTATAATAGATATATTGACCCATCAAAGAGAATTATTATTCGTTTTTTGATTTAAATATAGAAATTAAAGTATGGATATATAAATGGCACACTTCACTGCCTGTGCAAAGGGCATTAATTATTTCGAAAAAGAAAAATTACCATTCGCGCAACTTCTCTTTCTGCACAATATTATAATATGTACAGTGTAGATTGTGTCTTGTAATTTATATGAAGTAATTTTTAAGAAAGATACATTCTACTTTTAAACAAAATTTTTGTTAAAGTGAAACTTTTTTAGGCGCGGTAGGTAGGACTGATTCCGATCGAGCAGTGTAATGAAAGACATATCGAATTCCAACATGGCGTCCATAAGAATTTTTTTTAGATACCTATAGATTTTAGTGTTTTCCAAATAAATTCATATTATGTCAAAATTCAATTGTTTTCTCAAGAGTACAACATTCTAATCTACTTTGTCCATTTCACCGACTTTCTATGTTCACTAATATTTTTTAAGATGAAATAGGTAGTACTTACAGAAGGAATTTATGTGTTGTAAATTGTAATATATTAAATAAAGAAAAATGGATTCAAAACACATATTATGACAATTTTATTTAACGGCCAACACATACATGCTACTTTTTGTAGCACAATTTTGCGATTAAGTCGCTTGAAGATCGTCAGACTACCAACAGTGTAATGTCGAACACTCTTCGCTGAAATACACAATGTATCACGAACGGACGTTTGTCGAATACACTTCGAATGGGAAGCAAACACATCGATTGCTTGATCGAAAACATGCTGTTGCCAAATCAAGCGATCGAACGAAAAGTTTCGAATAGCTGAATTATCGTCAAATCGCGATGCAGTATCAATGTAATTGCTAAATCACGCGTTTTCGAAACAAAAAATAGCATGTGTGCGTTGGCCCCTTTAGTTGTATCGAAAACGCGCGGTCTAGCGCAATTGTATCGATACTGTATCTCGGTTTGACGATTACTCAGATACTCGAAACTGCTCGTTCGATCGCGCGGTTTAGTAACAGCAATGAAACTCTATATTGCATTTTCACTCGATCAGCGATTAATGTGTTTTTTTCACATTCGCGCGCCTGCGTGTGAAGAGCGTAGCCTCATCGGAATCTATGGCAAGATGTAACGCGAGCCCGCGAGTAAGTGTTTTCGACAATCGCTCGCTCGTGATATATCAGTTGTGTATTTCAGCCAAGAGTATGTGCGACCTTAATCATTGTAACGGTTGCATATGTTTGAAAAATCCATCGCCAACCGCGATACAAGCCTGGCAACGTAAAACCACTAAATAATTTTACCTTTTTATACACGGAATTAAGACCAACACGCAAATTTTGTGACAATTTTCTACAATTAGTAAAAAAAATCTTTTATTTCCAGGCAATTTTCGTGGCTTACTATTAATTTTATAGACAAATATTAAATACCTAAGTTCAAAAAACGTCATGCGTTGATATATCCAAAGCAAAAGCCGATCGAAACGGAATTTGTTTAGCATTTTTTGCTTTAATTTCAATTCTGTGCGTAAATTTTCATTTTTCGCCTCCTAGGGTGTAATTTGTAAATCACTTCAAAATTTAATAATTCAACGAATTTACCTAAAAATTCGATCGTGATTGGTCATGTTTCTTTTTTTCTTTTTTAAGCCCACTAACAGCTAGTGTTATTTGGGTCTAGCATCAATTGATATTTTCCACGTATTATTTTTGTTAATAAATTGAAATCTAATCTCGGTTTAGAACCTGGGAACTGGGGGCTTGTGATAGAGGAGCCATGGCAACGGCATTTCTACACGCTCGGCTATTCAGAAGCTTGGTCATGTTTCAACTAAACTTTCTAACTCTAAGTTTATGTAAAACGCTGTGCAAATAATCTTCTATAAACTACAGGTGTTCTGCTTTCTGTGCAGATTCAAGTCGTACATGTTGTGTAATCAATAGATTCACTGGGCGAATGATTAAATTAGTTCAGACTAATTAGTGGGATTTTATGTAATATGTACATAATAGATGAACAGTGAATAGAGATCTAACAGTGAACGCTTCCACCTCTCCCAAGTCCTCTTTTCAGCTATGTTCGGTCCGCGCATTGTACTCCACCCTCTCCGTCGTGGCGGCCATAGTTGATAGCAACTATTGTAATACGATCCCAAAATAAAGAGACCCTACACACATCGTCCCGGCATATATAATAAAAGCTTCTCTTAAACTGTCCCCTTGGAGTGGAAACCTATAGAATTAACACTGATGTGAATGTGTAAAATAGGAATTGCGTTAACAGACAATAGACAGTTTAAAAGTGTGTATGTACTCTTGCGGAGTCCCTCCATGAAAAGTTTAGATGTTACGCTGAAGGCTAAATTTTCCGTGTGCCTATTTTTAGGCGCGATCTAAGCGAAGCTAGAAGCGCCTATATACACTCGCTTTGTCTGTATGTCTGTGAATCTGTCACGCTTTTTTGTGTCACGCGTATAGCCCAAACGGATAAACCGATTTAAAAAACTTTTTTTTGTTTGATTCCTCTCGGTGTCTATTTGATCCTAACGTCGACCGATTTTTGAATTTTGGTCCTAGAGGGGAGAAATTTGGAAAAAACGGTGTTTTTTGCTTATAATTCGCTCAATTCAAGCCAGTTTGATTCGAAACCTGTCTTAATCTAAAGAGGAGAATGAATGAATGAATGAATTGTAAATTATAGACGCCCGACAACTCAGGTCATTAGCGTCTAAAACAATAAATGTAAATAAAAACAAAAGCAAAATCAAAAATTGACACACAACAAAGCAAAAAAAAACACAAGTACAAATAAAATGTGTCATAAAATACAATGTAGTAAGATATAAAGTAAAAAACCATAAAGGCTGTAAAGGGGCCCAAATGTACACAAATAAATAAAATCAAATAAACCGGTCAAGACCGGTTTCTTTTAAAAATCGAAACAGCAGATCGACATTGTCAGGATCATTTCCTAAAACAACCGACAGATCACCTGACAATCCGATCTGCTGTCGTGTGTCCCTAAACTGGACACACTCAATTAAAATATGCGAAACGGTAACACGAGTGTCACACGTCTCACAGACGGGCGGTTCCTCACGAGCCATTAAAAAACCATGTGTCAATCTACAGTGACCGATGCGCAGCCGTGTAAGGACCACTTCCTCCCACCTGGAGGGACGGCAAGATGTGAAACTGTAGATTTTATAAATTTTAATTTGTTTTCATCGACAGCACTCCATTCATCCTTCCAGAGCTGCTGAACGGCTGAAATCAGTACGCTCTTGAGGTCGTCACCGATAACGCAAAATACACTCTGACCGTTATTTGCAGTGTCCTTAGCTAAAGAGAAGAAAATTTTAGATACATTTTATGTATAATATTGTGTCAAAACAGTTTTTTTTATACACATTTATATGCAAATTCAACTATATAAATACGACTTTATCTAATAAATCGCGAACTTGTTTCGGTTGTCCTTGTCTGTTGCACAGTGTGATGTGGAAATTGGAAGATAGCGTATGCTCTGTCTTATAATAAAAACGGGTGCTATATTTTAATATAGTCATTCAATTTTTTGATCGCTGAAGTTTGATTTTTATGATTAAAACCCATAGCCTACTGAGTTAAAATGACTTGTAACTTATTGACGCCGGTCGGATGGCGGGACCTAGGGATCGGACCAAAATTTCTCGACGTTTCATACCTTCCTGAATAATTTGGCTTTCTCTGTCTGTATGTCCTTTTGTACGGTTATAACTCGAGAACCACTGATCCGATTCACGTGAAAAACTTCTTATGCGGCTGCGACTTTTAAAATATTCTGGCATCACGCAAAAGCAACCGAACTGATTCTCAAATGAAAACGTATGTTCTGGCATCACGCAAAAGCAAGTAGGTAGTAGATACTTTATTTTTTTGAAGCTATGCTTCTTAACGCACGTTTCAGATGGGGACTTAAATCATAAAAAGTGAAACGTCACGTCACGAAAAAAAGTGTAACGTCACTTTTGTAAAAATTATTCGATCATTTTGAAAATCGGTATTTGAGAGTTTCATAGGACACAAAAAAATAAAATGACGTCAGATTTCAAAATGGCGATCAAATAATAACTTTTTAATTGTATTGTTTATATCTTTGATAAATTGGGTTTTATATACAATGCGTAAGAAGCCTCGCTTCTGTCGGGTGTCTTACGACACCTCATGACTTTTTTATTTAGCAGGTTCCGAGTTACGCTTAATTGTCAACCGTTGCTATGGAAAATTGTTTAAAAAACTCACTGGGCTAATTTTTCTATGTAATCCAATACGTATTTACATTAGGTCTTATTGCTCATAGCCTACTACAAAATTGTGTTATTTTCCCTATGCTCGGTAAAACCGTTTACACACAGTAGGTACCTGCATGAATGTCGCACCTTGTAATTCTTGAATTACTTGTATGCTCTAAAATATTTTATTTTATTTTTGTTATTATTCCCGTTGAATAAAAAATGTATATTTTGGTTTCGATGAAATGCTGGCTTATTTACGCTTTTCTGGGAAGACGATTTTTGGTTTTTAAACTGTGTTCTTTGTTGTGATTAGATTAGTTTCGGAATCTACCTTCTGGGTGGACCTACGGGCTAGAATATAGAGCATACAAGTATTTCAAGAATTACAAGGGGCGAAATTCATATACAGTATGTCCCACCATATCTGAAACTTATAGGATTTTAACATGGAGTTTAAACCGAAACAATTTTAAAAAATAACTAATAATTATATTTTATATTTTTAACTTCCCGCTAAGAAAATTGAAAATTTTATAAAATAGGAAAGTTATTGATTTCACCCTGATTTTCGAAAATCGAGTATTCATCAGATCTCGACGTTTTGTGATCCTAGAAAGCTATTCTGACTATTATTACAATTATGTCAGTGTGTGCGTGTGTGTATGTAAACCTCTCATAACTTTTGAATTGCACCGTTTTAGTAATGAGGCTATGGCCTATGCAGACCATAAGCTAATAAGATAATAGAATAATGGCAAGAGTGAGACGTCGCCCAATGGCGGCACTCAACGCACTTCACTTAATCAAACTATGTCTGATAAGTCGAGCACATGTTGTCTTTTCAGCCTAGATATCACTGTTATCTAATAGGTTTATGGCAAGCTGGTTGGGATGATTCTGCAGTCTTTCCTGGTATCTGGTGCTGTAGCGTCGGATTTCTTCCTTGATAATTGGCGTCATTAGGTCGCGGTGAAGAGTGTCATTGGTGAATTGCCATGTTGCACTAATAGTCAGAATAGCTTCCTAGGACCTCAAAACGTCTAGATCTGTTGAAAACTCGATTTTCGAAAATCCGACTGAAACCAATAACGTCCCGAATTTTTGAAAATTTACAATTTTTTAGCGGGAAGTTGAAAAAAATAAAAATAACAACTTAATCACTTCTTGCCACAGCAATACTGCATTATGCAGTGTACATTTCGAGAGCCATGGTCCCATCTAGAACTAAAGTTTTGTTTTCAGCAAGAACTGCAGAAAACTTAATTCTTGCTGAAAACAAAACTTTAGTTTAGTTTTTGAAGAAGATGGGAGCATAACTCTCGAAATGTAGATTGAATATTACAAATGCTGTGGCAAGAAGTTACTAAATTGCTGTTTTTTTGATAATATACAAGTATGCAAAAATAAAATATTTTGAAAAATAGAAAAGAATTTGTTCTGAAACGAATACATATTTTCTACATAATATCCATGAATACATGCATTTACTATGAAGGCGTTAGCGTTGTAGAAAGTGGAGATCACAACACAACTGTGTAGCGTTGACAACAGCACCCTAGAGGCTATATGAAATGGGTTATTCTGAACAGTTTTATAACAATAAGAGATATTTTCGCCTCTGGTCAAATGTCTGTTTTGAACATGTTATATTCTCTTACAAGACAACAATGTTAGAGTCTGTAGTGCTTATATTACACAAAACTGTAATGTCGAGTGTCGATACTGAAGTGTTATAATACTGCTGTTATAATATCATATTATGTTATTTTATACCTACGTCCTATACAGTAAATTGTTACAAGTTGAATGATACTGTAGCATCCATTAAGTTCAATCCCTGATATGAAGTGTATACAGTTCACACGCAAGCTTTCCACGTTTTTCATTATTTTGCCTTTTGAGTTATAAATTGGAAACTTTGGGGAATTGAATAATCGATAGAGGAACACAGCCTAACATAGGTGTCGAATCATTGCGTCGCCCCCAACTGCACCCACCACAAACAACTTTGTTGAATGAATTGTAAACGCTCGACAACAGAGGTCATTAGCGTCTGAAAAGAAAAAATGTAAACAAAACAAAAACAAAATTTGACACACGGCAAAATAAAACCATTATAAGGACAAATAAAATGTGTCATATAATATTATAATGTAGCAAGGTATAAAAAGTTATAAAGGCTGTAAAGGGCCCTAAATGTATACAGGGTGTCCAAGTTGACGTTGGCTAACATGGATAACTTTGTTATTAGTGGAGATAGAAAGTCGGTTAAATGGGCAAAGTAGTGCAGAATTATGTGCTCATTAACGTCCCGTCGAAAAAACAATTGAATTTTGACACACTATGGATTTATTTAGAAAATAGTGAAAATTGCCGTTATTGAAAACTGGCCATAACTTTTTTATTTATGAAGATATCTGAAAATTTCTCTAACCATTATTTGATAACTTTTTATGATCTTTTCAGTGGCGTAGGTTTAATTTTTTTATATCCACTACATAATGAGATATTGACATGAACTTTGGTTTTTCTTATGGACGCTATTTTGGATTTTTAGATATTCGAATTCTGCTTATTTTTCTGATTAATTTGGTGCATCACATGCCACATTTAAAAAAAATGCAATGAACGTCCCATATAAGAAACATTAAAAACAACTGACAATCAAGTTATAATTAAGTAGTGCGAACATGTTAAGTGTAAAATTAATAATAAATCGTAGTCTGGCAAAACTGAAATATAATTTGACTGTCAGTTGTTTTTATAGTGCCTCTAATATGGGACGTTATTTGCATTTTTTGATACACCAAATTAATCAGAAAAAAAAACTCGGGTCGCAGTGCCAAAACCCTGCCGACAATATAGTGTATTTGCTAATACAGGCATTGTGCAGTTATTATGTGAACATAAGTTTGTTTTTGGACAAAATAAAAAATTTAACCCCTTAATACATCCCTTAAAAAATTATTTTTTTTCTTAATTTCAATATTTTTATCAATGCAACCTCGGTACCAAATTAAATACACCCTTCAGTAAGTAAAGCACTTTCCGCAAACTAGTGTTTTCATAAAATTTGTAAGTCCGGTCCTGTCGGGCCGATTTTATTAAAATTTTAGTAGCACATTTTAATCGTTACTAAAAGGTTAAATTCCAATTTTGAAACGATTCTGAGAATTTTTTCGGCATTTTTGGGCTCAAAAACATTTTTCAACCCCTAAAAACCACCCTTAAAATGGTCCGATTGGGCCCATTTTAAATAGGCTTCGTGCGGTGATGGATTCCAACGTGCCTACCAAATTTCGTGAAAATCAATTAACTCTTTCGAAAGTTATAGCCCGTACACATATATATATAAATATATAAATATATATATATATAATATATATATATATATATATATATATAATATATATATATACATATATAAATAGACATTTCCAAAAATGGTGCCAAAATGTTCAGGAGGCTATGAAACGTCGAGAAATTTTGGTCCGACCCCTAGGTCCCGCCATCCGACCGACGCCAATAGTGTATGTGCCATATGGCAAATACACTAATAAGCAGAATTCGAATATCTAAAAATCCAAAATGGCATCCATAAGAAAAACCAAAGTTCATGTCAATATTTCCTTATGTAGTGGATATAAAAAAATTAAACCTACGCCACTGAAAAGATCATAAAAAGTTATCAAAAAATGGTTAAAGAAATTTTCAGATATCTTCATAAAAAAAAAAGTTATGGCCAGTTTTCAAAAACGGCAATTTTCACTATTTTCTAAATAAATCCATAGTGTGTCAAAATTCAATTGTTTTTTCGACGGGACGTTAATGAGCACATAATTTTGCACTACTTTGCCCATTTAACCGACTTTCTATCTCCACTAATAACAAAGTTACCCATGTTAGCCAACGTCAACTTGGACACCCTGTATAAATAAATAAAATTAAATAAACCGGTGTAGACCGATTTCCTTTAAAAATCGAAACAGCAAATCGACATTGTCAAAATCATTTTCTAAAAAAACCGACAGATCACCTGACAATCCGATTATGAATGAATTGTGCATTATAGACGTTCGACAACAGAGGTCATTAGCGTCTGAAAAGAAAAAATGTAAACAAAATAAAAGCAATATCAATAAAACCAAAGCAAAATCAAAATTTGACACACAACAAAATAAAATCATTATAAGTACAAATAAAATGTGTCATATAATAATATAAATATCTGGGTGCCGAGCTTTGCTCGGATGAGTTCAAAAAAATAGTACTTGTATGCTGTGAGATATTATTTTCTCAGAATATTATTCCGAAACGAATTTATTTCTGAAACATAATTTAAATAATTGTTTCTGTTAAATATTTTAAATACCTATGTGTATTTTTGAGCGTAATAACTAAGTATCAACTTGAATCAAGCATTTTTTCCTGTAAATATTACTTAGCTCGCCATTTTCAAATCTACCGCCGTTATTGTTTTGTTGACTGAAGAACTCGCAAAAACCGATTTTCATAGATTGAATATCTTGTAAAAATGTTCGAATCAGATGAAATTCTGCTTGCCCGTTGCTGTTTCAATAATTCATTTTTAAACATTGATACCAAATATCAACTTTATCGAAGTACTTTTTCTCTGTGATGTCATCTTAGCAACTTCCAGTAAATTTCAAATATTTTTTTTGCATAGAAGGTACCTACTGAAAAACTCACAAAAATCGATTTTCGAAGAAATAGAATTCATATTATATCTTTTAATAACAAACGTCAGACTATAAACCTGCAGCGCAAAACTTTTTTGCATGCATCTTCACCATAGTTTTTAAAAATCGATGTGTTTTGATATACTGCATGCCTGCGTGGCTAGAAGTGCGGCCCCTCGGGCCGCCGTGCAAATTTTTAAACAAAACTTTTTTGTATGTATCTTAACAATAGTTTTCAAAAATCGATGTGTTTTTACACAGACTCGCGGTGCCAGAAGTGCGGCCCTTCGGGCCGCCTGTTTGTCATTATTTACATATTGTGCAAGACACTTCTTATATTAGTGTTCATTTACAGTTTTAACCCTTGTGATATATTATACAAAATCAATGTAGAAATTGGCTTCGAATCGATCTGACAATTGATCGAGTTATAAATAAAAAAACCCTTTTTTTTAATTGCTCCCCTCTGGGACCAAAATTCCTACCTAGATCGATTTCTCGCCCCGAAAAATCCCCATTCTGTAAACTTCAT
>CM077516.1:42982259-43021865 GCA_039654895.1 Mongoloraphidia duomilia | reverse complement strand
GTGGCCTAAAAATTGTGTGGATATAAGGTTACAGATGCAAAGTAAATTTGAGTTCTGAAAAATTGGTACCAGATTTTTCTATTTGTCAAAAGAAATTGTCGTTTGAAATGTGTATAAATATGAATATCTGGGTGCCGAGCTTTGCTCGGATGAGTTCAAAAAAATAGTACTTGTATGCTGTGAGATATTATTTTCTCAGAATATTATTCCGAAACGAATTTATTTCTGAAACATAATTTAAATAATTGTTTCTGTTAAATATTTTAAATACCTATGTGTATTTTTAAGCGTAAAAACTAAGTATCAACTTGAATTAAGCATTTTTTCCTGTAAATATTACTTAGGTCGCCATTTTCAAATCTACCGCCGTTATTGTTTTGTTGACTGAAGAACTCGCAAAAACCGATTTTCATAGATCTTGTAAAAATGTTCGAATCAGATGAAATTCTGCTTGCCCGTTGCCGTTTCAATAATCCATTTTTAAACATTGATGCCAAATATCAACTTTATCGAAGTACTTTTTCTCTGTGATATCATCTTAGCAACTTCCAGTAAATTTCAAATATTTTTTTGCATAGAAGGTACCTACTGAAAAACTCACAAAAATCGATTTTCGAAGAAATAGAATTCATATTATATCTTTTAATAACAAACGTCAGACTATAAACCTGCAGCGCAAAACATTTTTACATGCATCTTCACCATAGTTTTTAAAAATCGATGTGTTTTGATATACTGCATGCCTGCGTCGCTAGAAGTGCGGCCCTTCGGGCCGCCGTGCAAATTTTTAAACAAAACTTTTTTGTATGTATCTTAACAATAGTTTTCAAAAATCGATGTGTTTTTACACAGACTCGCGGTGCCAGAAGTGCGGCCCTTCGGGCCGCCTGTTTGTCATTGTTTACATATTGTGCAAGACACTTCTTATATTAGTGTTCATTTACAGTTTTAACCCTTGTGATATATTATACAAAATCTATGTAGAAATAGGCTTCGAATCGATCTGACAATTGACCGAGTTATAAATAAAAAAACCCTTTTTTTTAATTGCTCCCCTCTGGGACCAAGATTTCTACCTAGATCGATTTCTCGCCCCGAAAAATCCCCATTCTGTAAATTTCATCAAAATCGTTATTCGTTTTTGAGAAAAAAAAGTCTAGGTAAGATTATACGTCATACTATATATAACGTACATAATATACATATTTTATATAGGTAATATAAAAATAACATACTTAGGTACCTATTTATTTAAATATCAGTTAAAACTACTTACATAATTATGTTTAGTTTTTATTTCTGTTATTTTTTACTATACAAATAGTTCACGGATTATTTTAATAAGTTAAAAATTCTGTCAGATAATTTTGACATATAAATAATGAAAGTAGTTTGTTTTCTCCAAAGCCTACTCACGATATTACAATGTTCTGACAGGTCAAAAAACCGTTTTTAAAAATGATAAAATCGATAGGAAAACGAATTTTTCCAGGGATGAGACCTAGCTAAATCGATTTTTTGCCCCCCGAAACCCCTTTTTGGTAAATTTGATCAAAATCGTTAGAGCCGTTTTCGAGAAAATATTTATATAGATACATAGAAACATAGATAGGTAGGTATATACAAGATTTACTCGTTTAATAATATAGGGGGATTGGCTAACCGTTGCAAAGTGGCGGCTTTTGATTGGTTAGCTTAGAACGTTTATGAGATCATTATTAGAATAGCTGTTAGTTTGTAAATATAGTTTAAGTTTGGAAGTAGAGACAAGTTGGAACTGGGGAGTAAAAGTTTAGCGTGGGACGTTGAAGGTTGAAGTTATGTAACTGTTGCAATAATTGTCCAAGATTTGTATATTTTGTAAATAAAAGATTGTACAAAGGCGAGATCGTGTATTTCTTAATTTATTCGTCCTGACACATTCCCTATATTATTAAACGAGTAAATCTTGTATATATGTTTCTATGTATCTATATAAATATTTTCTCGAAAACGGCTCTAACGATTTTGATCAAATTTACCGAAAAGGGGTTTCGGGGGGCAAAAAATCGATTTAGCTAGGTCTCATCCCTGGAAAAATTCGTTTTCCTATCGATTTTATCATTTTAAAAAACAGTTTTTTTAACGTCATAAAACAGTGTCGTATTGTGAGTAGGCTTTGGAAAAAACAAACTATTTTCATTATTTATGTCAAATTTATCTGACAGTCAATCTTTAACTTATTAAAATAATCAGTAATTATTTGAAAAGTAAAAAAATAACAACAATAAAATCTAAACATAATTATGTAAGTAGTTTTAGCTAATATTTAAATAAATAGGTACGTTATTTTTATATTACCTATATAAAATATGTACAGGTAAGTACGTTAAATGTAGTATGACGTACTCAATTAAAGTCAGATTGATTCGAAGTCTATTTCTACATAGATTTTATATAATATATCACAAGTGTTAAAATTGTAAATGAACACTAATATAAGAAGTGCCTTGCACAATATGTAAATAATAATAAAACGGCGGCCCGAAGGGCCGCACTTCTGGCGCCACGGGTCTGTGTAAAAACACATCGATTTTTAAAAACTATTGTTAAGATACATACAAAAAAGTTTTGCGTATTTAAAAATTGGCACGGCGGCCCAAAGGGCCGCACTTCTAGCGCCGCAGGCATGTATATCAAAACACATCGATTTTTAAAAACTATGGTAAAGATACATGCAAAAAAAGTTTTGCGCAGGTTATAGTCTGACGTTTGTTATTAAAAGAATCGATTTTTGTGAGTTTTTCAGTAGGTACCTATACAAAAAAAAATATTTGAAATTTACTGGATGTTGTTAAGATGACATCACAGAGAAAAATTACTTCGATAAAGTTGATATTTAGTATCAATGCTTAAAATTGGATTGTTAAAATGGCAACGGGCGAGCAAAATTTCATCTAATTCGAACATTTTTACAAGATATTCAATCTATGAAAATCGGTTTTTGCGAGTTCTTCAGTCAACAAAACAATAACGGCGGTAGATTTGAAAATGGCGACCTAAATAATATTTACAGGAAAAAATGCTTGATTCAAGTTGATACTTAGTTTTTACGCTTAAAAGTACACATAGGTAGTTAAAATATCAGAAACAATTATTTTAAATTATGTTACAGAAATAAATTCGTTTCGGAATAATATTCTGAGAAAATAATATCTCACAGCATATTAAGTACTGTTTTTATTGAACTCATCCGAGCAAAGCTCGGCCCCCAGATATTGAATTAAATAAGTGCAAAAAATAGCGATCTTTAGAAGTGAATTTGGTAATTAATCAGTTATCAGAAGTGGGTTGGATATATTCTATAAAGTTTATGAAAAGTGGGATAAACCGTTACAAATTTAATAAAATATAATGAGTAATAAAATAAAATAATAGAAAATTAATACAATATTTATTGTTGAATATTCGCTATTTACATATTTAGTATTGTTTCTTGTAAAAAACGCACACAAATGCTCATGCGAAGAAAACATGTCGACGCTTATGAATACATCTGTGTATACTTTAGTATACATGTGAATGTGTGCACATAATAAAACCTGTACTTTGCAAGGTGATTTAGACGAAAATTATTTTACCTGGGCGTTTACGTTGGAACGCAACGAAATTGTTAGCCCAATTATAATTCGATAAAACCACGTCTTGTTATAAAAAGAACAAGTGACGTGTTATCCATTTAACGTATTATTAAACGTGCGTTATATCAGCTGGTTACACAGCGGTCATCGTTGTTCGACTGAATGTGTGTTTTATAAGTAAATTGTTAATAAAGATTTAACTACAGGTTTCGAACATTAAACTTCTTGACGAAGTCTGAAGCGATTAAAATATGTATCATTGTTTAACTAGCGATATCGCCTATCGTTATATCGTGGTGTTGACTTTATAAGCACATTGTTTTCGGTAGAAAATATATTTTTTAGCAAAGGTCGTAAATTAGTTATAGGTCTGTGCTATTCTATGAATTATAAATTATTATAATTATTGTTCATCAAGTTACAAATGTTATGTTTTGTCGCACGCCACATCCGTGTGGTCGAATTTCGTGACATGATAAATTACGTGGCACACATATACCGTTTTACGATGTTTTAGTGTTCTAAAGTTAATTCCATAACAAGTGTTTGCACGGCAAACACTCGCGAGAGAAGCTTCGCTTCTCAGGAAGCTGCGCTTCCTCTTAAAAAGCCTTCGGCTTTTTCTGAATGAGTATTTGGAAACATGCTTTGTGCATAGAAATTAAAAAGTATAATTTTTGAATAGTGAGTACCCACTAGGATGGTGTTGGTTTTGAAACTGGGTACGCTAATCATAGCTGCTAAAAAGTTATGTATATTGCATTATATATTAGATTTTACAGTAATGGATGCAATTTCAAAACGGTGTGTCTACAGTGTGTTTTTTTTCAAATTAATTGAATGAAAAGGGACCTAAACGGCCCTTATCTGAATACATCGAAGCGTCACTTATTCGGTCTTCTACACTCTACAGGTGTTTTATAAGTTGTACAAATGACCAATAAAAAGTACCTTTATTTTTCAAAATATGAAAAAATTCCATTAAGAAAAGTTGTTTAGAAAATTAGAATGCAATTTCCCAATAGGTTCTGGCTTGCAGCTGTACTTACCGATAAGTCGAGAAGCAACAAACGGTATGAGTGGAATTCAAATTGAACTTCAATTTCTACTGACTAACATTGCAAAACACGCATGATTTAGTAAATAGCTGCATCTCACGCATGGCGGCCGTACTTCAAAACGCATTTCAACAGCGCAGGTCACGATTTGAGCCTACCGCCATCTGTTAGTCGCTTGAGCGTACCAACAGACGATAAACATTGAATTCTAGTTACTTTTTAGGGATTGTGAGTTTTAGCTATCTTTTAGGTTACAACCTTGTCAGCTATTGGAAGTGTCAAATACAAACCACGGGCCCGATACAAACTTATAAATGGGGTTTGATCTCACATGGTATGGTATTTTACATATATAATATAATATCATTTTTAGGCGCGATCTTAGCGAAGCTAGAAGCGCCTATATACACTCGCTTTGTCTGTGAATCTGTGAATCTGTGAATCTGTGAATCTGTGAATCTGTGAATCTGTGAATCTGTGAATCTGTCACGCTATTTTGTGTCACGCGTACAGCCCAAACGGATGAACCGATTTTCAAAAACTTTTTTTTGTTCGATTCCTCTCGGGGTCTATTTGATCCTAACGTCGCCCGATTTTTGAATTTTGGCCCCAGAGGGGAGCAAATTAGAAAAAACGGTGTTTTTTGCTTATAGTTTGCTCAATTTAAGTCAGATCGATTCGAAACCTGTCTTAAACGAAAGAGCAGAAAATTTTAGATCGATTTCATGTATAATATTGTGTCAAAACAGTTTTTTTATACAGATTTATATGATTATTAAACGAAATAAATGCGACTTTATCTAATAAATCGCGAACTTGTTTCGGTTGTCCTTGTCTGTTGCACAGTGTAATATGGATATTGGAAGATAGCGTATGCTCTGTCTTATATTGCATTATTTTAATATAGTTATTCAATTTTTTGACTGCTGATGTTTGAATTTAAGTTTAAAAACCCTGGCCTACTGAGTTAAAATGACGTGTAACTAATTATTGACGTCCATCGGATGGCGAGACCTAGGGATCGGACCAAAATTTCTCGACGTTCATACCCCGGCTTTCGTCCGGGTGTAAATCGTACTTTTGAATTTTCACCCACTTCCCGTGATCCGATTGAGTTGAAATTTTGTACACATGTGTAGCTCCGGTGACAATACAATATTATGGTAACTAGCTGACCGGCCCGGCTTTCGTCCGGGTGTAAATCGTACTTTTGAATTTTCACCCACTTCCCGTGATCCGATTGAGTTGAAATTTTGCACACATGTGTAGCTCCGGTGACAATACAATATTATGGTAACTAGCTGACCGGCCCGGCTTTCGTCCGTGTGTAAATCGTACTTTTGAATTTTCACCCACTTCCTATGATCCGATTGAGTTGAAATTTTGCACACATGTGTAGCTCCGGTGACAATACAATATTATGGTAATTAGCTGACCGGCCCGACTTTTGTCCGAGTGTAAATCCTACTTTTGAATTTTCACCCACTTCCCGTGATCCGATTGAGTTGAAATTTTGCACACATATGTAGCTCCGGTGACAATACAATATTATGATAACTAGCTGACCGGCCCGGCTTTCGTCCGGGTGCAAATCGTACTTTTGAATTTTCACCCACTTCCTATGATCCGATTGAGTTGAAATTTTGCACACATGTGTAGCTCCGGTGACAATACAATTTATGGTAACTAGCTGACCGGCCCGGCTTTCGTCCGGGTGTTAATCGTACTTTTGAATTTTCACCCACTTCCCGTGATCCGATTGAGTTGAAATTTTGCACACAATATTATGAATTTTCACAGGCAAAAGGTCTTTCTCCGGTAACGTTTCAGTGGATCGGATAAATGTTATAAAATCAGACTAAGAAAATAAAGCACACTAAAAAATTAAAAATAAAAATAGTTAAAAAACTTTTAAGTTAAACGGTTTTATAAATGTACTAAAAAGAAAAAAATAAAATTTAATTTAGGTTCATAAGTATAAAAGCGTGGGTCGTGACTGTAATAAATTATCACAGAGTTTACGACCCACGCTTTTATACTTATGAACCTAAATTAAATATTATTTTTTTCTTTTTAAAACATTATTATTATAAAACCGTTTAACTTAAAAGTTTTTTTACCTATTTTTATTTGAAGCTATGCTTCTTAACGCACGTTTCAGATGGGGACCTAAATAATAAAAAGTGAAACGTCACGTCACGAAGTAATGTAACGTCACTTTTGTAAAAATTATCCGATCCTTTTGAAAATTAATATTTGAGAGTTTTATAGGACACAAAAAAATAAAATGGCGTCAGATTTCAAAATGGCGGCCATATGAACTGTTTTGTAAAAATTATCCGATCCTTTCGAAAATTGATATTTGAGAGTTTCATAGGACACCAAAAAATAAAATGACGTCAGATTTTTCAAAATGGCGGCCACATGTACTCTGTTGTAAAAATCATCCGATCCTTTTGAAAATTGATATTTGAGAGTTTCATAGGACACAAAAAAATAAAATGGTGCCAGATTTCAAAATGGCGGCCATATGTACTTTTTTGTAAGAATTATCAGATCCTTTTGAAAATTGATATTTGAGAGTTTCATAGGACACAAAAAAATAAAATGACGTCAGATTTCAAAATGGCGGCCATTATATATACTTTTTTGTAAAAATTATCCGATCCTTTTGAAAATTGATATTTACGAGTTTTATAGGACACAAAAAAATAAAATGACGTCAGATTTCAAAATGGCGGCAATATGTACTTTTTGTGTAAAAATTATCCGATCTTTTTGAAAATAGATATTGACGAGTTTTATAGAACGCAAAAAAATAAAATGACGTCATATTTTAAAATGGCGGCCATAGGTATATACTTCTTTGTAAAAATTATCCGATCCTTTTGAAAATTGATATTTGAGAGTTTAATAAGACGCAAAAAAATAAAATGGCGTCAGATTTCAAAATGGCAGTCAAATAATAACTTTTTAATTGTATTGTTTATATCTTTGATAAATTCGGTTTTATATACAATGCGTAAGAAACATAGCTTCTGTCGGGTATCTTACGACACCTCATGACTTTTTTTATTTAGCAGGTTCCGAGTTTCGCTTAATAGTCAACCGTTGCTATGGAAAATTGTTTAAAAAATTCACTGCACTATTTTTTCTATGTAATCCAATACATATTTACATTAGGTCTTATGGCCATAGCCTACTACAAAATTGATCTTCTTAGTGTTATTTTCCCTATGTTCGGTAAAACCGTTTACACACAATACCTACATGAATATCGCGCCTTGTAATTCTTGAATTACTTGTATGCTCCAAAATTTTTAGCAATCTAAACATAATGTCATAACTACTAACTGTACATTTCATTTCTTTACAGATACATTCAAAATATTATGTAAATATTGTCATGTTATTTACATTAAAAGTATGCATATAAAATGTTGAAAACCTAAAGGTTAGGTTACTGATTCATTCAAATTATTATCGATTTTCCCCCAAAACTAAATCGAAACAATGATGCCTGAAAAGTAATAAACGTTTTTTCTATAATATGTAGCGATGACACATCTGTCCTGTGATGTCAACACGAAAGGTCAGTTTCACCCGATAAAGGAACCATCGATCTTTCTCTAGCAAATATTGACGACTACAAATTACATCATCCATATTCTACAACATAATTGGTCCGAGTCATTCTAGTGGAAAAAACACTCAGACCATTACATTAATTTAAGTTCTTAATTTAGTTCATAAGATTAATTATTCTTAGCATAGTTTTAATTTTAGTTTATAAATATATAATATTTTATTAATTCTTTAACTATTAATTCGGAGCTTCTGCATTCCCGTTTCTTTTACTTTCATTCTTCCTTTCTTCTTTATCTATTTACTTATCTTTGATTAGTGGTCTTTAGACAATGTATTAATATTTTCTGTTTTTTATTAATTTACATTTTATATTTACGTATTCTTCCTTTAATCTTTTATATAACTCGGTATATGATAAGGTGCCAATGGAACACCCTTTGTCAATCAGTATCCGAATTATACCTCTTTTCTTGTCACCCTGTGGGTTCATTCTCCGACCAGGGATACCTTGATCTTCATTATTTGTTCCGTTGTCCATATACGAATATTGCCAAGTTCGTTTGTTTTATTTCAACCGGTTAATGTTTTTTCATTCTTTTATCCGATGATTATTGTCACGTTCTCCCTGGTTATATTTTTTTTAAATCACAGGACAGATGTGTCGTTGCTACATATTATAGAAAAAACGTTTATTACTTTTCAGGCATCAATGTTTGAAAAGTAATAAACGTTTTTTCTATAATATGTAGCGATGACACATCTGTCCTGTGATGTCAACACGAAAGATCAGTTTCACCCGATAAAGAACCATCGATCTTTCTCTAGCAAATATTGACGACTACAAAATGAACCGTACAAGGTATTAAATAATATAATATATAGCAAAGATAGGCCTGTTTCGTGACAACCTGTACAAAGCAATAAATATTCTATTCTGTATGTCCGGGCTCTGAGTTATCGTCGTAATTCTCCGAGTTACTGTCAAGCGTGCCAAAATTCGGCTGTCGCGGTGACTGCTCTCACCTGAAGAAACGGAGGATCGTGCGAGGATTTTTTTGAATATCCGGAATAAACGTCGACAACATTTTTTGAAAAGATTGAGAATTTTATAAATAGATAACTTTTTAAATTTTACTAAAATTTATTAAATTAATACAAATAGGTAAAAAATAAATTATTATTCTATAATACAATTTACAAAATAATCTTATTCGTTCTCACACAAACATTAAAAAAATCCAAAAGTGCGATTTGCACCCAGACAAAAGCCAGCCCGGTCAGCTGGTTACTATAATATTGTATTTTCATCGGAACCACATGTGTGCAAATTTTCAATTCAGCCACTAAAAAAGCAGATTTCCATATTATAGGTATAGGGAACCCATATAACAGTTAGCTTATATAACATTTTCCACTAAGATACTGTTTTCAAGTATTTTCTGCAGCTCTGTTACCAATTATAAAAATGTAATTCTAAATCTATTTGCACACTAAATAACTGACTTTCAGTTTGCATGTGTGCATCTGGTAAATAATAAATACAAATTTATGACAGATCTTTTTCTTTAAAATAAAAAATTGCAATTACGAATACAAATGATGAATGAAACTTCCACGATTAGTACAGGCTGCAGATTCATAATGTAACCCTGCCATATCGTGCCAAGCAACGATCTACGGTATCGACGTTTAGATCGGTCACAATTATTTTGAATAAGGAATCGTGTGTGAAAGAGTATCGGATTACCCATATTTTCGGATTCGAAACTCCGTTACATCTATGCTTCATTCAAAACCAATGTTAGTGAGTAGGATATATTTGTGTTCTTAAGCTCGGGACCTCTCAGGAGTCTCTGCATAATGAACCATTCGCTTCATTTGAACATAACTGATTGGATCACCATAGCTCTCATATGAAGCCCTAAAAATATTAAATCAACATTTTTATTATTTATTAATAATTACTAAGGGAGATTAATAATTGTGGTTAGGCCGGCCGCACATTTCCTACTATCGGATCCGATTGTCGGATCCGGGTGTCTAACGCTCAAATATCTATAAGATTATATGACCATATCGCACACTTACGATTTGATATCGGATCGGACGTCCGACTTTCTTGAATTCTTTTTGTATTCAAAGGATGTATCCAACAGCATCGTTTTATTATTTGTAAATGGTTTTAGAAAGCTTAACTAATAATTAATGCTTCATTTGACACCAATCAGTGAAACCACATAAATATTAATTAAAATAACTAATACCCATTAAATATGTATACTTATAGTTTATACAAACCTTTCAAGTAGATTTTTATTTTTTTTAAATTTCATAATAATTGTGTTGGTTGGTACGTCATAATTTTGTAATCGTCTTAAAATACTGTCACCCAAGAAAAAATCCATGTTTGTTAATTGATCCATTACTATAAATAATTACTGTTTACTGTTTAAATTTAGAATGGAATTTTTACTGTATAGATGGCACGGAATAACCAAGGTGTTCCGTTAAAATATTAGGATATGCGAAGTCAGTAGTAGCGCGTTCGTCATAAAAAAAGTTTGGGAGGCAAGGTAATTTAACCTAAAAATTTCACATTTTTGATGTTATGACTTTTCGATTTTAGACTGACAGTTTAAAAGTTGTTTATTTAGGTTACGTGTAAATTAAAATCAGTATATGATTATTTTTAGTGTGATAAAATAATGACTATTCATTGAACGATAAATTATGCCTATTACGTTGAAAATTATCTATTATTTCATTCATCTAATTTAACTGTCCACAAAGTTCAGTTCCTCATATTGATACATTCTTCGCAACTGAAAAAAATTGAATAACGATTGGTTTATTTTCTTTGGAAAAAATTACTGATAATTACGCTAAAAGGTATTTTTAACGTTTTTTTAACATCGGAAATTGTATGATTTACCATTCAAAGGCAATTTCTTACAGTTTAAAAAAAATTTCGAAACGATCGAAGCGGTATTTGACAAAATATTGCACATAACGAAAAAATCTAGTTTCATGCAAGCCGATACAAATCAATTAAATATGATTAGATGCGGATATATGGCATTATTTTTGATATGACAGTCGGAAAGATAATGAATTAACGAACAAATTTGCTTCGATAAATTTTTTTCTAGGTTGAACCGTATTGAAAATACGGAAGATTTTTTGACATTTTATGGCCAAAAGGGCACTATTTTTTTAGCTACGTAAATGAAAAACAATACAGATCCTGCCATGATGGGAACGCATGTGTGTCCAAAATTTCATTAAAAACAAATTACAGTTACTCGAGTTATGGTACGACAAAGGATTGAGACATACATACATACATACATACAGGAAAAAGGCGAATTTAATATACATCGAATACTTCGATGTATAACAATAATAATGTTGTGTTTGGGCTTATTACACTGATGAATATGCGTTTATTGTGCCAACCATTAATTATGTTTTGGAAGCTTCATCCTATAAATTACAAAATAATTATAATTATAGTCGGGTTGGAACACAAATAAAACAAGTCGGCGGACTCTTCCTTTAGTTTTTCTCTATTTATTTTCTTAGCTTTTATTATATTCAAATCCTTCTTATACTTACCTAGTATATTCTCTAAGTGTTCCATTGTCATTATTTTAAGGATATTTGGTACTACTAGAGTTAAAAAGATGCTTTCAGAAACACTAAATTGTTAGTGTTTCTTCTCATAATTTTTAGAATTTATTGTGATGTATTTTTATTTTGAAAATTTTCGTTTTTGAAATTGATTTCTAAAGAATGACAATGGAAGTATTAAAGAGAATCGAATATTTTTTACCGTTTTTAATTTTTATTTAATTCCAACCGTAAAAAATTGCCATTCAGAATAAAGATTTGAGATTTACATTATTTTAAACAAATTATTGCAAATGTTTTTGCGATATTAAACAGAGAAAAAAACCTGCTTAAGTGAAAGAACTCGCACGCCGATGGTTCCGTACAACTAACAGTTACACAGAACGAAAAACTGACGTAAATATAATTAAAAAAGACGTTGTAACAATGTATTTGGACATTATTTTTCAACCGATGCTCGACTTAATCATTGCAACGTACCTACTATTGTTGATTGATAAAGGTTAAGGTGATTATATTAACGCCCGAGTGACATTTATTTCTTCAAATAGTTTTAAAAATGAAGTACATTATATTAATGAACAATGTTTGTAAGTCAATAATCACAATTATTAATATGATCCCATAAAGCTTTAACTTTGTACCATTGTTTAAATGTTTTCTGTACATCGATCATTCAATCGCACTCATCGTATTGATGATAAAAAAACATCAACTTTATCACTTGAACATCAATAGTTGGCCATTGTATTAATGATTTTGTATGGTTTGTTCAATTAATCCAGTGTATTGGTCTAATGTTTAGTGGCATTAATATAAAAACGGCAGGCATTAATCCATGGCTGCGTAGCATTGCCTCAACGATTCAAGGAATGTGGTTAGGCGGAAAATTTATTGAAAATATTTATAAGAAAATAAAAATGACCAAATTAACAGACAGTTAGTGTATAATATTAAAAGATGATCAACGTTTCAGTCAAAAACGTTGATCATTTTTAATATGATATACTAATTGTCTGTTAATTTAGTCATTTTTATTTTATTGTAAATATTTCATACAGACGTTAAACTAATTAGGTACATTATTGAAAATACATTAATCAAATTTAATTGTAATATTTATTCATTAATGCACAAAAAAATTAATACATACTCCATACCAGCATTTCGAAACCTTTGGGCCGCGAAGGAACTGGTAATAGCGAAATAAAAATATAATTAGGTATCTTACTTGAAAAGATAACACTTCGGAAATTAACAGAAGAGGTTCAATTTTAAAAAATTGCTTTTAAATTATAAATTATTAGTCCATGATACATACAGTATCATGCTGATATAGTAATTTTTTCTGATTTTATGTTATAAAATAATTGAATCGAAGTACGACTTCAAAACATATGTTGGGTCGCGTTTCAAAAAGGTTGAGAAACGCTCCACTGTACAGTTATATATATATTATAATATTATAAACACATATAGTCGCGTCAATGAAGCCTTTTCTTCGGAAGTCCTCAAGAACAGCTCCGATTTTGATGATTTTTTTTGAAAATTTTGTTTTTTTATATTATTTAAAATCAGAAACCTTTTGGAGCGGGGAAAGAATTATTTATATTGTTTAAACAATATCTATGATATTTATATAAAAAATTTACTTTTGTCTCTATTTTTTCCTAAAAAATTCTTCATATATTAATTTCAAGAAATACGTATGCATTACGTGTAGTCCGGGAAATAAAGGTTTTAGGTCGCAAATAATTCCCAAGGAGCTGGATTTTTCACAGATGGTAGAACACCTTTAGATATGTATTTTTACAAAAGTCCCCGGTTATCCCCCTTGTGCTTCCCCCGCCACCCTCTTTTGAATATAATTTTGCAAGCCTTACGGAAAACGCTAATATCTCCTTAACCAATGTCTGAAATCAGACGACTTTTTTTTCCTTTTGTTCCTAATTAGTTACTCTAAAAAATTTCCCCTCTTCAATTTTGCGATAAAATCAATATATGCTTTGCAATTTATTAATAAAGAGAAAATATCAGTTTTTAAATGAATAATAAAATTAAGAAAAATCGCAGGATAGTGGACAAAATATTGGATTTATTTAATTAAATGTACGGCGTTTCGTCTATATATTTAGACTTTTTCAAGTACCAATATTTTGTCCACTATCCTGCGATTTTTCTTAATTTTATTATAATCACGATGGACACGATTTCTAATATAAATTTTTAAAAGAATATTTCACAAAATATTTCCATATAACTTTTTGATGAGCCTGTTTCGAAATATCGCAAAAACGATTCTTTCATTTTAAATAGGATTACATTTCCTACAATGTCCATCCCTACAAATGCTCTGTGGTACAAATAGTAAGGGCGCTACAGCTACTTGAAAATCGCATGCGCTTTTTGTAGCCTTGGAAACCAATTGTGAAAACGTAATGTCCTTTTTAATAGCTTTATTTATTGTGTTCTTCATCGAATTTTAAATTGAAAATACACATGTTCATAAAGCAACGAACGCTCTAAACCGTGATTTTTGTCCCATATCGATATCGTTAAAAATTTAGAAGCTAGCCCGTCAAAGTTGAAATCATCATAGAGCCTTACTTTTTTTTTTGGACACGTGTTACGAGTACTTTCCATACCGAATAAAAAAATGTCCGTCTAGTAACCTATAAAAAATTTAAGGTCCAATCTCACTAACTTGAAAAATTTTCAAGTTATAAGCATTCATGTTCATGTTTTTACTTTTTGACATAAAATTAAAACACTTGACGCGAAGTGCTTTACTAAGAAGAGTGTTCGAGAAATATTAAGTTTACATATAGAAGCCGTAGAATTATTCATGGGATATCTAAGTGAGTAAAAAAATTTAAAAAATTTGAAAGTGGTCACTCTACAGAGCACTTCGCAACAAGTGTTTCAATTTTATGCCAAAAGGTAAAAACATGTTTGCAGTGGAAGTGACTGTGATAACCACCCAACACTTACAAATTAATTTTATGTCATTTTTACATAAAAAAACTTATAGGTAATTGTTTATAAAATTTGTTGGTATATTGAGATATAATTTAAAAATAAGTATTTATACAATAGCAATATAAAATAATAACATAAATATCTCTTTTATCCAAGTTTTCAATGGATATTGTATAAAAAAATTTCTTTCCTGCATAAATAGTATAAATATTGTTTAAACAATAGAAATAATTCCGTCCCCGCTCCAAAAGGTTTCTGATTTTAAATAATATAAAAAAACAAAATTTTCAAAAAAAAAATCATCAAAATCGGAGCTGTTCTTGAGGACTTCCGAAGATTGTCTGTTTTATGTATTCATTGACGCGACTAATAATAATAATAATTTATTATAAACTTAACATTGCAACATTGTAGACAGTAAATTATACAGGGTGTCCTGGTCCAAATACTGCGTTCTCGGCCGATATAAAAACTTTTAGGTTTAGGTGTAGATAATGAATGGTGTAAAAAAATATTTAAACTTAGCAAAACAGTCGAAAAATTAAATAATATACAGGCTGTTCCAATTGAAATAACAAAATTGTACTTTTCTCTGGAACTCACTGTATAAAAAAAATATTTTCAGATTATTCACCAATTATATACACCAATTATATACAACTTTTGTATATATTTTTTTTTTAATTTCAATCAATATATCGGCTGAGAACGCAGTATTTGAATATCCCGTATAGGCGTATAAGATATATTATAAAATTAATAGATAATTATAAACACAGCGCCTGGCAAAGTTGGTGGATGGGACATAGACTGAATGAAGATACGATGTTTGTTTGGTCAAATACGAACAAATTGAAATTTTCACGGTAGGCAGAGTATCAGTCACACGCCAGGTAGGGTTGATGACATTCACATTAGTGACCGATATTCTGCCTACCATGTAAATTTCAATCTAAGTTCGTGTTTAATCGAACGAACAAACATCGTTTGTCCGTCTTTGACCGAATAAACATGCTTTGTATGTTCGTTCTGTCAAATTTATGTCCCAGCCATTAACTTTGCCAGACACTGGTGACTAATCTCCAAAAGGAGCGACTTTGATGTGTCAGATTTGTGCCGTTCGGATTACCAAACCCACCTTCTATATCAGCTGTATGATCTTTAGGTCATGAAATCACTAATATTTAGATATCTAAGTTGCTTTTAAAAGTATCTTAGATACTGATTATATGTTTAATTCTTTAAGTATTCACATAAAATATATGTTTTGGGAAAAGAATTTGCCAGTTTTTTTTATAAAAGTATGTTTGGATAAATGACCAAAACATAACGCTCTCTTCTGGAAAATTCAAATTAAAAACATAGATCGTTTTAAAACAAATGTCTACTGCTTTAAGGATATTAAAAAATTTATATTTTATTCCATCAAAATATAAATGAATTCCTTCGATTTTTGTTATGTCTTCACCGATGGCGAAAACAAACGGTTGTATTGCAGTTTAATTGTTTGAGTGTAAGAATTTAATCCAATCTTCGACTTCTTGTAAAGTTCTGCCGACAAACAGGAATGATTGCTGGGAATCTCTAATGGTAAATTTTGTTACTTGCTTTTTTCCGGTGACATCCTTCTTCACTATTTTATTTGTAGGCACAAAATAGCCGTGAAGGGCCCACAAAATTGCTGCGTTCCATCCATCTGCAAAAAAAAAAAATAGTCTGGCAAACAATAAATTTAAAATATGTACCTAATTATTGATATTGTTTCGTTGTAATATTAAAAAACGGCCCTTTTTTATTGTTAACTTTCAAATTTAAAAAGAAACTTGAAATATACTTACTCTCCTCGATATTCTCATTATTTTTCAACGTATTTAGTAAAAAATTTATGTTTTTGTCTTTGACATTGTCATCTAGGAAAGACAAGATTTTTGGTACAGCTTGCTCCCAATTTTCCAAAAGACAATCGCCATTTTCACTTGAGGTGGTGAAGTCAATATCGATCTAAAAATGAATACGTATTTTACGAAACATGCCATTTTACCTTATTTGTTCGTCGTCAAAAATATGTCAATATAATGTCAGAAAAAAATCCAACTTTTGAAGGAGTAGATACTTAGGTACTAGTAATAGTAATATAAAAAGTAAAATGTTAAATTTGAGCTGTCAGCGAAAGATTATATCGAAAGTTATGTGATTTGAATTTTTTTTAAATGTCAAAGGAAATCTAAATGGGGAATCTGATTTTTAAGAAAAATATACATGATGATTGATGTCATTTAAAATAGAATACCTAATTGATATTATTTGTGGTTAAATCGGAAAGAACATCATAATTTGTGTCAGATTGTGGTTTTTTGTTTTGCAGATTTTAAATGTATTTTGCATAGTAATAATACAATTCGGTAGGCAATCTTTCGTTAACACCCAGTAATGTCATTGTAAGAAAATAGTAGTATTGGGATAGAACAGCATTATACGAAAATTTTTACAATTAATATAAATAATAATTACCAGCCTGAATCCAGACGGTTGTCTAAAATGAGTGCTGTTGAATCTAAATTAATAATTTCATTGATTGTATATTTACTGCATGCTTTCCAACAATGATCAAATTCCTCTGTTGATAAATTATCGAACTTCAATGATCGTATTATTGTTTCTGCATCTTTTTCTGAATCTAAAATAATATATAGATTAGAATCCATATAATTTAACAGTACTTTACCGTTTCATTATTTAATCAATAAAAAGATTTTTTTACCTAGCTGAAATTCATTTCGTCGCTTCTTATTTCCTTTGAGCTCTTTTTGTGCTTTCGGTAAAATATGGTCTGAGACCGCATGTTTAAAAGAGGTCGTTGAATTCCGCCATTTATTGTATAGTTTTCCTCTTTTATTCGTACGGTAATATTCCTAAAATTGAAAAAGTTAATAGATATGTTGTACCAAAAAAGTTTTCAATCAAGTTATTACCTGTCTTTCGGTTGGAAATCTCTCCAGGATCTCTTGTTCTAGGCGGTAGCTAGTTTTCATTGTCATGTATATCCCATTTTCCTCAAAGTACCGAGCAATAATTTTTATTAAACTTTGCTCATCTTCGAATTTGGAAAACTTTTTGAAGTATTCTGATAGCATTGCAGCTTTAGGAAATTCATTTAAAATCTGGGACAGCATGATATTACTACCTGGATCATCTATAGGAGATTTTGGCGAGTAAGGAGAATCCTTTGAACTCCGGGAGCTAGGACGAGAATGAGGAGTCGATGGAGTAGATGAATAACTAAATGACTGCTCGAGTGGAATACCCATCACTTGTCTCCACTCTTCCAAATTGTGCGCAAAAAGTATGAGTGTGCCAGTGTCATAGTTTTTCAAAAGCCTTTCTATAGCACATAATAAGCTTCAATGTTTCATGCAATTGAAAAATCTGCTATTATGTGGAGTACTCTTTTTAAAAACAACTTTATGTCACATCGACTTTCTTAGATATCCCATATTATAATTAAAAATCAATTTTAAAGTTTTCCAAATATAGTTACTTTTCTATGGCTATTATTACCTACAATAAGGAGGTAAACTAAAACGCTGTTCTGTAGCTCGTCACTGAAACGATTGGTACATAAACAATAATAGCATACCTATCAAATGATCAAGTAAATGCTCCTGTTAGCCCGGTCAATTTAGACATGCAAGGGTACAAAAATTAGCGGAGAGCTAAAAATTGGTATGAATGTTCGAAACACCATTATAAATGAGTGTTGAAAAGTCCCCATCGATCCCGTACCTGGAAAAAATTTTAATCAAGGTCAAAGGTCTCAAAAATCGGTTTTTCGAGTTTTTCAGCAAAACGGTAAGTGTTATCATAAAAATAGCTTATACATTCTTGTAGAGGATACAATTCTCTACAACTTTTGTATAAACATTTTTTGTCTACAGTTCAGAGTATTTAAGTACCCGCGACTTCCTCCCACTCGATTTTACATAACGGGATTATACTGTTTTTCGATGGCTTAACATAATGATTTGTACATTAATTTTAAGTTGAACTTTAAGTTAACGATTAATAATAATTTAATCGAAATTAGAGCAGTAGTTCTCTAATTATAAGCAACCAAACATACAAATCGACAGCAGTGAAACAGGCAGACAGACAGACAATTTTTTTTCGAAAACACGATATTTTTACTTGACATCAATTATAAAGACCATTCGTAAAGTAATTTTGTAAAAAAAATTTACAAGGGTTGAGAGGGTGCGAATTAAGTACGAGCTGTATGCATTTGCATACCGTATAACGCATTCTAGTAACAGTAGCCATATTTTTAATTTTTTTTACAAAACTTCTTTACGAATAGTTTTTATAACAGTTATAATGACTATTCATAAAGGAATTTTGAAAAAAAATTAAAAGTATGGCTACTCCGAGGCTACTCTTAGTAGAGTGCGTTATAAGGTATATACGAATGCATACTCATACTTAATCCGCATTCTCTCAACTCTTGAGAATTTTTTTTACAAAATTTCTTTACGAGTGGTCTTTATAATTGATGTCAAGTAAAAATATCGTATTTTCGAAAAAAAATGTTTGTCTGTCTGCCTGTTTCCCTGCTGTCGATTTGTATGTTTGGTTGCTTATAATTAGAGAACTACTGCTCTAATTTAAATTAAATTATTATTAATCGTTAACTTAAAGTTCAACTTAAAATTAATGTACAAATCATTATGTTAAGCCATCGGAAAGCAGCATAATTCCGTTATGTAAAATCGAGTGGGAGGAAGCCGCGGGTAATTAAATAAGCGAAACTCTGAATCGTAGACAAAAAATGTTTATACAAAAGTTGTAGAGAACTGTATCCTCTACAAGATTGTATAAGCTATTTTTATGATAACACTTAGCGTTTACGAGAAAAATGCAAAAAACCGATATTTGCGACCTTTGACCTTGAATAAAAAAATTTCCAGGTACGGGATCGATGGGGACTTTTCAACACTCATTTATAATGGTGTTCCGAACATTCATACCAATTTTTAGCTCTCCGCTAATTTTTGTATCTTTACTACTATTTTTAGGGCTAAATTGACCGGACTATGTTTCCAGCTAACGAGCAAGGATTGAAGCTCTTCAACATCTGAATTAATTGGAGTATTTTCTAGATTTTGAATTAGGGAGTTACTAGGTGTATCATCAAAGTTTTTATCTAAAGAAATGGCTTGGGGAACTTGAGAACCATGAATTGGAAACATTGCAGAATATAACATATCCTGTTCGTTGTCTTCGTCGTTGTCAGAGAATTCCATTTTTGTTTTAAATTTTTTGCTTAAAATAAAATATGACGTGTGCCGCCTTACTACTATTACAAGTTATAATAAAAAATATTATAGTAGAAATTTTTTTTTTGAATAGTTTTAAAAAGTTACCACTTCAGCATTAATTATAGAAACAAGCATAATATACAGTTTGTAAAATTATTGTTTCAAAATGACAGGGGAATTGTATTAAAAATTTAGGAAAACACAAATTGTCATAAAATAGCAACGGAATAAAGCAAGTGGAACTATTCCTATTTTGGAAAATTACTTAAAAAACAAAATTTATTTATTTAATTTGATCATAGAAATATCTGCTTTGCATTTAAAATAAAAGTAGTATATTAAATAGCCGCATTCCGTATTTCTCATTTCGTTTAAAATAGAATGAAAGATTTACATAATATTATTGTTGTTTTCATTTACTTTATTAACATTTTAAAACAAAAAGAAAGCCGTAAACAACAGTTCACTTACTAAAGTTGCACTGCATGTAGGCGTCGCTTAACAAAGAACAGATAAGAACTCTAAATTGGAGAAACCTCAGCTTGTTTATAGGAGGTTATCTTTGAACACTGTAAATTGTGGAGACACTAGAGACAATAATAGGAAAGAACCGAGGAAAGAACACACTTTTCAAATTAACTCAGTTACGCAAGTTTTCAGCTACAGTTCAAAATAGATTTCCGTGCATTGAGTTTCACCAACGTTCAAAGTTAATAGATTTTTAATCTCAGTTTACTACCTAGTACCTATGATAATTATTGGTTAGTAGCATCTGCATTCTGCATGAACCCTTCCCAAGCCACAGTATAAATTTTGACCTAATACTTTAAATACGTGTGGTTTTTAGTGTATCTGCCATACATTTCTCGACGTTTCATAGCCGCCTGAACAATTTGGCACCATTTTTTAAAATGCCTATTTATATATAAAATACATTTGGTACACACGTTGGAATCCATCACCGCACGAAGCCTATTTAAAATGGGCCCAATTGGACCATTTATAGGGTAGTTTTTAGGGGTTGAAAAATGTTTTTGGGTCCAAAAATACCGAAAAAATGCTCATAATCGTTCAAAACTGAAATTTAACCCTTCAGTAAAGATTAAAATGTGCTGCTAAAATTTTATTAAAATCGGCCCGACAGGATTGAACTTACAAATTTTATGAAAACACTACATACAGATTTACTTAATGAAAAGTGTATTTAATTTGGGTGCAGATGTTAAATTATTGATAATAATTAATAATATTGCAATAGAAAAAAGTGTTGTTTTAAGGGATGTATTAAGGGGTTAAATTTTTTTATTTTGCCCAAAAATAAACATAAGTTGACACAATAAAGCCATAATGCCTTTAGTATTACCGTTTTAGCAAATACATTATATTGCCGGCAGGGTTTGGCACCGCGACCCGATTTTTTACTTCCCACCTCTACTATGGTAGGGAAGTATTGCATTTAGTCCGAAAAAAATATTTCGAGATTTTAACAGGTCTCTCTCTCTCTCTCTGTTTGTCTGTCTCTCACTCTCTCTGTCTCTCTCCGTCTCTCTCTCTCTCTCTTAGTGATGAGCAAAGCAAGACCAAGACTTGGACAGTCTTGGTCTTGGTCTTGCTGATTCAGTCTTGGTCTTGGTCTTGCTCAAATATGTCTGGTCTTGGTCTTGCGTATCAAGTCTTGGTCTTGCTCATTTTATCTGTCTTTTTTTTAGTTTTTTACTTCTGAAGATCATCATAGTTATAAATTAAAAAAAAACTTTTAACTTTAGACCGTAAAGTTAAAAGTTCAGTATATTTCATTTTTCAATGAAAATTCCCGGTTTTTTAAATTAAATTCTGTCTTGTAATTTGTAAAAAATGTTTCGTGGTGAATTATGGTTATCGGCATTAAAATAATCAAGCTGTAATAATATAATGATTATATGATTCAATTCATATTTGAGTTTTCTTCAACAATAAACTGGAAATTTCAACAATTAATTTTATAAAAATAATAATTTATTCACGCGTTCAGTTACATCGTAACTGATAAGCAAGCGTGAAGTGGATAATAATATAAAAACTGTAACGAACTTAGCCGAAGTTGTTTCGGTGTCTTTCGGCTGTATTGGATCAGTGCACGAAGTGCGTCTATATTAAACTACGTAAATATATCTGTCTCACGGTTTTACTATCCTTGTCTAATTTAACATTGGGGACAATGTTAAATGCTTCGTGCGCTAATAAAAACGCTCTGCCTGGGTGAAATACAACAGATCAGCAGATTTGTTCAATGAAACCCATTATAATCTTTGATTCTGTGTAGGTGTATGATGTCTCATCGTTTATCAATAAGTAGATAAATTCATAAATTTATTTATTTTTTTAAATTTGCGTTGCGTTGCATTTCAACTGGCAGTGCGGTGCACGAGCGGACTTAAAGACGAGCCGCCACTGGCTCTGAACTTAGAATTTTTAGTTTAGTCTTGTGTATTTGGTCTTGGTCTTGCATATTCGGTCTTGGTCTTGTTCTTGTTCATTCGGTCTTGGTCTTGGTCTTGCTAGTCTAATGTGTTGTGAAATTTTTCGCCTTCGATATCGTAAAAACGGAACAACATGCGGCCATGCCGTTTGTTCTCTTGTATTTATTAGCCTTTAACTTAGATCTGATTAGATTTTGAGCCAAATCGTTCTGTGGATCCTGATATATTAAAAAAAATGTCACGTATTAACATAGGTAAAAAAAAATAAATGAATTCTAGATGTTTTGAAAAAAATCTCAAATTTTTTTTTCTCTAAAATGTATAGTTTACGAGAAAAAAAATATTTTACTAAAAAAAAATTGTACGTAAATCAAGGTAGGTAACCATGATTTTTGCTATAAGCTAGCCATAAGTAGATCAATAAACAAATAAATTGGCCATGCTTTTTTTCAAAAAATAAAAAAAGAGTGTTCATTTCTTGCAAATATATTCTGTGTATTCATGTGTTGAGTCTCATCCATGTTAATTTAATATTAATAATAATAAATTACTCGGGAACTTGTATAAAAAATAAGTTGATGCTAAATTTTCAAAATTTGTAACGTTTCGTTGGTTTATTTTCCAACTTCTTCAGGCAATCTACAAGAAGTACAATTAATTAAATGAACAGTTGTAAAACATAAAACGATACATATCACAAAATAAAAACTATACAGGGTGTTCGGGTAAAGGTATTCAGAAATGCAAAGGCATGTTGTACTCATCAAAATAAGCAAAAAAGTTCATATAAACTTTGTTCCAAAAACTCTTCCCAAGGGGACTACAGCCTCTTTAAGGGGCTTCTAATAAAGCAGGTTTTCTCACATATCTCGGGAACCGTTCATTATAAACTATTAAAATTTTCTATGATAGAATATTTGTTTGTACTTAACGAAATAGTAAATCCTAAATTTCAAAATTCTTCAGGGGCGTTTCTACATGGGGGTGTGTCAGGAATGTCGCCACTCTATTTTCTTTGCATGTTATTTTTTCACGCTTCTGATAAAAATGTTCAAGGAATTTTGCTTTAAAAAGGTTCTCTTTCTAAAACTTCATAAATTGAACCGTTTTTGAGATAAATGAATTCGAAAATTAGTATGCACATCTTCAAAATAATTAGAGTCCGAGTTAGAGTCTAAATATCAAGTCGCCTGGTGACAATGTCTTTCACCAAAACTTGCAATAAACACTAGAATTAAAGTTCAAAATTCTCCCAGAGCTGTACGGTTTTTGAAACCATGATGTTATTAATTCCCCTCCATTGTTCTCCATACCATTTAATACGTCTAGGTAAGGGAGCTTGTTATCAGTCTCAATCTACAAAGTGAAATTGAATGTCATTGTCAACTCCGTTGAACACATCTAGTATATAGTCCACTTTGTCTTTAGGTGCGACTGTGAAAAGGTCATCCACATAAGCTGTTATAATCAGAATCTCAAAATCAAGTTGAGTTAATGCTTCAGAGATCACATAATCCACTGCAATGACAGCTATTGAAGGACTTGCTGGGCTGTCCATTCCACATCCTTCTTTTTGAAGATAAAAGTTACTCTCAAATACAAAATAACCTGAGTCAAAGCAAAAATCAATCAATTCCAACAACATGTCCTGATCCATCTTCACATACTTTCGAATCTCATCCCATCGCTCAATAATGATTTTTTTAATTAAGCTTTTGTGTACATTCGTGAATAATGAAACAACGTCTAGAGATATTAGCACATGATCGCTATCCACCTTCGTTGATATTTTGATATGTTCCACAAACTGAAATGAGTCTTTGACATTATACTTCAAATTCATTACGTACGGGGATAGAATTTTATGAACAAATTTCGCTACTTCATATCCTGGTGAGCCTATGCTGCTTACCACTGGCCTGAGCTTACACCTAGGTTTGTGGGTTTTTCTTAAACCGTAGATTCTTGGAGCTAACGCATTGTAAGGGTCGCCACGGAATTTTATATATGTTTCTTGATCACTAACCAATTTGTCCATTTCTCTCCGATATTCTTCTCTGTATATAGCTACTGTTGAATTGCCTTTATCTGAATGCATGACCAACAAATCTATATGTTGTTTTAGGAAACTTCTCGTGGTTTTAATATCTTTGATCAAACTCAAATCCTTCCTGTGATTACTTTTAACTCTACGCTGATGCTTTATGTAGTTTGTCACAACATTTACACCTCTTGCCCTTAAATTATTTCTCAATTCGGTCAAACCTTGACTGAATTAATTAACTAAATGACTGAATTAAATAATTTAATGGCAAGAGGTGTAAATGTTGTGACAAACTACATAAAGCATAAATAAATAAATTCTATGATGAGTTGTAGCGTGATTCCAGACAAAATACATTTGAAAATTATCTTAAGTCCAGTAAAAATAAAAGTCAGTCGTTATGGAAGGCAATTTAATTTTAAAACTGCTCATTTCAATAAGCTAACAATAAAGAGAGACGATTTCGAAACATGTGATCCAATTATCGTAAGTAATGATCTTAATAGTAATTTATTTTTCCAATTCAATTAAAAACAAGTTCCAGAATCAATAGAAATAACAATAAAATTAAGCAAAATCGCAGGATAGTGGACAAAATAATTTGATTTATTAAATTAAATGTACGACGTTTCGTCTATAGATTTAGACTTTTTCAAGTACAATATTAAATATTGTACTTGAAAAAGTCTAAATCTATAGACGAAACGTCGTACATTTAATTTAATAAATCAAATTATTTTGTCCACTATCCTGCGATTTTGCTTAATTTTATTATAATCACGATGGACACGATTTCTAATATAGAAATAACAATAATTATTATAAAAATGTTATAAACAACAGTTTCCCAAAAAGTGTTTTCTTGTCTCAAATAAACGAAAGGGAAATGGAATTAATCATTTTAGATATGAATAGTTCTGGTTCTAGTGGAAGAGATGAAATTAACAGCATAATTTTAAAAAGAGCGTACCATTTCATTGTATTACCGTTTACATACATAATTAATTTATCTTTTAGCAGTGGTGTTTTTCCCTACTCCTTAAAATACTCCTTAAAATGGGACTGTCATATTACAGGTACGTATATTAAAAAAAATAATTTCGAAATATTAGGTATATGTCATGAAAAAAAACTTTACACTCATTTGCGGAAAAAGATATTTTAAAATCGATTTATTATGGTCATGTCTGCATGGGGATATAGTGCTTTATCCACACTGGTTTTTATCAAACAGAAAGTCATAATACGTGCAATGTTCAAAATAAATAAATATGACTCTTGCAAACAAACTTTTATTAGCGAAAAAATTATGACAACACTAGCATTTTCATATTCCATCTTTTGATGTATGCTTCTTTATTAGATCCAATTATTCTTTGGCAAACGATGGTCATGGCCATAATACTCGTCGTAAAAACTACATAACGCTTACCATGGCAACCATTGCCCATCGAATCTCGCAGCAACTTTTATACCGGGTGGTGAACTGCTCAGGTGTATACATATAGGGATTTAACATGTAAAATCATAAATATGCAGTTTTGAGCAAAAATTCATTTAACTAAAAATGATCACTGTTAAATTATCTAGATGATATGTCACTTAGTTACAACGAAAATAATTTTTATACAGTGTGGCTACAAAAAATGCATATTTTTGACCTTTTGACTATTATTAATTTGTCAGAAAAAATTATTCTTGATAAAAGTTTGTTTATGCTCTAAAACCTAAAAGGAGATAATTAGAATCGATATAACTCTTCTCGTGTAGAGGGAGGATCTGAAAGTTTGATTTGGTCCAAGAATAGAAAGACCTAGTTGACACACCTTTAAACGGATCGAAACCAAATTTTAAACTTAAGGTTTTAGGGGATTCCTCAAGTATATTATTCTTATTTCTTTCCTACTCCCCTAAATAAGGGTAATTTATTGACGAACAAAAATAGAAAATTGTAATATTATCGAAAACGGCTCAAACTATTTCCATCATATTTCATAAATCGTTACGTCATTAATAACTGTACAATATGCCTTCATTCATTTGTTTTGTAAAAATTCAGAATGGGAGAATATCGCAATTTTCTATTTTTGTACATCAATAAACTACCCCTGTTTAAGGGAGTAGGGAGGAAATAAGAAAAATCTACTTGAGGAATCCCCTAAAAACCTTAAGTTTTAAATTTGGTTTCAATCCGTTTAAAGGTGTGTCAACTAGGTCTTTCTATTCTTAGACCAAATCAAACTTTCAGATCCTCCCTGTACACGAGAAGAGTTATATCGATTCTAATTATCTCCATTTAGGTTTTAGAGCATAAATAAACTTTTATCAAGAATAATTTTTTCTGACAAATTAATAATAGTCAAAAGGTCAAAAATATGCATTTTTTGTAACCACGCTGTATAAAAATTATTTTCGTTGTAACTAAGTGACATATCATGTAGATAATTTAACAGTGATCATTTTTAGTTTAATGAATTTTTGTTCTAAAAAAAATCAGGAGAGCAGGAAACTGCATATTTATGATTTTACATGTTAAATCCCTATATACATCTGAGCAGTTCACCACCCGGTATAATAGACTACCTGCTAATTTCAAAACTGGCGAAACAAATGATTTCAAGAAAAACATAAAAAGTTTTTTACTGGATAATTCCTTTTACAGTGTCGAAGAATTCTTAGACAATAATGCTTATATATGAAATTATGTAAATTGACGAGTCACCGCGAGTCACAAAGTATCTCTATTGATAATATACAGGGTGAGTCAGACCACCCGTATCAGTCGTTTTTTTCGAAAACGGTTAGTCGTAGAGAGTTGTGTCAAAAATGTGTATTATAAAAGCCCTAATAAAGAATCGAATGGTGATATTTTTTCCGGGAAGGTCGGCTTCCCTATTAGTTTGCTCCAGAATGTCCAGAACCCCGGAATTATAAATAGCTCGATAGGTCGAAAGTAGTATTGTTGAAAAGATCTTTAAAAAATAAGTAAGTTTTGTAGGGAATTTTTTAGTAGGCATTAAAAAATCTAGTTACCTATCTATCGACCATTAAACACTGAAGAAGTACTTAGAGACACTCACAGTATAACCAGAAGAGCTCAGTAGTATTTAAGAGTAAATGGAAGATAGTTTGAACACTTGTGACAATGTCTAAGGTTGCTAGATTTTGAATGCCGACTTCGTTCGTTATTATAAAATTTTAATTTAAAAAATTCAAACGAATGTTACTTAATAGGGCTGACAGTAATTAAATAATTTTTCCTACAAAACTTGCCTATTTTTTAAGGAGCTTTTCAACAGCACCACTTTCAACCTATCGTGCTATCTAAAATTCCGGAGTTCTGAACATACAATAATTTATATTTATCGTCCAAGTTGGGCAGGAAATCCTCTTTTTGTAAAACAGTTGTATATTTTGTATATTTTTTTTTTACTGAGGAATAAAAATTTGAAATTTGAAATTGAACTTATAGAAATTTATAGGGGTGGCAGTAATAAAAAAAAAATTCTTACAAAACTTGCTTATTTTTTAAGGATCTTTCCAACAATACCACTTTCGACCTATCGTGCTATTTATAATTCCGGAGCTCTGGACATTCTGGAGCAAACTAGTAGGAAAGCCGACCTTCCCGCAAAAAAAAAATTATTACCCTTCTGTGATGTTTTAAGTTGATTAATTATATAAAAGTCATTACCAATTATGTAATTATATTTCTAGTTAAAAATTCTTGAAATAAAATAAACAAGTATAGTTTGTCAAGCGAATAAGTATTATTTCTACCTATTCCTATAATTATAAAACTTAATACATATTATTTGGCGACGAGGATTAAACTCTTTTTGTGGTATTTATCACAAATTTTCATCGTGGCGCCAAGAAGATTTTTTTTCTCCGAATTACCATTTTCGTTTAAGGATATGTCGATCTTAGGCAAAATTCAAGAATTTAAGTTGGGGACGGAGAATTGGAGTATTTATTCCGAGCGGCTGGAGCAATATTTTATTGCAAACGATATTATGGCGGATAAAAAAGTCCCGGTTTTATTAACGGTAATAGGAACCGAGGGATATGAGTTATTACATAATCTGTGCTCACCGGTTAAACCTTCTGAAAAAAGTTATGATGAGTTGACAAAAATATTAACCGATCATCTATGCCCGAAACCATCCGTAATTGCGGAAAGATATAAATTACGCCAGAGAAGGCAGGAGAAAGGAGAAACCGTCGTGCAGTACATTGCAGCTTTAAAGAAGTTAGCGTCAACGTGCGATTACAACGTTAACCTGGAAGAACAGCTTAGGGATCACCTTGTCTGGGGAATCGCAAATGAAACAACCAGGCAGCGTCTGTTTGCGGAACGTGCTTTGACCTATCAGCAGGCAGTGGAAATAGCGATTTCGTTGGAAGCAGCGATGAAAAATGCAACCATAATGGAATCCAATGGTTCAACGCAGTCACTTGAAGCCGTACATCGCGTGGCAACCGACAGGAAGCCAAAATGTCAAGTCTGCGGCTGGCGAAATCATCAAACGAAGAATTGTAAGTACAAGGATAAGATTTGCAATATTTGTCACAAAAAAGGACACTTAGCTAACGTGTGTAAAAGTAAAAATAGTTCAAACGCAAAAGATAGTAATCATTATATAACAGAGGTCGCAGATGAAACAACTGAAATTTATGATGACATTGCAGATAATGCTAGTATTTATAAAATAAAATCTGATTTAGAGAAGCCATTTTACGTATCAGTATTGATTGAAAAACAATTAATTAAAATGGAAATTGATACCGGGTCAGCTATATCGGCTATTTCGGAATCAGTTTTCAAGCAAAAATTTGCTAATTTGGAATTACACCCTGTAAATCAGCTTTTTACAGGATATACAGGTGAAAAAATTAAACCTATTGGTCTTATTAAGGTTAGGGTTATGTATGGAACAATGTCCGAACTCTTAAATTTGTTTGTGATTGCAAATGGGGGTCCTCCACTGTTAGGTAGAACATGGCTACAAAAATTAAAAATCAATATTTTTTCGATTAATTGCTTAAAAGAGGATCATTTAGACCATTTGTTTAAAAAGTTTAAAGATGTATTTACATCTGGTTGTGGTACTTTTAATAAAGGTACTATACAATTATATATTAAAAAAGATTCAAAGCCAGTATTTGTTAAAGCCAGGCCGGTACCTTTTGCCTTACGAGGAAAAATTGAACAGCAGTTAAAATTTTTAATTGAGGAAGGTATTTTGGAGCCGGTACAAAGTAGTGATTGGGGAACACCGATTGTCCCTGTGTTAAAGAAAGATTCATCAGTGCGGATCTGTGGAGATTTTAAGATCACACTGAATCCCTGTTTACTAGTAGACAGATACCCGTTACCTCGTATTGAGGATATTCTTGCTAAATTAGATGGGGGTCTTTCTTTTAGCGTAATCGATCTTAAGCACGCGTATCAGCAAATTCCCTTAGATCAGGATTCTAGGAAATACGTGACAATAACTACGCACTTGGGACTTTTTCGCTACGTTAGACTTCCGTATGGCATTAGTTCTGCACCTGGAATATTTCAGAGAATTGTAGACCAGTTATTTCAAAATATTCCGGGAGTAATAGTCTATTTAGATGACATACTAGTAACTGGAAAATCGGTTTCCGAACATGCAGAAAATTTGGATAAAGTATTTACGATTTTAAAAGATAGTGGACTCAAAGTAAATAAATCTAAATGTCAATTTTTTAAAGAGTCTGTCTCATATCTGGGTTTTATAATCGATAAGTGTGGATTACGCACAGCACCGGATAAAGTTGAAGCGATTCGTAATGCACGGAATCCTTCGAATGTTACCGAGTTAAAGAGTTTTTTAGGACTTGTAAATTTTTACGGGAAATTTATTCCTAATATAAGTACCATTTTGGCACCTTTATACCATTTATTACGTAAAAATACGAAATGGTGTTGGAATAAGGATTGTGAATCTGCTTTTAAAAAAATAAAAGATAGTTTAATGTCGGACCGTATTCTTTGTCACTTCGATAATGATTTACCGATTCATTTATACTGTGATGCCTCCGCTTATGGTTTAGGTGCGGTTATTGCACATAAATTTCCAAACAATGATATTAAACCAATAGCGTTTGCATCACGAACCTTGAATAAAGCTGAGCAACGTTACTCACAAATTGATCGAGAATCATTAGCTCTAATTTTTGGAATAAAAAAATTCAATCAATACTTGTATGGGCGACATTTTTATTTATTCACAGACCACAAGCCTTTAATTTATGTATTTAATTCAAAAAAAGGCATTCCGACTATGACAGCGAATCGACTGCAACGCTGGGCTTTATTAGTGTATTTGCCATAATATGGCACATACACTATTGGCGTCGGTCGGATGGCGGGACCTAGGGGTCGGACCAAAATTTCTCGACGTTTCATAGCCTCCTGAACAATTTGGCACCATTTTTGAAAATGTTTATATATATATGTATGTATATATTTATATATATATATATATATATATATATATATATATATATATATATATATTTATATATATATATATTTATATATATATGTGTGTACACGATAACTCTCGACAGACTTAATCGATTGAAACGAAATTTGGTACACACATTGGAACCCATCACCGCAAGAAGCCTATTTAAAATGGGCCCGATCAGACCATTTTCAGGGTTGTATTTAGGGGTTCCAAAAAGTTTTTGGGCCCAAAAATACCGAAAAAATTGTCAGAATCGTTTCAAAATTGAAATTTAACTCTTTAGTAAAGATTAAAACGTGCTGCTAAAATTTTAATAAAATCGGCCCGACAGGACCGGACTTTCAAATTTTATGAAAACACTAGTTTGTTGATACGGATTTACTTATGGAAGGGTGTATTTAATGTGGTACAGAGGTTGCATTGATAATAATATTGAAATTAAGAAAAAAATATTATTTTAAGGGATGTATTAAGGGGTTAAATTTTTTATTTTGTCCAAAAACAAACTTAAGTTCACGTATTAAAGCCACATGGCCTGTATTAGCAAATACACTATATTGTCGGCAGGGTTTGGCACTGCGACCCGAGTTTTATTTTTATCTGGTTATGACTATGAAATTAAATACCTAGAAGGCAAACAAAACGTTTTGGCCGACTCGCTGTCACGTTTACCTTTAAATATATCAGAAAACAATGAGGGTAATAATATCAGCTATATTAACTATGTCGAATGCTCCGCTGAGAATGCAGTAAGGAATTTTAAACATGCTGTCAAAATTGCTGTAAAGGACGATTTAGATATTGATCAAGCAATCTGTAACTATTTGTTAACTTACAGAAACTCTGTTCATTCTACAACTAATAAGAGACCTGCAGAGTTAATGTTTAATAGACCTTTGAGATCTCGTTTAGATTTCTTAAAGCCAAATATTACACAAGACGTACTTAATGCGCAAAGTAAACAAATTAAAAACAAGCGTAACTCAATTAGAGAATTTGAAATTGCTGATAACGTTTTGGTAAAGAGTTACGAGCCTAATAGAGAAACTTGGCAAAACGCAAAGATATTAGAAAGAACAGGGCCAGTTTCATATAAGGTTCAAACAGATGACCAAAAAGTCATTCGTCGGCATTCTGATCAAATTATCAAGCGTCGCTCAACGGCAGTGTTGACAGCACCAACCCTTTCTGACAGCATTGTAATGCCAGAGCATTCTAACAGCGCCCCTGTAACAGTTGACACCGATGTTAACAGTACCAGTGGCACTGCGAATGTAGATCATACTGTAGACGGGTCTGTGGAGTGCAGATATCCGAAAAGAACGCCTAAACCCATTGACCGGTTTACATATGACAAATAATATAGAAATTAATTATTTATGGTTTTAATATAATTGGTAGATGTATACTGATTTTGGTTTGTGTTCTCGTTAATATTATTTTCTTAGGAAGAAGGAATGTGATGTTTTAAGTTGATTAATTATATAAAAGTCATTACCAATTATGTAATTATATTTCTAGTTAAAAATTCTTGAAATAAAATAAACAAGTATAGTTTGTCAAGCGAATAAGTATTATTTCTACCTATTCCTATAATTATAAAACTTAATACATATTACCTTCGATTCTTTATTAGGGCTTTTATAATACAAATTTTTAACACAACTCTCTACGACTAACCGTTTACGAAAAAACGACTATACTACACTACACTACGCTACGCTACGCTATACTATACTAATTTAACGATCGCTCTTTACAATTTGTCGAATGAGAACTGTCAGACTTACGTAGAACCAAAATGGCAGCCAATCAAAATCGGCGTATGTAAACATGTATGACACGCTTATAAAATAATGTAATGTTATACTTGTAGACTCAATTAGTAAAATGATCAAAAATGACTGCACGCTGGGAAAAATTAGTCTTTTGTGATTGTTTGGTAGAATCCGTATTATGCAGGATCATAATATTATACATGTACCTCTATGTATATTCATGACGTACCTACATGTGTGTCGTGTGGTACGGTACCTATGTATGTATATCGAGGGCGATGCATATCGTTGTTGAATCCAGCACCGAGGCTTAATTTTGTTTTTGCGACCTCACGTAGCATAAGAAAGGGTTTCTCGCAAAACTGAGTTTGAATTGAGCTATATGCAGAGTTGGCGTTTTCAACTAAAGAAACTTGATAAAAATATCTAATCTGTTCTGGATACCATTACACAAAATCAAACTGGAAAGAAAGTATTGTTATTTCCAAGATTGACTCAGTTTAAACAAAATTTTGGACATTTACATACAAAGTAATTTAAAATTGAAACTATGTAAATATAAAAATCATTGATCATTGTCTTTTAATCGTGAAACAGTCAATTTTTTTAGACGTCCATTTTCGAGACATGACAAAAACTTGCATTTTTAATTTTGTTAAAACATTTTTATGTAGTATGCGGCATTTGGTGGGACTAATTTCGTGAATGCGAAGGAAATGTGTAAGAGGAAGTAAGGAGAAGCGCGCGCTATTCAATTTATTATAATATGATTCTGCGGTGCGACTTATAGTTGGCACTTGTGCTGCAACGTGTCAGCGAGCGCACACATTTTCAAAGCGTTTGAAAAGAGAGAGAGAGAGAGAAAGGGACAAAGAGAAAGAAGACAGCTGTTCGTTCTGCTATTAAACTACGAGGTCAGATGTTACACATCATTGGCGACTACTGTAGGACTCGCTCATTTTTAGGGTTCCGTACATCCGATGAAAAAACGGAACCCTTATAGGATCACTCTCGTCTGTCACAACTAATTTTCTTCGAATCTACTGGATGAAAAAAGTTGAAATATGACGTATCAAATAAAAGGGTTTGTTATGAGAAATACAAATATATTTTTTAAAATTTTAAAATGCATAGTTTAAAAAATATTAAAGAAAATATACGAAAATCGAGCATTTCCCCCTTATCTCCGAAGTTACTGAGCCTAAAATTTGGAAAAAAATAGGGTTTATAAGGGCTCACTCATAGTTTACAGGCAAACCTAAACGAAAATCCTAAGTCTTAATAGTATGGAACTCTCTCCACGCGAGTCCGACTCGTACTTGACCAATTTTTTTATTTATAGGGTTCCGTACCTCATAATGAAAAAACGGAACCCTTATAGGAACACTCTCGTGTCTGTTCGTCCGATCTCCCCCCCCCCGCCTTATCTCCGAAACTAATCCGCGAAGTCTTTAAATTCCCACGAGAAACGGAATAATACGGAACCCTCTCCACTCAAGTCCAACTCGCACTTGACAGGTTTTTATTAGTATTTTTAGTCCAGTCAAATTAGACAAATAAATAACCAATCTGCGGAAAAACTTGTATCTGACTGAATTTTTATATATGGCTAAATATTGTCATTTTAAAAATTCCCGCCGATACCGTGTGAGTAATTTTTTTTACAATGGTTGAAAGGCAGTGAAAACGGTTTTTAACGAATTTCCCGGTTCCGTTTCATTTTGAGTAACAAATGGTAATTATCAATCTCGTAGACTATAGAGAATAAAGTTCTCTACAACTCTTGTATAAATTTTTTTCCCTACGATCCATAGTTCTGCTTACTTAAGTACCCGTGGAATCTTCCCCCTCGATTCTGGTGTTTCCTGATGACTTAACGTAATGATGTGCAGCCTAAATTTTAATTTAGACTTTAAGCTAACGATTAATAATGGTTTTATCGAAATTGATGCAGTATAGTTCCCTAGTTATAAGCAAACAAACATGCAGACAGACACAAGAACAATTTTATTCGTAAAGGAATTTTGTAGAATTTTTTTTACAGGGGTTAAAAGGGGATGAAAAATAGCATTCAAAAATCCAGCCGAGTGCCGGGTGGGAATTTTTCCGCAGATGAATGCTAATTTGACTGACAAAAACACATGGTTTTCCTTGCCCTTAGGTTTTATAACGAGTTGCCTGCAGACATAAAGAAAATTAAAAACGCTAAAAAAATTTAAGAAAAGGTTTCTGAATGGTTTAGACTTTAGAGCAATAGGTGAAGATGGAATAAATGCTATTTGTAATATCCTCGTGTAATCTCGCATAATCTAAGGAAAGAAAAAGAGAAAAGAAGGGTCTGTTTAAAATTTTTTTAAGTAGCACACCCTGTATATTTTTAGGCATAAAATGTGTAGACTGTAGAAGAAAGGTATACAGAGTGTGCTACTTAAAAAAAATGACCTAAAGTAAGTTAAAGTTATACATTGCCATTTTCCAACTATTGCCACTAACACCCTGTATAATTAAATTTAACTCTGAAAGTCTGAAGTATCTGGAGGGTAGCACATGCTATGAACTAATACTTGACACCCAAAAATTGACTCAACTTGAAAAATGTGGTTGGTGTGTATTTTAGTAGCAGATAACGAAAATGTAGAATTTTGCAGAAAAAGTTGAATATTTTGGCTACGTTGCAACCGAATTTCAAAAATTGCAAAATTTTATGTAGGCTTCTGAATGGACAATGAGATGGCCTGAAAATATACAGCGTGTGCTATTTATAAAAGTATGTACCATGACTACATCGTACACTCTCTATAGCTAAAAATGTTTTTTAAGTATAGTGCTCTTATTCCAATCCAACTTTTATTTAAAACTGTTTTTTCTAATGCTCATACTAAATGAGATATCGCCCGAGACATTCTTAGTAACTCACTCTGTATATATATACGGGGTGTTCACGCGAGGAGAATAGGCAAGTTTATTTCGAAAATGAAGACGCTTACGGAAACATGTTTCAGACAGAACTTGTTAGGTTCGATCTACTCTACAGCTGGAAAATATTTTCAATTATACAGGTTGGCCTATTTAAGCGTGGCAGCCCAAAGTTACGTTTTTTAATGCAGCATCCTGTTTTTATGTGTTTTTTGAATTCTGTACCTAATTGTATATAGAAACTGTAGGGAAAGCGTTGCTCGAAAATTGAGCAGTTTTTGAGTTCTTCACGTTTTTTCGAAATTTTTGACATATGCAGACCTTTACCTAAAATTCGAGATAGCCCAAACGAAAACCTTTATCAAACTGATATTTTAGAGATAAATAGATAACAGACGGACGAATCAATGGTTGTGTTCGAAAAATTAGTTTACTATACAGGATATTCAAAATATTGAATGAATGAATTGTAGATTATAGACGCTCAACAACAGAGGTCATTAGCGTCTAAAAATAAAAAAAGTAAGCAAAAGAAAAGCAAAAACAATAAAACCAAAGCAAAATCAATACAAAATCAAAAGTTGACACACAACAAAATAAAATCATAATAGGAACAAATAAAATGTGTCATATAATATAATGTAGTGATATAAAGAAAAAACCATTTAGGCTGTAAAGGGGCCTAAATGTATACAAATAAATAAAATTAAATAAACCATTCAAGACCGGTTTCTTTTAAAAATCGAAACAGCAGATCGACATTGTCAGGATCATTTCCTAAAACAACCGACAGATCACCTGACAATCCGATCTGCTGTCGTGTGTCCCTAAACTGGACACACTCTATTAAAATATGCGAAACGGTGACACGAGTGTCACACGTCTCACAGAGGGGCGGTTCCTCACAAGCCATTAAAAAACCATGACTTAATTTACAATGACCGATGCGTAGCCGTGTAAGAACCACTTCCTCTCACCTGGAGGGACGGCAAGATGTGAACCATGGGTCAACTGTAGATTTTATAGACTTTAATTTGTTTTCCTCGACAGCACTCCATTCATCCTTCCAGAGCTGCTGAACAGCTGAAATCAGTATGCTCTTGAGGTCGTCACCGATAACGCAAAACACGCTCTGACCGTTATTTGCAGCGTCTTTAGCTGCAGTGTCAGCTAATTCGTTGCCAGCGATTCCCATGTGGCCGGGAACCCAACAAAAACGGACAGTGGTTCCACCTCTTTTCAACGAGTACAATTTGTCCTGAATTCAAAATATTGTACTTCTTTTATCTAAATTAAATCACGTATAACTTTTGATTGTTAACTGCAACTGGGTAGGTTTTATGTCGGAATTGTATTCCTTAGGATATTTACTAACACTTTTATTAAGGATTCCCAAGACCCAAATTTGATATTTTCGTAATTATAATAACTTGAGTATGATATTGCGCAATTTCATCTTTTGAAGGAAACTGTCACAGTGTGCTTTGAAATATTTTTAACCTAAAAAGTTCAAATTAGTCTTTTTAAAACTAATTAATTAATTTATTGGTTTTATAAAAAAAATATGGAAAACGGTTGATCGGATCAGCCCTAAAACTTCCCGCAATAAAAAATTTAACCCCTTTATACACCCCTTAAAATAATATATTTTTTTTAATTTCAGTATTATTATCAATCCAACATCTGCACCAAATTAAATACACTCTTCAATAAGTAAATACTTATCCGCAAATTAGTCAAAAAAATTGTAAGTCCGGTCCTATCAGGCTGATTTTTTTTAACTTTAGCAGCACATTTTAATCGTTACTAAAAGGTTAAATTTCAATTTTGAAACGATTCCGAAATTTTTTTCGATGTCTTTGGGCCCAAAAACATATTTCAACCCCTAAAAACCACCCTTAACATGTTCCGATTGACTCCAAAATCTAATCAGATTTAAGTCTTAATAATCCCTTTCACACACACACACACACGAACGTCTATCCAAAAATAGTCAGAATAGCTTCCTAGGAGTCCAAAACGTCGAGATCTGGTGAAAACTCGATTTTCGAAAATCGGACCGAAACCAATAACTTCCCGTTTTTTTGATAATTTTCAATAGCACGAAGTTAAAAAATCAGAAAAAATATCAACAAAACTATATAATATAGGTACTTTTTTTATTTCCGTTTTTTTTTTTGTAAAATCAATAAACTAATTAGTTGATATGAGTTTTAAAAAGACTAGTTTGAACTCGTTAAGTTAAAAATATTTCATAGCACACTGTGACAGTTCCTTCAAAAGGTGAAATTGCGCAATATCATACTCGTTATAAATACGAAAATATCAAATTTAGGTTCGGGGAATCCCGAGGGAATCCTTAATAAAAGTGTTAGTAAATATCCTAAGTAATTATTTACTAACACTTTTATTAAGGATTCCCCGAACCTAAATTTGATATTTATAAAATCTACCCCGTTGCAGTTAACAATCAAAAGTTATACGTGATTTAAGTTAAATAAAAGAAGTACAATATTTTGAAGACCATGTATGGTCAAAGTTGCAATTTTTAGACCTACTCTGTTACCAGGTCTATCCAACTCCACTACCTATAAAGCTGTAATTCACGTCAAGTATCACTCGTATCCTCTAGAGTCTAGACTCTATTTAAACAACAGATACTAAGAACAGAAAAAAAGAAAGCGCTTGTAGGATATCGTTGAAAATAGATTTTTGAGTATGAATATGTTTTTATTTTATTTATTTTATCAAAATCGTAGGTTAACTTTAAACATAATACAAAACCCTATTCTTTGCGTGGCTCAACACGCACTTGGCCGATGGTATAATAAGTATTGTATAAATAATATTGCACTAGAAGAAGTGAGCATATTTGGAAAAGTGTCTTGCTTGCTTTCGGATTTGCCGAGCGGAGAGAAAACCCGATTCACACATGTATGTTTGGTTGCTCATTTGTATTTCTCCAAGCAGTGCCAATTAGTTTCAATGAAATTCGATTCAGACACAAGCTTGTCAAAAAGGAGCGATCAGAATTGTTTTTTAATAATATAAACAATAATAAGAAGAAGAAGAAAAATAGTGTTGAGATCTGTGGACAAAAGGCTTTAATTAAAAAAAATGTAAATCGGTTGAGCGGGGACCGCTGGCGGACTGTCGAAAGAAAACACCTTGTGTTATATGTATGAAAATGATTTAGGACATTTGCAGCATTGTAGTATATTATGTATTCTATAGGAGATAGGTGGTATGGGATTTCCCTAGGTTCCGCCATCCGACCGACGTCAATAGTGTATGTGCCATATGGCAAATACACTAATAAAATATCGTAATAAAATATCGTGTCTTAGATACGGTGGGACACACTGTATGTTCTTTCCAAGAGAGTTTGTGGTCTTCTTTTAGGCCTAGGAATCGTTTTTCAGTTTTAACACTGGATTATTAACCAGTTTATTTAATCTGTTAAAATTCATACACACAGTTTTTTTTCAGAAGTGAAGTTCAAACCATTTTTGCTAGCCCATTCGTATAACTTGTTTAGGGCGGTTTGTAATTTATGTCGCGCGTATTTTAGATTAGATGTTTTTACATAGATTCTAAGGTCGTCGGCGTACAGAAGGTGCTGGATAGGCGGTTGGAAGATTGAACTTAAAGAATCCTTAATTAGTTCATTAATTATATCATTACGGACTGTTGATTATTTAGTTGTTAAGATTAAGTTT